>CM077167.1:157943895-158260340 GCA_039583875.1 Platanthera guangdongensis
TCCAACCCATGATAAATCAAGACTAATTCAAGGCTAAACCCTAAAAAGAAAAGGTAAGATTCAAAGCATCATAACCTAATCACTCGAACCTCGGATCATCAAGATCGAGTACATGGAGGATTAGTTAATCATGGTGAGGTGGAAGAGGGGGGATGAGTAGAAGAAAATAATGAAGACAAAGTAGAAACGAAAAAAGAAAACAACACTTCTTTATTAATGGAAACAGGGATCTTACAACTTTAAAACTAGAGATTACAAGTGCATGGAAAGTAAACTACACTATCATTAACATCATACTACAGAAAGAAGCTAGGAGCTAATACAGGAAAAGCATTAAGCTAGAGATAAGAAGAGCTAAAAATGAAGAGACATGCTTGAAAAAAAGTTCAAAAATACAAAGTACAGAACCTCCCCTCTCAATCCAAAAAGTGTCCCTGAACCCTTGGAGTTGGGCTCTATTTATAGATTTTTTCGGGTCGGGTCACGCCCCCCTGTCACGCCAGGGTCGGGCGTGACCCTAGGGCGTGACACATTCGGTGCGACTTTTTCGGGCTGGAATTTAATTCTGGCGAAGTAGCTGAAGTACACGCCCAAATGTCACGCCCTGATAGGGCGTGTACCTGGGGCGTGTTCTTTGCGGCGTGACTTTGTTGAGCTGAAATTGAATGCTGGAGGTGACGGGCGAGATTGCTGGAGTACACGCCCGAATGTCACGCCCGGCTTAGGCGTGACCCGGGGGCGTGACACTTTCGGTACAACGGTGGAGCGGGAAAAACGAGCGCGTTGCGGCGATTCCTCGGAACCTGGGGACACGCCTCTGGAACACGCCCGTGTCGGATGTGACACGGGCGTGACAGAGGGCGTGTACACTAAGTTTCCATGGAATGCAGTTTCAGACCAATTGCTTCATTCCTCTGGGTTACACGCCCTAGGTACACGCCCAGGTAGGGCGTGACCATGGGGCGTGTCACAGCAAAATTCGGCTGAAAGCCGTCAAAACCTGCAAAAAGCAGAAAAACGCATTAGCGACAAAAAATATATACAAAGGTGAATCAAAATAAGCACTTTACAAGACATGATTTGCTTTGAAACCCTGAAAGTACCCTAATAAAATTGACTATAAACCGTATTATTAGTTGCATCACATTTTAGCTACAACGTTGACCTCTAGGGTTCACTTGAACTTTATTTTGAGATTCGTCTATGGAGAAGGCCTCTAACATGAAATTTCTCAAGTAAAAAAGTAGCAAGGGAGTACCCCAAACAATGAAGTAGGTATGGTTAATAAGCTCTAATATAGAGCTGAGCCAAACACAAAAGAAAACTTTGCTTAGTCCCGGTTAACCACTATAAACAGACCAAACGTAACACTTTTGAACACTCCCGGCCACCCTAATTTCAGGCCATAAATGTGAAGAGAAAGAACATTGTGGCAGCATGCACAATTAGCCGATTAAACAACATTGTAGGCCAACATATACCATAAATGTGCAGAAGAAAAACATTGGTGCAGCATGCACAATTAGGCTCAAAGCATGAAGAGCTAACAATGAAACAGTGTAAAAGTTTCCCCTAAATAACCCATCGATCAAACAACACCCCAGTCAACCAATTGGACAGAAATTGAAAGGAGAAACAGTAGTCGATTGAACACCAACCACGACTAGCAGCCGCAGTTAGACGACAACCATGACCAGCAGCAGCAGCAACTAACACCACACAAACCTCAATGTAACTTGTCCTAAAGCAGAAATCTAGTTCGTACCAAGAATAAATTTGAAGAGCAGAAAAGAGGGAGAATCTTACAGTGCAACTTGCCCAACGTTGGACGTTGAACCCAGTTCCAAAAATCAGTCCGGTGGCACAACCAAAAGCAACACTCTGCCAGGTTCTAAGTCCAGCACGAACTCAGTACTCCCACTAAACTTTAAGATCAAGAGAGGAAGAGAAGGAGAAGAGAGGAAGAAGAATGTATTCGTGCCCTAGCCGGGATACAACCAAAAGTAAGGTAAAGAGAAGTCGGCAGTGCAAAGAGATAAGATTTAGGGAAATTTCGTCACATGTCAAAGCTCTCCTCTGCTCCACCGCCTCCCACAGGCAACCATCAATTTTTTTCCCAAAATCAAATCTATTATTGATATACCAACATCTATGAAGTAGGTGGTAATATAATTCCCGCTAAACCAGTCAGAATGCCCGCTAAACCAGTCAGACCAATAACCCTTGACAATATAAAATCAACCTCAATCTTACAATTAAGAAATTGCATGGACATTTTTCTATGCCAACAGTACTAATTAAAATATTACAACACAATAGATTGCAACAACCAACATCAACACTGATTGAAGGAGTTCATCATAGGGGATGATTTAATGATATTGTAGATTTGATAACGTGTGACACACTCAAAATAAAATGTTGAACGTCACAAGTTGAACATAGAGGTGAATATCTGTTAGAAATTTAATAAATAAAACATTATAATTAAATGATTCATTGGAGTCAAATGGTGTTTGTTGTTTGGACTCCTCGTTTGATGGAAAAGCTCCAAAACAAAATTGGAGGGAATCCAAATTTTTGGAGGGAAACCTTTCATGATGAAATGGTGAACTTTTTTGTCCCGCATTGCTTAGCACCACTCATGTGAGTGTGTATATAAATGAAATCACCATTTCTTACTTGTTCAAAATAACATGAGTAGAATCTATAAACCACACGCATGCGCGTGCACTGCACCAGACTGGACCGGATCCGGATATCGGATTTGGGGAATAATTGAATTGTATTTTTTGTTTAAAATAGTTTTGATTCATTTTGAATTCTAAAAATTTAGAGTTGGGTCGACATGCGTCGAATTAATCTCAATGCATGCGTCGAATTAATCTCGACGCATGCGTCGACTTTGTCGTGCTGTGTCGAATCAAACTCGACACACATTTCTTCTGCATGGACATGCGTCAAATTGATATCAACGCATGTGCCAACTTCGTCGTGCTGCGTCGGATTGAACTCGACGCACGCATCTCTTGCGTCGACATGCATCAAATAAAACTTGACGCATGCGTCAACTTCTCGTATTTCTTTTCCTTATGTCAACACCAATAGTAGTGCACGGGGGACCCCGTGCGGGCAATATTTGTCGTGGCGGCGACATTCTTCGCGGGGGAGGCATTCGTCGCGGGGGCGGCATTCATCAAGGGGGCGGCATTCGTCGCGGGGGGTGGCATTCGTCGTGGGGGTGGCATTCGTCGCGGGCGGCTGCATTCGTCGCGGGGGGCGGCATTCATCGCGGGGGGCGGCATTCGTCGTGGGGGCGGCTTTCGGCACGGGCGGCTGCATTCGTCGCGGGCGGCTGCATTCGTCGCGGGGGCGGCATTCGTCGCAGGGGGCAGCATTTGCCGCGGGTGGCTGCATTCGTCGCGGGCGGCTGCATTCGTCGCGGGGGCGCCATTCGTCGCGGGGGCGCCATTCGTCGCGGGTGAAAGATATGGTACCTAAACACCTAGAGGGGGGGGGGGTGAATAGGTGACCTAATCCTTTTTAAACTTTAATGGCAGCAAACAGTAAATATCACAGATTTCTGACTATGTTATCACAGCAAACAAACAGCATACACAGCAAATCACAACACAGTACAGCAGACACAGTGATTTATAGTGGTTCCCCAAGATATGGGTACATCCACTTTCCCGCTTCGCCTATCTAGCAGTGTACTAGATTCAGCCAAACTTCTCCACTGTCTCAGAACCCAAACTGGTTCCTACACCTCAGGCCCAAAGCCTTACAACTCAGCTTTATCCCAAAGCCTACACTCAGCCACAAAGACCTACACTCAGCCAATCAAGGCCTACACCCAGCCAACAAGGCCTACACTCAGCCAACAAGGCCTACACTCAGAGATTTCAATCTCCTACCCTCAGCCTTTATAATTTCAGGCTTACAATTCACTCAGATCCAAAGGATCCTACAAGTTAAAAATGATTATTGAAATAATAACTCAACAACTCAAAAATGAGAGAGGGAAGTTGAGAGTTTCTTGATGAGTTCTTGGAAGAACTCAGCTGGATTCAATCTGACTTAGCTTTCTTCAAAGCTTCTTGAGTAGAACTGAATAAGATTGTCTCCTTCTGCAGTTGTTCCTTGACCTCTGCCACTTAGAATTCAGAATAGATTTGAACCCTTCTTCTCAGCCTAGTTCCAACGGCTGATTTTTTGCATGGAGCCCTCTCTCTCCAACTTCTTAGATCTGCACTTGAACTGCAAGATCTTCTTGATTTGATACTCTGTGTACCACTTTAATAACTTGTTCTTCAACAATGTGTTCAACAGTTTCTGTAAACTGTATGTGCCTATTTATAGGCCTTCTTCATGGTAACCGGCTGGTCCGGTTCATAACTGTCTTCTGACATTTCTGACAGGTGCTGTAGACCGGCTGGAACGGCAGCTGTCAAGTCATCCAGTCATTTCTTGAAAATCTCTAACTGTCTGAAAGTGTCGAGACTTTCTGTTTTTAAGTGTCGACACTTATAGTCCAAGTGTCGACACATGTTGTGTAAGTGTCGACACAAGTCTACAAGGTGTCGACACAACTCCTTGTATGTCTCGACACAGATTCTTCTTCAGGTGTCGACACTGGAATTGAGTGTCGACACAAGTACTTGATCTTCTATCTTTAACTGAATTCTTCTAAGTGTCGACACATCACCTTTGTGTCGACACAACTTCTTGTGTTGAATCTGTTAAGTGTCGACACTGCTTCTTGGTGTCGACACATAGTCTTCTATGTTGATACTTGCTAAGTGTCGACACAGCTCCTTGTGTCGACACTTGATTCTTCTGTTGAGACTTCAGCTAAGTGTCGACACATTCCCTTAGTGTCGACACTTGTACTTAGAATATTTTGTTGATCTTTATGTTCTTTGTTAAGTGTTGAGTCTTCTGTTGAGTGTCGACACATTGTTCTTGGTGTCGACACTTACTTCAAGTGCTGACTCTTCTGCTAAGTGTCGACACATTGTGCTGGGTGTCGACACTTGTACTTAGTCTCTGCAGACTTTTGCTGAGTGTCGACACAGCTCCAAGTGTCGACACTTTTTGTCTGCACTTTTCTTCACTGAGTGTCGACACAGCTCCTTGTGTCGACACTTTCTGTCTGGTGTCGACTCTGCATCCCAGGTGTCGACACAATGACTCCAAGTGTCGACACTGCTTGTCTGGGTGTCGACACAAGCTTTCTTGAGTGTCGACACTTTCCCTCTGGGTGTCGACACATGGACTTAGAAACTTTTTGCTTCAGTCCTGCAAATACTTAACCTGCACAAGTAACTCAAAAACACATCAAATACATTTTGATGTATATCATTGAGTTGGGTGAGGCTTCTTCAAATCAGGTACATTTAACCAATGTACCCAACAATCCCCCCTATTTGGAGAAGTCATAACCCTTAGTCAATGATATACACCATTCATAATTAAAAATTACAAAATGATGTAAATCAGGTTATATTCAGCAGGGTAAACATAAACATGTATTAATTTCACACATGTATATACATACATCAACACAGAACAAATAAGAAATAGACATATTCACAGAACAATCATGAAATATATTGATCACATATTGTTCTAACATTTGTCCAATACATTTTCAGTAGTTCATAAAAATGTTTTAGATTACAAAATAATCTTCAAGTAAATTCTTAAACTATTTCTGTTCAGATTCATTGATAACTATTCCCTTGCCAGCTTGAACTTGAGCTTTGACAGGGGCATCAGCAGTTTCAGCATCAGCAGGCTTCTTGCCTTTTAGATCTTTCTTTTTGAGCTCTTCAGCTTTGATCTTCTGCCTCTCAAAATAGTGATATGGCTTAGGAAAGTACTTGCTAGGCTCCACTGCAGTAGGAGGTAGCTTTCCCATCTTTTCCTTCCTTCTGTATTGAACAATTGCTTCTTGTCTGATCTCATGTTTTCTCCATTCAGCTTCAGAAAACCACTTGTTCCATGTCATGAGTGTTATCCTTGGCAGCTTTCCAGGCAGTTAATATGATATTCCTAGAGGTAGGGCTCCACTGTTCAAAGTCTGGCCTTTGTTCTGCTTGTTCCCTAAACCTCTTCTTAGACAACCTTGTCTCTTCCTCCTTCTGTAATGCCTCTTGCATGGCTTCAGTAATAGGCTGAACCACTTTATCCAGAATAACATTAGACTTCACTTCAGTTGGACTGTACATCTGATGAATATCAGCTTGCACCATGTCAAAATCTGGTGGAGGATAGATCACTTGAGCTACCTCTGGTTGCTCACATCCAAGATATGCAGTTTGAATCCCAGATTCAGCAACATTGTCATCATCACAGAGTGGAGGATAGCCCAGTGTAGCTCTGATGGAATTAGATATCCATTTGGCATGATCAGAGCTAGCTTTGACTAAAACTCTCTCCCCTTTTATGACTTCTCTAGCCATATGATCTCTGACATCATCCTTCCGGAATCTTATTTGACTATCCAAGTATCTGATTCCATCTTTAAAGTAAGGTTTAAGCTTTTGAAGTTGTTCAGAGATGACCTTCTGGGATGCTTGGATAGCAGTCTTTACAGCAGAAAGTTCTTCTTGAAATACTTTATCAAAATCAGCTTTAGCAGCAGCAGTAGATGTAGAAGGTTCAGCAGCCTTGTTCTTCAACTCAGTGACTATAGCATTATGAGAAGCAGTCAAGTTGTCATTCATCCTTATTTGATTTTCCAGAATATATCCTTGCTTCAATGCTATATCATCTACCTGTGCCTTGATCTTCTCCTGGTGTGTTGCCAAATACACCACTGCATTTCCACCCTTGTGGAAGCAGTCTGTCATCTCTTTCTTGTTGAGATTCATCTCTAACCTGATAGACTTTATGTCCTGGGCAAGATCAAATTGTAAGGATTTCTGCCCTTCATCTACATACTTCTCTATGGCCTGCTTTTGCTCATCCAACTTTATTTGTAGTGCAACCATTAAAGCACTATAATCAGCAGTTGGAGCTTGCTGAACTATAGTCTGTGGTGCAATTGATTGTAAAGCTTTCTTATAACTTTGACTTCTTCTCTTGAAGACATACAGTTTCTTCTTCTTTGCCCTAGCACTCTCCTCATCTTCAGAGGCAGAAGTGCTGGCTATGTCAACCCTGTCCTTAGGGCATGATGGCTTCTCAGGTTGCACATCAAATGCCTTCTCAGTTTCTTGCCTTATAGGCTCTTCTAGAACTTGCACTTGCTCCCCCTCAGCAGCAGCATTCTTATTCTCAGTAACATCTGTTTCCTTGTCAAAATCTGCTTGATCCAGATTTAGGAATAAATCTTCCATTGTGTATTCTGGTGGTGAAGGAGCTGGAGACAGTCTTTGCTCTTCAACCACTGGATCAGGAATCACTTGTATAGCAAATGTGTCATCTTCAACAACATCTGGTACTGGACTATCCAACTGAGTGTGCTGAGGAACATCAGATAAATCAGCATTTTCTATAAGATATTCTAAAGTATTTAGGTCAGAGAGTACCTCTTGTATGATGGTTGTGGCTTGCTCACTTTCCAGTGTAGAGGGTTCTTCTACAACTGGAAGCTCCCCCTGGCTTTGATCCTTGTGGATGGGGTTAGCTTGAGACAGCTCCCCCTGGATCTCAGCACCAGCTAGAGGAGCAGGAGATTTCACTGCAGTCTCTTCCTCTTGGTCATCTGGAGTGAAAACAACTTGTTCTTCACTTTCAGAACTACTAGTGGACTCTTGTGCCACTGGAGTAGTTTTTCTCTTTTTCTTTGGAGGAATCTCCTTCTCAGTAACTGTCTTCTCTGGGGTTGGCATTTCCTTGGACAACACCCTGTCCCATCTAGAAAAGATCCTTAGATCCATCTTCCTCATGTGGTTTATCTTGCTGCCTGCAGCAGTACTCATTATCTCTGGTATCACACCAGCAAGGTATAGACTAATGATTCTACCCAGGTTGGGCTTCTTCAAGCTCTCCTTAATCTTCTCATAAACCACTATAGACTAGTCTGTTTTCAAAGTGAAGATTATTCTTGTCATGATTCCAAACATATAGGCAGACACTCTGTCATGCCTTCCAGGCTTGCTGAGTAAGACCTTACCAACAATCTCAGACATGAATTTTCCTTGATTATTCATGCCTTTTCTGTTGAAAACAGAACCTATCTTCATTTTAGGATCAAGACCACACCAGGTTAGAGCTTCCCTGGTCTTGGATGCAGTAATTTCTTCTTCATCTTGAGTTCTTGGCAATAGAAGAATCTTCCTCAGACTTTTTGGGGTTACCTTAACCTTTTCTCCATGAACTCTGGATTTGATTTTGTATCCAGAGTCATCGACCTTGTCTCCATTGAGGAATTCAAGAACCTCCTTCTTCCATATCTTAGTTGGTTCTGAAACCAAATATTCTAACCCAGAATCTGCAACTAGGGTTACGACCGCCTTGATTTCTTGATCTGCATCGTCGAACGCGCCGCGCACTAGCTCATATCCTTCGTTAACGTTCTCCTCAAGCTTAGGTGCCATTAGGGTTTGTAGAATTTGTCTTTAGAAAAGAGAGGTGTCAACACAATAGTTTTGGTCTCGAAACTTTGAAAGCGTGTCGACAAACAAAGACAGAACTCTATTTATACCTTTCTGATTTTGAAGATGAACAGGCGGGACAGCTAACTTAAAATGTGTCGACACTGGCTATAAGTGTCGACACTGACTTATAATGTCTCGACACATATGTGTCAACACAAGTTTATTCAACAGATTTTATGTGTCGACACTTGTTTATGTGTCGACACAACATAACTCGACACATAGTCAAGACTTTACTTAGAAAATTCTGAGTAAAACTTAAGTGTCGACACCACATTGGATGTGTCGACACCTACTGGACATGTGTCGACACCAACATTCTGAAGTGTCGACACCAACATCCTAGATGTGTCGACACTTATTTCCTGAAGTGTCGACACCACTACTCTGTGTCAACATAGACTTGTCTATGTGTCGACACCTTTTTACTTAGGCATTTTCAATTCTGTAAACTTACTCTAAGTTTATCATACCTAGTTCAATTTTAAATCTATTGAACTTAGCTTCTTCTAGTGGCTTAGTAAACATATCAGCTACTTGATTATTAGTTTTAACATATTCTAATGAAATATCTTCTATTTCTACATGCTCCCTAAGAAAATGATATTTAATTTCAATATGTTTTGTCCTACTATGAGATACAGGGTTATTAGCTATTGAAATAACACTAGTAGAATCACAGAAAAGTGGAGTTCTACTTACCTGAAATCCATAGTCCTCTAGCTGATGTTGTATCCACAGAAGTTGAGCACAGCAACTTCCTGCAGCCACATACTCTGACTCTGCTGTGGAGATAGCCACACTGGTTTGCTTTTGCTACTCCATGAAATTAGTCTCCCACCTAGGAATTGACAGGTTCCAGTAGTGCTTTTTATATCTTCTTTGCATCCTACAAAGTCTGCATCTGAATAACATGTTAGATCAAAATCTCCATTCCTAGGGTACCAGAGGCCTAGATAGGGAGTGCCCTTTAGATATCTCAATATTCTCTTGACTGCAGTCAAATGAGACTCTTTAGGGCAGGCTTAATACCTTGCACAAACACATGTAGCATACATGATGTCTGGTCTACTAGCAGTCAAGTATAATAGGGAGCCAACTATCCCTCTATACAAGGTTTTATCTACAGGTTTCCCTGCATTATCCTTGCTAAGAGACATACTTGACCCCATTGGAGTCTTCATGGTGCTGGATGAATCCATATCATACTTCCTTATGAGTTCTAGGGTGAACTTGGACTGACAAATGGATAAACCACTTTCAGTCTGTTTAACTTGGAGACCCAAGAAAAACTTCAGCTCTCCCATACTACTCATCTCAAACTGACCTTGCATCAGTTTTGCAAACTTTTTGCAAAGACTGCTTTCAGTAGACCCAAATATAATGTCATCTACATATATTTGGACTAGTATAACTTTGCCTCTAGATTCCCTAAGGAATAGAGTCTTATCTATTTTCCCCCTTGAGAACTTGTTCTCAATGAGGAAACTAGATAGGGTTTCATACCAAGCCCTAGGGGCTTGCTTTAACCCATATAAAGCTTTCCTAAGTCTATAGACATGATGAGGTAAAGTTGGATCAACAAAACCTGAAGGCTGTTCCACATAGACTTCTTCCTTAAGATTACCATTTAGGAATGCTGACTTGACATCCATTTGGTAAACCTTGAATCCATGATAGGTTGCATAGGCCAAGAACATCCTTATGGCTTCCAGTCTGGCTACTGGAGCAAAGGTTTGATCAAAGTCAATACCTTCTTATTGCCTATATCCTTTAGCAACCAGTCTAGCCTTATTCTTAATGATGACCCCTTGTTCATCCATCTTATTCCTATAGATCCACTTAGTTCCTATTACATTGTGGTCTTTAGGTTTAGGAACAAGTTCCCAAACCTTGCACCTCTTGAACTGATTAAGCTCTTCTTGCATTGCTTCAGTCCATTGTGGATCTAGTATTGCTTCTTCAAATTTCTTAGGTTCAACTTGAGACAGAAAGCTGGAGTAGATTGCTGCATTTATGTATCTGCTCCTGGTTTGTACTCCTTGTCTTGGATCTCCAATAATCTGCTCTACTGGATGATCTCTAAGATGCCTATTGGCTGGAGGCATCCTAACTTCTGGTTGAACCTCTTCAGCATCTCCATCATGCTGTATTCCTTGAACTTCATCAGCAATTGGTACATGTAGTTCTCCCCCTGGACAACAGCTACTCTCCTCTCCTTGCTGTCTTGCAGCAGGTACTTCTTCTATAGTAAGCTTGTCCATTTTCTTTGTTAAACCTGTGGGGCTGCATACAGAACTAGACAACTCATTGTTAATAAGTTTAGTCTCATCAAAAACTACATGCACAGATTCTTCTACAACTTGTGTAGACAAGTTGTAGACTCTATAAGCCTTATTATTATTGCTGTACCCAACAAAAATTCCCTCCTGGGACTTGGCAGCAAACTTAATTAAGTAAGACTTCCCATTGTTAAGTATGAAGCATTTGCAACCAAAGATCCTGAAGTAGGATAGGTTTGGTTTCCTGCCTTTCACAACTTCATAGGGGGTCTTGTTGAGCCCTTTAGTGATGGTAGCCCTATTTATAACATGGCATGAAGTGTTGACTGCTTCAGCCCAGAAATACTCTGGCAGTGATGTATCACTTAGTAGGGTCCTACCAGCCTCTATCAAGGTCCTATTCTTCCTCTCAGCAATGCCATTTTGCTGAGGTGTTCTAGGTGAAGAGAATTCTTGAAATATCTCAAAGTCTTCACATAGTTTTGTCATGCTTTCAGACTGAAACTCAGTACCATGGTCACTTCTAATCTTGACCACTGTACTATTTAGTTCATTCTGAATTTGCTTGACAAAGCTATAGAAAACACTAGGTGTTTCAGATTTCTGTCTTAAGAAGAACACCCAGGAAAACCTTGAGTAGTCATCTACAACTACAAGGGTATAGACCTTCCTACCTAAGCTGTGAACTGGCATTGGACCAAAGAGATCCAAATGCAAGAGGTATAAACACCTCACAGCATCTTTGTTTTCTATGCTTCTAAAGGTGGATTTAGTCTGCTTGCCCTTTTGACAAGCTGAGCAAATACCATCTTTAACACACTTAACTTGAGGATCATTCCTCACTAACTCTTTGCTAAAGAGTTTGCTAATAGTCTTGTAGTTAAGATGGGTAGCCTCTTATGCCATTTGACACAATGAGTGACTGTCTCATCAGCTACAAGACAAACTGGAGAACCATTGTTCTCAATCATAATGTCTAGGCAGTAGACATTTCTCTTCCTATAACCTGTCAAAATGATCTCTTGATCACTTGACCTCTTGATATGACAACCATTTTTAACAAATGAGATGTCATACCCTACATCACTCAATTGACTTATACTTATTAGGTTGTGTTTTAACCCTTTAACATAAGCCACTTGAGTAATGGTAACTAAGTTTGTAGAAATGTTACCAAACCCTTTGATGATTCCTTTTTCAGAACCACCAAAGGTTACTTTTGGACCATCTTTTATTGGAATATAGTCCTTTAGTAATCCTCTTGTTCCAGTCATATGTCTGGAACATCCACTGTCCAAGTACCATGTTGGGGTATGACCACTTGGACTCACCTGCAAAACAGATTAATGAACCTTAGAACCCAAAGAATTCTTGGGTCCTTGGTACTTGTTAGTTTGCAATCTGACAAAGCTACCTACTGGCTTTCCAACAGGTAGTTTGGTACTCACTTTGGCACTAGCAT
This sequence comes from Platanthera guangdongensis, assembly GCA_039583875.1. Lineage (NCBI taxonomy): Eukaryota > Viridiplantae > Streptophyta > Magnoliopsida > Asparagales > Orchidaceae > Platanthera > Platanthera guangdongensis. The sequence goes on from CM077167.1 coordinate 157,956,249, forward strand.
TGTGCCAACAGTCCACTGCAAAATGGCCAACTTTGCCACAGCACCAGCATTCAAACTTATTGTACCTTTGCTTAGGTACTGTCTTTGCTGTCTTATCTACAGCAGACTTGTTGAATGTTGGGGCTTTGCCCTTGGACTTAGACTTGGACTGCTCAGTCCTTGCAGGTCTAATAAAACCCAGTCCAGCCTTGCCTTTATGATGAATAAATTCATCAATTAAAGGTAGCACTGATTTAGGTTTTGAAAACCTAGCAACAAGCTCTCTCTCTTTCTGAAGATTGATCTCCAGACTCTTGATTTGATCATTTTTAAATGATATAGTACCCATTTGAATCACTGTTATGTGCTTCAACCTGGCTATCTCATTCAGTTTTTGATCAAAAGACTTTTCAAAATCTGTTACAGCAGCTTTAAGATCAGCAATTTCCTTTGCCTGACTTTTGGCTAGGGACTTGCTTTTCTTGTAAGCTTGCAACAGCACTTTATATTCATCTATAAGCTGATGAATATCATCCTCAGACTCAGATACACTTCCATCACTTGATGAAGATGAATCTGATTCTGTACCAGAACAAGAAACTGAACTTAGAGTTGAACAATGTACCTTACTGGGTCCTGGCTGCTCCAGGATTTTGTCATGCTCTGTCAAAGCCATTAGCCCTTGGCATTGACTGTCTTCTTGTTCATAAATAGACTCCAAAATCTGCATGAATTCTTCCTCTTCTTCTTCAGCAAACAGCCCTATGTATGCTTCAGCATCAGACTCAGATTCTGAAGAAGAGATATCTGATAGAGTCTTCTCCTTCTTGGCAACAAAAGACTTTTCTTTCTTGCCTTTGAAATAAGTCTTTTTCCTGTCACTAGACTCTTTTCTCTTTTCAGGACAATCTGCAATTACATGGCCTTGTCTATTGCAGCAATAGCACACTATCTTGGAACCAGTTGCCTTGCTAGACTTAGTCCTTTTCTTGTCCTTCTTTGAAGACTTTTTGTTCTGATAGAAGTCTTCTTTCCCTTGTGAAGTAGAGGGCCTTGTCCTCCACTGTTTCTTTTTCAAAAACTTCTGAAAGTGTCTAGTGAAGGCAGCAAAGTCTTCATCACTTTCACCGCTTTCTGACTTGGTGCTGACTGTTTCATCTGACTCTGATTCAGCAATCTTTGGAGGTGGAGTTGGTGATTTATTTCTGCACTTTCTGGAGGCTTCTGTCTTGAAGGCTACTGTTCTTTCCTTGTGCTCAGTTCTTGTTGATTTCTCCTCCTCTTTTCTCACTGTCAATTGCATTTCATAAGACAATAACTTGCCAAACAGTGTAGGAGGAGGAATTTCCCCCAACTTAGCCATTTCTCTTATGGAACAGATCTTGGTGTCCCAATCTTTGGTTAGGGACCTTAAGAACTTGTCATTTAGTTCATAGTTACTGAACTCTCTTCCATAAGACATGAGTTCATTCACTATTCTGTAGAACTTCTTATAGCACTCAGTTATGCTATCACCTTTTCCTTGTCTAAAACTCTCATACTCCTGATTTAGCAAGGATTTTCTATCTTGTCTGACTTCTTCAGATCCTTCCATATACACTATAAGAGTGTCCCACATTTCTTTGGATGTCTTACAGTGTATAAGATTCTGAAATGTTGCATCATCTATACCACTTACTATAATGTTTTGTGCCCTCTTGTCCATGGTGGCTAGGACAATCTCATCCTTAGTCATTTCAGAGAAATCCTTTGGAGTTCTCTGATTTGCATCTAGAACAGATATCTTTATGGGCACATATGGCATTCGTCGCGGGGGCGGCACTCGTCGCGGGGGCGGCATTCGTCGCGGGGGAGGCATTCGTCGCGGGGGAGGCATTCGTCGCGGGGGCGGCATTCGTCGCGGGGGCGGCATTCGTCGCGGGGGCGGCATTCGTCGCGGGGGCGGCATTCGTCGCGGGTGCGGCATTCGTCGCGCGGCCGGCATTCGTCGCGCGGCCGGCATTCGTCGCCGGGGCGGCATTCGGCGGGGGAGACATTCGTCCTGGGGGCGACATTCGTCGTGGGTGCGACATTCATCTGAGGGCGATAATTGTCGTAGGGGCGACAATTGTCGTGGATGCAACATTTGTCGTGGGAGGACATTTGTCGAGGTGGCGACATTTGTTGTGGGGGTCACATTTGTCTTGGGGACCACATTTATCGCGGGGACGAAATTTGTCATGCGGCGAAAAATATCGTGGGGACCACCTTAGTTGTGGGGACCACATTATTTGTGGGGACGAAATTTGTCATGCGACGTCAAATATCGTGGGGACCACATTCGTCGTGGGGATGACATTTGTCGTGCGGCGACAAATATCATGGGGACCACATTCGTCATGGGGACTATATTTGTCGTGCGACAACAAATATCGTGGGGACCACATTCGTCGTGGGGACGACATTTGTCGTGCGGCGACAAATATCGTGGGGACCACATTTGTCGTGGGGACCATATTTGTCATGGGGACGACATTTGTCGTGCGGCGATAAATGTCATGGGGACCACATTCGTCGTGGGGACGACATTTGTCGTGCGGCGACAAATATCGTGGGGACCACATTTATCGTGGGGACGACATTTGTCGTGGCGCCGACATTTACCACGGGGGAGATAATTGTCGTCGGTGCGACATTCGAAGGGGAAGACATTCATCCCGGGGGAGACATTTGTCGTGGGTGCAACATTCATCGTGAGAGCGATAATTGTTGTGGGGCGACAATTGTCGTGGGGCGACAATTGTCGGAGGTGCAACATTTGTAGTGAGGGGGACATTTGTCGTGGGGGCCACATTTGTCATGGGGACCATATTTGTCGTGGGGACCACATTTGTCATGCGGCGACAAATGTCGTGGGGACCACATTTGTCGTGCGGCGACAAATGTTGTGCGGACCACATTTGTCGTGGGGATGACATTTGTCATTCGACGACAAATGTCGTGGGGATGACATTTCTCGTGAGGACGACAAATGTCGTGAGGGCGATATTTGTTGTGGCGGGGACATTTGTCGTTTGGGCGACATTTGTCGTGGGGGCGTAATTGTCGTGGGGGCGACAGTGGTCGTGGGAGCGACATTTGTCGAGGGGGGAGACATTTGTCGTGGGGCGACGTTTGTCGTGGGGGCGATAATTGTCTTGGGTGTAACATCTGTCGAGGGGGGCGACATCTATCGCGCGTGCGGGGGGGGGGGGGGGGGGGGGGGCATATGTCGCGGGGGTCGGCATTGGGCGCGTGGGGCGACATCTGGCACAGGGGATCAATTTGAAATATCATTGTCTTGTAAAATAAAGATAATTTCAAGATACTTGTAGTTGTACTGGACATTAACAAAATAAAGTATAGTAAGTTTCAATAATAATTAGAAAGATAGATTACATAACAACACAACTCAGCAAAATTACTTAATAAAATATTAATTAGAAAGATAGATTTCTGTTCTGAAATATCTCATTATAACAAAATGTAGTGCCTAAGTACATTATTTTTAATCTCAAAAAGATCTCATTAGAACAATCATTCTGAAATAATTTCAGAATGAATATAATCAACAAAAGATCTCATTAGAACAATCATCAACAACACAGGAATCAATATTTATAATCTTCTGAAATAATAATAATCAATATTATCTTTCACATGCAAAGCCGAGCAAAACAGAGAACTGGAACGCAAGAATCAACCCAGAAAATCTGCAGATCAAAGGTCTAGAGACTCAGAATCATACTGCGAATTCAACAAAGAGTCAGGCCACCTGACTCAGAATTGTCGAGCACTCCGCCAACTGGTGCAAAGGATGCTACGGCAGGGTAAGATGCGTGACCTGTTTCCCAAAGAAGATCGCCCTGATCCAGCAACCTCAAAGGGCAAAGAAGTTGCAGACATTTCTTGCAGCTCAAGAGGGGTGAGCCTAGTCAAAAAACCCCCTCTCCTCGTTGTTCATAATCCTGTTGAATACTTCGATGCTGATGACGAGGGCATGCTTGGAAGACTATTCTAAGCCAGCAAAGGACTTCATAGTTCTTCAAATTTTTTCACAACCGTGATGGGTTATCTCTACTCTTACTCTTTCAAACATTTTCTTAACAAAGCACTTCTAAGTGTTCGTTCTTGCTTTTCAATAAAGTTTACCTCAGGGATCTCATACTGACACAGTTCCCTTCTTGTGATGTTTCCTCCTCTATTTTTCTCTTTGCCAAAGAGATCACTACACCAATGAGAAATCGCCAAGTCTTGATTTCTCCCTCCGTAGATTGTTCTCTGGCACAACCGCTACGACCACATACAGTGGGGAGTATACACGTATGTGCAGTGGGAGCCGTTCAATCTACGATGTTGGGCTTCAGACTTCGAATCCTAGCCGGTATTTGACACAAAGTGTGTGTTAGGGAAGCCCCATGTGTTAGCTCTACTGTGCTTCACAAAGGATACATTACAGTTACGGTGATCTTTGCTTGACAAGCAATGACGACCAAGCATAGCCTTGTCTCTTCGATCATCTCATGACTGTGATGGCCGAACACTCTATGGTACTCTCGATCCGTGCCTTCGCGGGATCCCACAATTCCACTGATCTTTCCACAGACAAGTAATGTTTTAGGCCACTTGGCGCAACTAGTCTCATGGATCAGTGATGATTGTACCTGAGGCAAGAGAGCAGTGTATCTGCCGCTTCCTTCTTTGGATTTTTGTCCATGTCTCTCTTTTGTGCTCTGTCAAGGGAGTATAGCTAGTCCTCTTTGTTATCAACTACATTTTTCACAGGTGAACGGGTTAATCCGACCTACCAAAAGGATTTGCAACATTCATTTTGCTTATGCTCATCTTATATGCATTGCTTGCTCAAAGCTCTACCAGATGATGACTTATACAAGCTTTCTTACTCTCATCTTTTATTCACTGCTTGCTTAAGCGCTATAAGATGATGATTCACAGAGTTATTCATTACTCTTATCAAATGTTAATGGCATCAAACATTGATTAAGGAATCTAACTCTCTTTGATCATCAAGCAATACTATTGGGATCAAGCAATACTATTGACAGAATGCATCAAGCTTCTTCTCTGCTAATCTGATCCTATCCATCCTATCATATCAACAGTCAACACTCGACTTGTTGATCTGGACTTCATGTTAAAGATGTCTCTAATATAGCAACAAGATCACTACTTTGGTTTGATCTCCATTCGATTATCGGCAGAGTTCCTCGGGCACTTACTCTGCTATTTGGTCATATCGACCTTATCTTATCAACAGTTAGCATCTGCAAGCCTCATCTCAGGTACTTGCAGCTCAGCTCATTATTTTATGTCTACTGCTCACTCTTTTCTTTGCAGTGGTTATCAGGCACCTGCAAGTCATATCCAGGTACTTGCAGCTTAGTCTCTATATTCCATATCTGCTTCTAACTCTCATTTTGCAGAGAGCAGCAGATGCTTGCAAGTTTCTTCACAGATACTTGCAAGCTATTTTCACATGTTTTGACTGCTCCTAACTCTTTTCTTGCAGAGATCAGCAGACACTTGCAAGTTTCTTAACAGGTACTTGCAAGCTATTTTCACATTTTTTGCTTGCTCCTAACTCTTATCTTGCAGAGAACAGCAAACACTTGCAAGTCTCTTTACAGGTACTTACAAGCTACTTTTATATTCCAAATTTGCTTCTAACATCTTTTTTGTAGAAAGCAACAGGTGTTTGCAAGCCTCCACCAGGTACTTGCAAATTATTATGCTTCCAAGTTTTCCTCTCACCTCAGTCTTGCAGAACTTAGTAGAAGACACATCTCCTTCATTTTTGCAAAGGCAAACCCAGGTACACACAAGATGTACCTTCCATACATGCTTACACTAACTTTTCCTTTACAAGAAAAAGACAGACAACACCAAACTCTTAAGGAGAGGCATCAGGTTCTATCTCTCCTTGCCCCCTTCTTTCCTTTTGGGGTGGATCATGCTTTTCGTGGGTCTCCTACTTTTTCGAAGTTCTATTTGGAACTTAAAAAAGTGCGGGGATTATGTTAACCCTGAAATCGGCGATCCTTCCCAAGGCAGCCAGCTCGCTCGTCGCGGCCAGCCCTGGGTTCCTCCTGGAGGTCGCGACGCCTTAGTGTGGGCTAACATAATTTTCTGTCCGCTCAGGCCGCACGGCTTGGGCGATCTCAGCAGTTTGACCGCCCAGGCCGCGCGCCTTCCCTTGGTCAGCAGGGGCCGCGGACTGCCTCTTCAGTCCGCCCCTGCAGGTCGCTCCCTTTGTCAGTTTAATCACAGCTTGACTCAATAGGAGCCCCCTTTGCCAGATTCAGATGCCCATCTGCCCAGGCCGCTCCAACCGCCAAACGAAGGTGGCGACCTGCCCCCAGGCCGCCAGCCAGCTACCTCAGCTTCCACCTCGCCAACACCCGTGGCCTGCCTCGTCAGTCCGGCAGGTCGCTCAGCCCTTGTCGCCCAGCAATGTGGGCAGCCAGCTTCTTCAGTCCGCCTGCGGAGTGCGGACACTCCAGCTCCCCAGCTACCCGCAGAGCAGCAGCAACATCCAGTTCATCGCGAGCTGGGCGGACTCGAAGTGCAGTCAAGACTTCCAGTTCGCCTATGTTGGTGCACCCCAGCTCCAGCTCCTCAACAACAGTAGGCCTCATCTTCGGCGGACTCAGCTCATCAGCAGATGCGGACTCCGCGGACTCAGCGGGCTCGTCATGTAGCCCGCCATTCCTCAGCCTCCACTCGCTTCTCTCTAGCAGGCGAACAACCTCCTCAGCCCCCACAGTTTGGCGCGGGCTCGACCGGTAGTGGCGGACTCCTCCCGATCTGCCAAGCAGCAGAATCTTCTCAAGGCAGTCCCAGACCGCACAGCCTCGTGCGGACTCGGCAGACTCAGCGGGCACTCCTCAGTTTGCACCCTTAGCGCAAGCCCAGTTCAGCAGGGCGGACTTAGCAGACTCGCCAAGCAGCCTGCCACTCCTTTGCCTCCAGCATCCGCCTCCCCAACAGCAGGCGGACAATCTCAGCTCAGTAGTGGCAGACTCCGCGAACTCTTCTCGCAGTCCGCCACTCAGTCTCCCAGTTCGCCATCAGTAGCACCAGCTCTAGAAGCAAGCCCCAGTCCGCCCGGCCTGTTGCGGACTCGGCGGACTCCTTCCTCTTCTCGCTCCAGTTACCGTCTCACCGGGGGTAACGTCACTGGAAGCCGTTACCTCCTCGGGCCTATAAATAGACCCCCATGCCTCTCATTTTTGGAGAGGTCTCATCATCGCCAAGGTGCTTACGCTAGAAGTCAGCTCACATCAACTTCATTTCCTGCGGACTCCTTTTCCCAGTCCGCCTTCTCTCTGCTTTAGTCGTGCGTGGCCTGTCGACCTCAGTCCCCAGTCTGCGCGGTCTCCATTTCTCACTTAATCGCGCGGCCTGCCGACCTAGCTACTCAGTCTGCACGGCCTCTTCTGGCACTCCTTTCTTAGCCGTCAGCTTCCTCTTTGTACCCATGTATTGCTTTCTTGTAAAGGTATATTAGCAAGCTGTAACTCGATATTAATCAAAGGAAAGCCTATCACAAGAGTGACAATTAAGCCGCGGCGGGCGAAGTCTGCTGTTGCCGCTGCTAGCGGCCCTCTATCTCTTCTTCTCAGCTCGGCTCAACTCCCTCGGCATCCAACCTGCAAGCACAACCATCCAAGTACCCGTCTGCTCGACAGCTCCTGATAAACCTCCTCTCCTGCTCATCAGCCTTCCCGGAGCTCTCAGCAACCCTCTCCTCTATCCCTGCAACCCTCGAACAAGCGTTTGCTCCACTCTCGAGCACTCAGAAACTTCCTCTTCCCCCACAACCTTCATCCTCTTCCTCTCCTAGCTTGTGAGATCGAACACCCCCCTCCGTGTTAACTAGGCGGTGTCGTTTTCGTGCATCAACATGGATACTTCTCCAAACCCGAGGCATTCGTAGAAAGAACACCTCAACAAGCATGAAAATGCAAGTGAGATCAAAGATTGAAAGGTTATCAATAAATAAAAGGAATAAAGGGTTACCGACCCTGTTGCGGACTAACTCGATGCCCCGGTCAGATCGGATTTACTTGGACCGTCTTAGTCTGCGGAGCGGTCAAGCGCGCACACAGCTAATGAGAATAAAAGGTTGACACAAGGTGTGATGACATGGAAAAACCCCTCAACCGGGTAAAAAATCACATGACCAGATCTATGTTGGTCAAAGTCCACTAGCTGCTTGTGATTACAATGTGTTCGGAGAATCGGGGCGATAGGTCGCTCCCCATTACAGCTTGGGGGAGAGAGAGAGACTTCAGCTCCCCAACGGGCAACAGGCTACGTCGCGGGAGCGACTGGGATACTGGAATCCGAGAGGTGGTTATGGAGCCTTGAAGTTTGGAGTGCGGGTACGACGCTTGTCCGCCTGCAGTGGTATTCCTCCTCCTTCTTTCACGTGTTCCAGGACTTGGGCGTTTTCCTGCTGGCGGTACACTGGTGGCTCGAGGTGGCTGGAGGATGATTCAAGGGAGGAGTCCGGCAGAGCTATCGCCTGAGGAAGAAGATGACCGGGAGCCAAAAAAGTGAATTATGAGAAAGCCCTAGAGCTCCTTTTATAACCTCCTGGAGAGGATTATGGCGGGCCCCACCACTAACTTGGTGGGTTAGTGGGTGGTTACCCACCAGATCGGACAGCGAGGAGAGCCCAGCACGATCGGACGACGGGCAAGCTGTTGATGGTGGTGGGGCGGCCGGTCGGCCGGGCGGCGCTCGGCCGGAGGCCCGGCCGGCTGCGGCCTGGCCGGCGGCGGCAGCGAGGCCGACAGCTAGGCCGGCGGCGGCCTGGCTAGTGATTTTCCGATATTATTATTTGATTTGGTGTCGTCATATTTATGACGTCGGGGCGTTACCCCATTTTTACGTTTTGTTGACGGCGCTACACCGTTTGTGTGTTTTTGCGTCTGTTTGGTCTGCTTGACCGGATTTTGGGATTTTGATTGGATTGAATGATTTCCTTGATATAAAGGATGAAGTTTTGAGACTTTGGACTTGTCCAGTTTTATTTCGATCCGAGCATTTTGGAGTCTCGATGCATGTTTGGATCATTATGATGATTTTTTTGCCTGTGTAAGCATTTGATGATAACATCTCAAGAATGGTGCGTCGGATTCTAGGGTTGACTTCGCTTCTAAATTTGTAGATTCGACATTTTATCCCGGAATGTTAGTCAAATTCGAATTTCCAAAATTTGTCCTGCTTAGTACTCGAGATGGGCAGCCCAGTTCTCGAGAGTGAATTGTGTAATGTACCCTGGAGTTTTGCCTTCTTTCTCGAGTGGTCGAGACTTGTTCCCGAGAAGCGAGTTGTCCCTCGAGAAATGCCTTTTCTCTACTCGAGAAAATTCCTCTAGCTCTCGAGAAATGCTTCTAGTTCTCAAGAGGTCCATTTTTTTGTACTCGAGTAATGCTCATGTTGTACTCGAGAGATACTCGGTTGTTTTCGAGAAGTACCATATTGTTCTCGAGATATGCAGTCTTACTCTTGAGAAGTCCTTTTTACTTCTCAAGAAGGTTAATTAGTACTCGAGAAATCTTCTTCTGTACTCGAGATCTGCTCTTCTCTTGAGAAGGTCGTCTTGTTCTCGAGAACTGCCCTTCTTGTTCTCGAGAAGATTTGTTTGTACTCGAGAACTGAACTTATTCTCAAGAAGTTTTGGCTCTGTACTCGAGAACTGGGTTCGTTGTTCCCGAGTGGTGCTTCCTTCAGTTCTCGAGTAATTCTTCTTGTACTCGAGAAATATCGTCTCCATTACTCGAGGAACCCGCTTCTTCTACTCGAGCAATCTTCCTCCCTATTCCCGAGAAATATCTTCTACTCGAGAAATATTTTCTTCCACTCAAGAAATCCATGGCTTCTTCTCGAGATGTCCGGTCCAGCTAACCCTCATTCCCGGTTCCTTTTTTAGAAATGTTATAAAATTATTTTAATTATACTTTTATATATATATATATATACTTTTCTTCTCCCCCTTAGACCAATCTTCTTCCTTCTTCCAGAACCAGAGCGGCGTGAGCGAGCGAGAGAGAAAGTTTTCCGCGATTCTTCCGGTAGACGTCGACGGTGCTCCGGTGCTCGAAATCCTGAACCGATCGTAGATCCTGAAATTTCTCAATGAGAGCTACACCATCGTGGTAAAATCTTCCCCATCTCTTGAGTTTTTCTCGCTAGGGTTTTCGGCCCTAACTCCTATTTTTGTTCATTCTTGTTAGATTTCGATTTTCCTCATCTTTCTTGGTCCCGATCTACGCCGAGGTGCGATTTGGTGGTCTTCTCTGGTAAAACCAAGGCAAATGATGGTTTCCTCCTTCTCTTCTTTATCCCGATTTGCAGAAATTTCCAACTTCTTGTTATCATGATTTTTAATAACTTGCTGAATATAGTATTGTTTAGATCTCTTGTCTAATTCTACTTATAATTTTCATGTTCTTGATTTTGCCACCTAACCTTGTTAAGTGCTACATATTTTGATGATGTGGTTAAATCTCACTCTTATTATTGTTCATCAACTTTCATGTAGAACGTGTTAGAGTTTATTTATGATTGTAAGTCCTTCCTAAGGGTTGATCAACCGCTTCAAATCTTGAATTGTCTAGTAGAATCTGATGTGTCAATGTTGTCTTGAGATTTATATCATGATTTTCTTCATGGCGATGTCGTGGGGGAGAGACAAGCCGTCAGGCCCCGATTGGATTGTGGTGTGCCCCTGAGCTCTAAACTCAGGCCGTTACGGGATGTGACTTCATGATTTTCTTCGTTGCGGGTGTTATTTGTGGGTGTATCCACCGCCGCAACGTTGATCCCTCTATTAGTACCTTATGTGACTCTACCGGGTGTTTGGGTTTTTGCGGTATTTGGTGGAGTATCCAGTCTCTCCCGCATTTATGACGGATTAATATATCCATGGGGGTGTGTCCAGATGAGTTGACCACCCTGCCCATTTTGTTTTTGGTGGAGTTGACCACATTGGGATAATAGAGTTTTGTCTTCTTCCTGATGATTTAATCGTGAATTTTTTCCCCTTATAGTCTTGTGCATTTGAGGTACTTTTGTTGTACGTGACGATTCACGTAAGTGTTTTTTTGACTTTTGTACCTTACAAATGTACTTTATTTAAGTATTTTTCCTTTGGTCACGGGTTGGTACCCCTTGACTTTGTTTATTGTTGGCTTACTTCTGACATCACTTGTACATTCTTGTTGAGGTGTTCTGTCTTTAGAGTGCCTCAGGCTCAGAGCTGTAGCTAATTGCGGTGCTGGTTTTGGAGTTCTTGAGCAGCAGTATTGGCTGTGGTTTTTGCCTTGCCGTAGCGAGGTAGACTATTGTTTTTGTTATTTTACTAGTTCAGACATACTTTTTTTATGTGGGTTCGTGTCAGTTTGTTGACGCCCACAGGATTGTTGATTTTGGATGTTTGTTACCTGCTTAGTTGGTTTTCTTTCTATGTATTTGGATTACTTGCTCTCTGTGATGTTTTGTGTTAGGATTGCATAATAGGTATTTTCAAGTATAAAAACTACTATTACTACCTCACGCATTGCATGTTTTGAAATGCTAAATCACTATATTTAACGACCGTAAAAATCTACTTTTATTCTTATTATAAACTTAGAACTTGCATACCATAAGGTGTCCTTTGGGGACCTTTTAACTTATGTAGGATTTCTAACCTTGTAAAGGAAGTATTTTTCGCAGCGTATAACTATTTTTCCTCGTGAACTAGATGAGCCACTAAGTCGAGGGATACGGCTAACTACTACACTTAAATTGGTTTTGCCTTTAAACAAAGATTTTTCTTCACTGTTAAGTATGAGTTTTGTCTGAGCGTCCGCAGTTATCCCCTACTGACGTGACATCATGGTGCGCATTTTTTTCCTTACTCTGATACACCTTTAATGGAGGTGAAAAATGTGGCTTATGATAGTTGGTTGGTTGGTTTGACAAGTTGGTTGAACCAGCCAATCTCGTATAGTTTGTTTCCCTTCATTCATTTGCATGCACGCACCGATATGTCATCAGTACGTCTTAACCAAAGCATATTCACTATACTCATCGCATGATAAGAAAGTATACGGGACATATTATGTAGTATGAGATGCATAATATGTGTTTGTATATGGATCCACCATAGGAGGTAACATGTGACGGTTATGTAGTATGGGATGCATAACCATCATCACATGGGTGCCCATTAGCACTTTTTTCTCGTTTCATGCGATGTTATGTACTATGAGATGCATAACATTTCATGTGTACGCCGCTCATACATGCATTAAGGCCTTTTTAGAATGTATATCACTACATACATAACATATCATCGCATAAGCACGCGTGCTAAGTTAAGATTTACATGATGACACATGTAACACATGATTTTTTTTCTAAATGGAAACAAAGACTTCATGCATTCATATCATAGGCACATGAGTAAATAGGATTAGAGGATATCATCCTAAGTAGGACATAGCATCATAATCCCAGAGCAAGTTTGCAGCATAAGCAAGTGTCTTTAAGTATGGCCTGAACTAGTTGTATGTCCTAGTTGTAATCTAGGATTTTTGATGAGTCGTTCGTTACTTTTCTGAAAATGCTGGCTAGACGTCCTGCGACGAGGTCGACTCCCCAGTCAGAGGGTGAGTCGTCTGGTGCGCATAGTGATGCGGTGATCAAGAGTTTGCTTCAGAGTAACAAGGCTCTGTCGAGACAGTTAGTTGTGATGCAGTCGCAAATTCAGTCCTTATTGTCTGCCGCTCCCGTGCAACAACCCTTAGCGCAAGATTCTGTCGCGGGTCAAGCCGTACCTACTAATCATGCTCCTATGGTTCCCCCAGTGATGTTACCACCAGAGATGAATTTTGTATCATATTTCCAGCGATTGAGACCGCCCACTTATGACGAGAGTGTCGAATATATGGTTTTGGATGATTGGATCATCGCTATCGATGAGATGTTCACGTACTGGGGATTGTTGAAGCCCAGAAGGTAATGATTGCGACCTACCAGCTAAAAGTCCTGACAAAGAGTTGGTGGATTCGAAAAAAGGAGAGTTTGAAGGAAGGATGCTCTTGGTAGTCCTTCAAGAAGATGTTGCTTAAGAAGTTTTTACCCTCGATCGAGCAGGACCGTCTGATGAATAATTCCTGCATTTGAAGCAGAGATAGCTCACAGTGAGCGAATATGAGATTGAGTTTAGTAAATTGAGTAGATTTGCTCCTGATATGGTAGCTTCGGAGGCAGGAAGAGTGAAGCGCTTCCTCGGAGGATTAAGAAGCAATGTCCAACAGTTGGCATGCGCTTATAGAGCTGAAAGCTATGCTGAGGCAGTGGAAGTAACTTTGAAGGTTGAGGCGATTGAGAATGCCAAGAATCCAGGTGCCGCAATGAGAAAAGAGAAGAGGAAAGGTGATGAGGATGAAAGCTCTAAGGCATCTGTCCCTTCTTCGGAGAAGAAAAGTAGGGAAATATGTAGCTTCTTTGGTCGGTCTGGCTACCTTTATGAAGGGTATTTCAAAAGAACTGCCACCTTGAAGCAGCAGTAGGTGCTCGTCATCCAAGGTGCACCCAAAGGAGATCTGGTGTGCATGAACTATATAAGGAAGGGACTTGGAGTGAGTCGTTGCTGGTTGAAGGATAAAACTTACTTCCCAGTGCGGGTAGAAGGGGAACCTGAAGACTTCATGCCCACAGGCTCAGACTCCACTGCATCCTGACCCGCTTCGGGCCCTGTCGCCACCACCAAACCAGGAAAAAGGGAAAGGAAAGCTGACTGTGGTGACCAGGGAGGAAGCTCAGACCTCTATACAAGTGATATCAGGTTAGGCCCTAGAATGATTTTTTATTTTTTTACTCTCTATTGTCGCCCTAGTTTTCGTTCGTTTAGTTATGTATGTTATGGTTTTAGGGGAATTTAAGGTGCAGAATAGGTGGGCGCGCGTTCTTTTCGATTCGGGTGCCACCCATTCCTTTGTGGCGCGGAGTTTCGTAGATAAACATCGTTTGAACGTGGATCAATTAGGAGATTCCTTCAACGTCAAGCTTCCCACCGATGATTCGGTGATATCCAATCAAGGAATTCAGAGATGCCCTATTTCTCTAGGCGATTTCCTAACCTTTGTGGATCTGATGGTTTTGGATCTGGCGGACTTTGATGTGATTTTGGGCATGTACTGGTTGTCCAAGTATGATGCAGTCATCCAGTGTAAGGCAAAGCAACTGGACTTCAAGATGGACAATGGCCAACCTATGAGAGTCTATGGTTTCCAGGACAAGGTTTCCCCTATTATCTCTGTGGTATGTGTTTGTCGTGTTATAGAGTCTGGTTGTGAGGCGTATTTGGTTTCTATTTTTGCTTTGTAAATAGCTTTTGTTACACCACGTCTTGAGGATATCTCGGTGGTGCGAGAGTTTCCAGATGTTTTTCCTGATTGTCTTCCAGGACTTCCTCCGGTGAGAGAGATAGAGTTTGTAATAGACCTCGAGCCAAGTACTTGTCCTATTACCAAAGCACCGTATTGTATGCCTCCGCGTGAGTTGGATGAGTTACGTACTCAACTCGACGAGTTGCTAGTATGGTTTTATTAGACTGAGTTCTTCTTTGTGGGGTGCTCATGTATTATTTGTAAATAAAAAGGATGGATCGATGAGGCTTTGCATCGATTATAGAGAATTGAATAAGGTTACCATTAAGAATAGACATCCCTTGTCGAGGATTGATGATTTGTTCGATCAATTGCGTGGTAGCTCGGTATTTTCAAAGATCGATCTTCGTTCAAGCTACCACTAGTTGAGAATTCATGAGGCAGATATCCTACAGACCGCTTTTCGTTCGCGACATGGACATTTTGAGTTTTTGGTGATGTCCTTCAGTTTGACCAATGCACTCTCTGCTTTCATGGATTTAATGAATATAGTGTTCAAGTATTTCTTGTACCGTTTCATTATCGTATTCATAGATGACTTCCTTGGTTTATTCCCACAGTGTTAAGGAGCATGCTCAACATTTATGATTGGTTTTTTCGACCCTGATGGAGCATAAGTTATATGCGAAGTTGAACAAGTGTGAGTTCTGGCTACCTCAGGTGTCCTTTCTGGGTCATGTTATCAGCAAGGATGGTATTTTCGTACACCCGACCAAGATTTTTTGTTGTGGTGGAATGGGAGAGACCTTCTACACCTAAGGAGATTAAGAGCATTTTAGGCCTGGATGGCTATTATAAAAGATTCGTGGAAGGGTTTTCAGTGTTATCTGCTTCTCTAACTAGACTTACCAGGAAGAACACTGCGTTCATTTGGAGCGATAAGTGTGAAGAAGGTTTCCAAGAGTTGAAGACGAGATTGTGTACTGCTCCAGTTTTAATCTTGTCTACTGAAGGAGTTGAGTACGCTGTGTATGTGGATGCATCACACATTGGACTTGGATGTGTTTTGATGCAAGATGGAAAAGTGATCGCGTATGGAAATTAAATATTCATGAAAGAAACTATCCTACGCACGATTTGAAGTTTGCTGCTATAATTTATGCGTGAAGCTTTGGAGACATTTATTGTATGGCACGCTGTGCACGATCTATATAGACCATAAGAGTTTGAAGTACGTATTCACTCAGAAGGAACTAAATCTGCACCAGCATAGATGGTTAGAATATGTGGCTGATTATGAAGTGAAGATTCTTTATCATCCAGGAAAGGCTAATGTAGTAGCTGATGCTTTGAGTAGAAAGACCGCCAAAATTTTTAATCTATATGTTCAGTCCTTGGTAGAAGAATTCTTGTTGATGGACATTGAGGTTGGGAGTAGTATTGTGCCTGCTAGTTTGGAAGCAGAAGAGCCCTGTTGGATTTCCATAACTAGAGCGCACCTGAAGGATGATCCAGATTTATCGCATCTCCGGAATAGAACTGTGATGGGAGAGCTACCTGATTTCTCTTTGGATGAGTTTGATACTCTGAAATATCGGGGTAGATTTTGCATCCCCGCTTTTGATGATATTCTGACTAAAATTTGTAATGAGGCTCATGATTCCAGTGTTACCTACCATCCTGGTTCCACTAAAATGTATAAATATCTAAAGCAAATTGTTTGGTAGTCGGGAATGAAGAATGAAATAGCGAAGTTTGTGTCGGAATGTTATATGTGTCAGCTTGTTAAAGCTGACCATAGAAGGCCTGGAGTTAAATTGACACTGCTTGATGTTCCAAGTTGGAAGTGGGAGAGTATTTCGATGGATTTCATCACCGGTTTACCGAGATCTCCCCGTGGGCATGATTCTGTTTGGGTGATAGTTGATAGATTGACTAAATGTGCTCACTTCGTCCCCTTTAAGATTGGGTATTCTATGAAGAAGATAGCTGAGTTATACCTTGATGAGGTCATCAGATTACATGGAGTGCTTGTCAGCATCGTATTGGATCGAGACTCTAGATTTACGTCTCGTTTTTGGAAGAGTTTACTGGAGGGCTTGGGTACCTATTTGAGGTATTCCACCGCCTATCATCCGCAGACGAATGGTCAGACGGAAAGGGTAAATCAGATCGTGGAGGATATGATCGGGTATTATATTTTGGATCACGGTGGTGCTTGGGATGAGTGTCTCAGACTAATGGAGTTTGCTTACAATAATAGTTATCAAGAGAGTCTACAGATTTCCCTGTTTGAGGCCTTATATGAGAGGCGTTGTAGGACTCCTTTGTTTTAGGCTGAGGTTGGTGAGAGACCGTTGCTAGTCCAGAAGCCCTTGAAGAAATGAATTCTGATGTGACTCATATTCATGAGAAGCTCCGTGTAGCACAAGAACGCTATGATAAATATGCTAATCAACAAAGGGTTGATCTGGTGTTCGCGGTTGGGGACTTGGTTTTTCTGAAATCTATCCGATGTCAGGTGTTAAAAGGTTTGCAAGGAACCACAAGTTAGACCCTCAGTATGTGTGACCTTTTCAGATTCTGGAGCGCATCAGAGTGTTTGCTTATAGGTTGGAGTTGCCTGCTACCTTTCCTGGTATCCATGATGTGTTTCATGTGAGCCAGTTGCAGAAGTGTGTTCGTAGTGATCACTAAGTCCTTGACTTGGTACCCCAGATTCATCCCAACCTTACGTACGTGGAAGAACCTGTTCGTATTTCGGATTCTCAAGAATGAGTGTTGCAGAGAAAGACCATCCCCATAGTTAAAGTTCTCTGGAGAAATCAAGACGTCGAGAGCGCGACATGGGAATTGGAGTCAGCGATGAGAGAGTCACATCCGCATCTCTGCCCTTAGTTCAGGTATGTCTTCAGTTTTTTGGTAATATTTGGATTTTTCGTTTTGGTTTTGTTTTAATGTTGTGATAAGTTTTGGGACGAAACTTATTTTAGGGGGTGTGACTATAACGCCCCCGATTTTCCGATATTATTATTTGATTTGGTATCGTCATATTTAGGACGTCGCGGCGTTACCCCCTTTTTACATTTTGTTGACGGTGCTGCACCGTTTGTGCGTTTTTGCGTCTATTGGGTCTATTTGACCGGATTTTGAGATTTTGATTGGATTGAATGCTTTCCTTGATATAAAGGATGAAGTTTTGAGGCTTTGGACTTGTCAAGTTTTATTGCGATCCGAGCATTTTGGAGTCTCGGGGCATATTTGGTTCTTTGTGATGATTTTTTTTGCCTGTGTAAGCATTTGATGATAGCGTCTCAAGAATGGTGCGTCGGATTCTAGGGTTGTCTTCACTTCTAAATTCGTAGAGTCGACATTTTATCCCGGAATGTTAATCAAATTCGAATTTTCGAAATTTGCCCTGCTTAGTACTCGAGATGGGCAACCCTATTCTCGAGAGTGAATTGTGTAATGTACCCGGGAGTTTTGCCCTTCTTTCTCGAGTGGCTGGGACTTGTTCCCAAGAAGCGTGTTGTCCCTCGAGAAATGCCTTTTCTCTACTCGAGAAAATTCCTCTAGCTCTCGAGAAATGCTTCTAGTTCTCGAGAGGTCCATTTTTTTGTACTCGAGTAATGCTCATGTTGTACTTGAGAGATACTCGGTTGTTCTCGAGAAGTACCCTATTGTTCTCGAGATATGTAGTCTGCTCTTGAGAAGTCTTTTTTACTTCTCGAGAAGGTTATTTAGTACTCAAGAAATCTTCTTCTGTACTCGAGATCTGCTCTTGCTCTCGAGAAGGTCGTCTTGTTCTCGGGAACTGCCCTTCTTGTTCTCGAGAACATTCTCTTGTACTCGAGAACTGCTCTTGTTCTCGAGAAATTTTGGCTTTGTTCTCGAGAACTGGGTTCGATGTTCCCGAGTGGTGCTTCCTTCAGTTCTCGAGTAATTCTTCTTGTACTCGAGAAATATCGTCTCCATTACTCGAGAAACCTGCATCTTCTACTCGAGTAATCTTCCTCCCTATTCCTGAGAAATATCTTCCACTCGAGAAATATTTTCTTCCACTCGAGAAATTCATGGCTTCTTCTCGAGATGTCTGGTCCAGCTAACCCTTATTCCTGGTTCCTTTCTTAGAAATGTTATAAAATTATTTTGATTATACCTTATATATATGTACTTTTCTTCTCCCCCTTAGACTGATCTTCTTCCTTCTTCCTGAACCAGAGCGGCGTGAGCGAGAGAGAGAAAGTTTTCTGCGATTCTTCCGGTGGCCGCCGACGGTGCTTCGGTGCTCGAAATCCTGAACCGATCATAGATCCTAAAAGTTCTCAACGAGAGCTACACCATCGTGGTAAAATCTTCCCCATCCCTTAAGTTTTTCCCGCTAGGGGTTTCGACCCTAATTCCTATTTTTGTCCATTCTTGTTAGATTTCGATTTTCCTCGTCTTTCTTGGTCCCGATCTACGTCAAGGTGCGATTTGGTGGTCTTCTCCGGTAAAACAAAGGCAAGTGATGGTTTCCTCCTTCTCTTCCCTTCTTTATCCCGATTTGCAGAAATTTCCAACTTCATGTTATCATGATTTTTAATAACTTGATGAATATAGTGCTCTTTAGATCCCTTGTCTAATTCTACTTATAATTTTCATGTTCTTGATTTTTGCCACCTAACCTTGTTAAGTGCTACATATTTTGATGATGTAGTTAAATTTTACTCTTATTACCGTTCCTCAACTTTCATGTAGAACATGTTAGAGTTTATTTAGGATTATAAGTCCTTCCTAAGGGTTGATCAACCGCTTCGAATCAAGAATTGTCTAGAAGAATCTGATGTGTCAATGTTGTCTTGAGATTTATATCATGGTTTTCTTCGTGGCGATGTCGTGGGGCAAGACAAGCCACCAGGCCCCGATTGGGTTGTGGTGTGCCCCTGAGATCTAAACACGGGTCGTTATGGGGTGTGACTTCATGATTTTCTTCGTTGCGGGTGTTATTTGTGGGCGAATCCACCACCGCAATGTTGATCCCTCTATTAGTACCTTGTGGGACTCTACCGGGTGTTTGGGCTTTTGCAGTGTATGGTGGAGTATCCAGTCTCCCCCGCATTTATGACAGATTAATATATCCATGAGGGTGTGTCCAGATGAGTTGACCACCCTGCCCGTTTTGTTTTTGGTGGAGTTGACCACATGGGGCTAATAGAGTTTCGTCTTCTTTCTGATAATTTAATCGTGAGTTTTTCCCCCTTATAGTCTTGTGCATTTGGGGTACTTTTGTTGTACGTGACGCTTCACGTAATTGTTTCTTTGACTTTTGTACCTTACTGTTGTACTTTATTTAAGTATTTTTTTCCTTTGGTCTCGGGTTGGTACCCCTTGACTTTGTTTACTGTTGGCTTACTTCTGTCATCACTTGTACATTCTTGCTGAGGCGTTCTGTCTTTGGAATGTCTCAGGCTCAGAGCTGTAGCTAATTGTGGTGCTGGTTTTGGAGTTCTTGAGCAGTAGTGTTGGCTGTGGTTTTTGCCTCGCCGTAGCGAGGTAGACAGTTGTTTTTGTTGCTTTACTAGTTCAGACATACTTTATTTTATGTGGGTTCGTGTCAGTTTGTTGACGCCCACAAGATTGTTGATTTTGGATGCTTGCTAGCTGCTTAGTTGGTTTTCTTTCTGTATATTTGGGTTACTTGCTCTCTGGGATGTTTTGTGCTAGGATTGCATAATAGGTATTTTCAACTATAAAAACTATTATTACTACCTCACACATTGCATGTTTTGAAATGCTAAATCACTATATTTAACGACCGTAAAAATCTACTTTTTTTCCTATTATAAACTTAGAACATGCATACCATGAGGTGTCCTCAGGGGACCTTTTAACTCATGTAGGATGTCTAACCTTGTAAAGGAAGTATTTTTCGCAGCTTATAACTATTTTTCCACGTGGACTAGATGAGCCACTAAGTCGAGGGATACAGCTAACTACTACACTTAAACTGGTTTTGCCTTTAAACAACTTAAAGATCTTTCTTCGCTGTTAAGTAGGAGTTTTACCTGAGCGTCCGCAGTTATACCCTGCTGACGTGGCATCATGACGTGCATTTTTTCCTTACTCTGATATACCTTTAATGGCGGTGAAAAATGCGGGTTGTGACAGGGGCGGACAAGGCAGGAGCCCAACATAAGAAAAAAGCTTCTTCCTGACCACAACAAGAATAAAAAAGCTAGTACTAAGTACTATACATCCTATATAACTAAGAAAATTCAGAAAGAACCAATAAAGAGGTAATAAAAGACTTGTCATGGGTATAAATCACCACTTGCCTCAAGATCTTCAAAAATCCGGCCTCACAAACGCTTTGCTTCAAGGATCGGCCGCAAGAACTCTTAGGCAACAATTCCTGAAACTTTTTAGGACAGAAGAGGGTCAAGGTGGAAAACCCTAACGCCAAAAGTCCAAGAAAACAAAATTACCTACCACCAATGTGTAGATCTCGGCGAAAGATTTCCGGATCTACTCTCCGACGACGATTTCGTGCACCGTAGCTCCTACAAGTGATGGCTGAAAGCCTTGCAAAACTTGTTGCCATCTTCTTCTGCACTCTCGGTCTGATAGCTTGGGGAGGAAGATAATGAATAGTGCTCTTTATCTTTATCCCTTGTATATAATATTTAGTATCTTATAATATTATATCCCTTTCATATTATATTATATACATGATATAATATAATATCATATCATAATATTATATCAAAGTAAGATTACTATTCATTATTAATAATGAAACGTCCAAATAACCCGAAAACTTGAATCCACTCGGATTTCTATGAAATTTGCACCTGAATTAAATATCGATGCTACGAATCCAACGACGAAGTCGAATTTAAGATTCGACAAACCAAACAAGGGTAAAAACGCCCCCAAAACCCAAAACACCAAATATCCCAAAAAGGCTCCACCGAGTTCCAAAACAACCCCGACTCGCAAATGAAATCTCAAAACTGCACTAGAAATTAGTCAAGCTAATATTCTAAGTCAAAATCTCAGATACCAAATGAGCAAAAGTCATGCTCCAGCAACGGTACCCGCCAAATACACATCAACGTAACGCCCTGACGTCAAAATACGTCACTGAAGGGATTTCAAATAAACATCGAAAAAGCACGGGCGTTGCAGTCACTCCCCCTAAAAGAAAGTTTCGTCCCGAAACTTTACGCACAAAAGATTCCACTATAGAAGGAAACTAATCAAAATTATAGAATAGGAACACATACCAAAAGAAACTAAGAGAACGGATGAGCATGAGCCCCCCTCATAGCTGACTCCAACTCCCAAGGCGCGCTCTCCATGTCTTGGTTGCCCCATAAAAATTTAACCATGAGTATGGTCTTCCTTTGCAACACCAGATCTTGAGCATCTAGAATGCGGACATGCATTTCAACATAGGAAAGATTAGGCTCTAACTGGGGCACAAAATCAAGAACCTGTCGGTCGCTGAGCACACATTTCTGCAACTAGCTCACGTGAAACACATCGTACACACCAGGAAAACTTGGAGGCAAATTCAGCCTGTAAGCTAACACTCCAATGCGTTCAATGACTTTAAAATATCCCACATACCTAGGATCCAGCTTGTGGTTCTTTCCAAACCTATTTACACCAAACATGAGGGAAACTTTAAGGAAAACCATGTCCCAAACAACAAATTCCAATTCAATCATTCGACGATTAGTGTTATTCTCATAACGCTCCTTAACTATTCGAAGCTTCTCTCGAATGTGTCTCACAGAAATATCCATTTCTTCTAAAGCTTCAAGACTCAACAATGATCTTTCACCAACTTCGGCCCAAAACAAAGGAGTAGCATCAGTTTGTCTGTGTGACGGAATCCTGACGTGAGAAGTCAGAGCTTGCAGGCAAGCCCGAGTTTTGAGACCCACAAGAGGGTGGAGCCTAGGCAAGAGTTCCGTGTGGCGACTTGTATGCCGTTAGGGGAAATTGGAAGTACCCATGTGTTTGCGGCTTGAATGCCGAAGGGGAAATTGGAAGTACTATATTATTGATGTGTGATGATGTGTTAGATTCATACACTATAGGGTATCCTGGGTGAAGCCCAGGTTTTCATACATGTTGCATTGTAGGCCCCTTTTACTATATGCTCAACATAGAAATATGTTTGTTGTATGCGACATCCAAACCTATTTTACTGTTTTCTATGTTCATGTATATTTGCATACAAAGTGCTAACCTGCAGGGTGATGAAGTGCCTTGGGGTCCGTTAGGGACGGTCGGGAGGAGATGTGTTGGTTACATAGTTGAGGTCAGCCTTTGCTAACCCACGTTACTACAAACTTTTACAGGGTAGGGATCGCAAGCGGAAGCAAACTCGCCGACCAAAAAAACCTAAGCCTCATGAAGTGAACTCTCTTGTTTTTACTTATGTTTTGCTGAATGCTTTGCTCCATGGACTGTGATCCGGCTTGCATGTCGGGGTAGCTTAGGTGTCCTAAAGCACATTGATATGTTGATGTATTATTTCAGTATTTGGACTTGTGATTGTTATAAGGCCTTAAGGTCGTTGGATACTCATGTAGTAGTGTATAACTTCTAGTTTGGTTGTTTGTTTTCGTTGTGTTTTTAGTCTGAGTTTTGAGTTGGGTAGTTTTATATCATCTCATAATGCTAAAGCTGTGGAGTCTGTATGTTGTGGGGTCCCGGCCGGACCCATATTATATGGTCATTATAGGGGAGGCGTTACAATTTGGTATTAGAGCTAGGTTTGTTTCCAAGATAAGGATTCATGGTCGAATGTCATAATCAGATCACGTTAAGAAGTTATCCAAATAGGAGTATCATGGGACCATGAGTGTCCTTGTGTCTAAGTTTTTGCGAGAGAAGCTGATTCTTGTTTTACCTTGCTTTTGTTGAGGGTGCAAGCGACGAGGCGGGGACATCGAGGCGGCAAGAGGAGCCTTCGGCGAGTAGTGCTCCTACTCCAGGTCTGATGTGCATGGGTGTAAACCCAACCGACTTCTGTCGTATGCTAGCAGAGGCAATGGTAGCGGCCCAAGCCGCAGTGGAAATGCAAGTTGTGACCCCTGTTGCACGGGTAGCGACTCCTGTTACCCCGGATACGACACCAGTCGTACCGGGCAGAGGAGACAGGCCAGCAGAGCCGTTGGTTGAGAGAGTGGTCATCGGGCAGGGAGACTGATAGATGAAGTATTTTCTAAGTTTCCATCCTCCAACATTCAAGGGAGTTGGCATGCCGACCGATACAGAGGACTGGTGGGCGAGGATCCAAGAACTACTGAGGGCGGCAGAGACGCCCGAGGAGAAGCAGTCTGAGTTTCCGACCTTCATGTTAGATGGTGATGCAAACTTATGGTGGTTGAGTCATAGCAACCGCCAGCTTTCTGGACTTGAAAATTTATTCTCATTCTCTCACACACACTCTCTTGACATCTTCAAGGAGAGGGAAGAGAAGGAAAAGCCTAGGAGCTCAGGAGGGGAATCGATCCAAGGCATGCTTGGGATCAGAATTGCGAGTCGACACTAGAACCGCGGAGTAAAAGTTGTGACAATAAATTCCATCCGGATCAAAGATCAAGGTCATGGCTCCAGGGAAGACTACAAGGGTAACGATCTTCCTTCTTGGACAAGTGAGGTCCTTTCTTTTGGCATATGCATGGAATCCCCCACCAAAAGGTGGAGATTCGAGGGAATTCCTTTGGGTCGATTCATGTAATCCCCAGTGAGTCTTGCATATAGATCTAGAAATGTGTAGTATGAAATAGGCATGCTGTGTGAAGCTCATCTATACAGGTTAGTCTGGATTGGTGATTTTTATTTTGCATATCGGAGAAGACTCCAAGAATAAACAAGTAGTTTACAGGGTCTACAAGGTTGTACATGTGAACTGGAAGTAGCAGGAAGTACTGGAGCTGCACTCCAAGAGAATACCCATGAAATATCACAGTTGGGATGACTGTTGGATGTCGTCGGGCGACAGTGAGTATCGTCATTGGCGATAGCTCTTGGTGAGCTATTGGTGCTGTGAAAGTCCAGTGTTTCTGGCACTACAGGTTACTGCATGGTTTTGGCTGGTTCTGGTACAGAAAGTAAGTTCTATAGTTAACATCGGGCGATGGTGAGTATCGCTGGCGATAGCGGCCAGATGCCCTTTTGATGATAAAGCCTGTCTCTGGGAGACTATAAGGCTATTGTGTGAGCTGCGAGCTCCTAAAGGCCAGCGAGCCGAACGGACAAGAGGATGTCGACCCGCGTCAGACTAGCCTTAGATTTGACGATTTGAGCAATGGGCAAAGGCTGGACTGTATCTGCGTTATGGTTGTATAACTTGAGTGCCTAAGTTATTGGCTTCGTTAGGATCACATAACGAGTGTCTGGGGTTGTACGCCAAAAAAACTAAAGTCTTAGGCCGGGGCCGTGGAGACTGGAAATGCTCAAATATTGTCATTCTAGGACTACGAATGGTGGTGGGGCCTGAAACTTCGGCACACCGACAATGTGCCCTGAGTGCACGGAACATTTGGTCGTTGAGGCATTCGTTTGTGATATATTGAACTGTGTATGAGTGCACGTTTTGTGATATATCTGCTTGTGAAAATACTATGCCTGCATGGAAAGAATACCACTGCCCCAGGAAAGGGGTAGGGTCATTATAAATTAGTCAGCTGAATGCTGACTGTTGCCTGGTTTACCACCCTTGTGGTGGTTTGTCCCCATGCAGGTGCTGGAGAGCCGAGCGGGAAATAGCGGGCTGAATCCCTTGCTGCTGCTATGCTGGCCCTCAAAGGCCGAGTGGAAAAGTTTTATTGTTTTCATGTGTTGTCGGCCTGCGCACCGATGTTTGTAATCCACACGGGTGAAGTTTAACTGTAAGGCCTTAAGGACATACACTTTTGTGTATTTCTGCATACATTCCCGTTATATATATAAATGTTGTTGTTTATATATAGTGGACATTCGTGTTTGATGAGTTCAATAATAACCCCTATAGCTTCCTCTAGAATGCTTTGA
Organism: Platanthera guangdongensis; assembly: GCA_039583875.1. NCBI lineage: Eukaryota > Viridiplantae > Streptophyta > Magnoliopsida > Asparagales > Orchidaceae > Platanthera > Platanthera guangdongensis. The sequence goes on from CM077167.1 coordinate 157,981,694, forward strand.
GTTAGGGTGCATGTAATAGTTTTGATATTAACCTGTAATTATGCCGCCTCTTTGTGGAATATAGTGTGAGGCCCCGGCCGGACCCTCTATTATATTTCATGTGATGGACGGAGGTGTTACAATTTGGTATCACCTTGTCTTGGTCTTCCTCTTACGAATTCGTGGTCGAATTCTTTTGAGGGGTGGCGAGCACATGTCAGTGCGACCCACTATAACATAAATGAACTCAAGAATGTCCACGAATGAATGAAAATACACCTATTTGAGGAACCTGCGTGTTCCTATCAAGTTGTCGTTACCTTTGCAAAGTCGCTAAAGTGTGTCTATTACATGTATAGGTGAGTCGAAGTGGTGCGGGGCAGTCTGAGCCACAGCGTTCGGATGAGAGTGTGACACCAGCTGAGGTGCCCACACCTCCTCCTTCTTCGGAAACAGTACGCTTAGTTGCTGGGGCATTGTTTGCAATGTTACAAGCACAGCCTACTAGGCAGGCGCAGCCTGCAGTGGTGCCATTACAGGTTGGTGTGAGGCCAGTACCTATTGAGGTTGTTGTATATCCACGAGCAGCAGAACAACAATTGAAGAAGTGTATGAGCTTCAATCCTCCTACGTTCGCAGGGGCAGAATCCCCAACGCAGGCAGAGGACTGGCTTGCGCTAGTCAAGAGGATTTTGATGGCAAAAAGAACTGAGGAGGAACATAAAGTCACCTTGGACACTTTCCTGCTGGAAGGAGAGGCTCTGCTATGGTGGGACGAAATCGAGCTGCACCACTTAGCAGACAGACAACTAACAGAGGTCTCGATAGAGGAGTTTTCGAGACTGTTCTTGGCAAAGCACTTGCTGTCGGCGCAGCACATAGCCATGGAAAATGAGTTCCAGCATCTAACTCAGGGAGAAAGTAGTGTCGATACCTACTTACATGAGTTTACAAGAATGGGACACTAAGTGGGGTCTATCTTTGCTGAAGAAGAGCATAAAACCAATATGTTCTACGAAGGTTTGCGGAATGAGCTGAGATTCCTGCTTTCGAGTTCGGTAAACTAAGGATTTCAAGCATTGGTGGATACGTCTTGTCTGTTGGAGAAAGATATGAAAAGGGTGTAGGGAAAAAGGGACTTGGCTGTGATAAAGCCTGAATTCAAAGTGACGTACCCCGAAAAATCGAACTACTGAAGGAAATGGGGTAAGAAGTCCAAATCTTCTAGATAGACTTCCTCTATTATTGCTTCTGGAGCAACTTTTGGGCAAGGCCCGTGTACCTGTTATACCTGTGGCAAGCCAGGACACTTTGCATGTGACTGTCGATTTGGTCCTCCTAAGGGTGATAAGAAGTCAGGAGCAACTTATGCTGAAAAGGGAAAGGTGGTGGAGTCCACAACATCCCACTATGCTCCAGCTCAGCCTCGGGTGCACAATCTTGACCAACAGGAGGACATAAAAGCAAAGTGATGTCATCACAGGTACGAGTTAAGACATTGTGTTACTGCCTTTTGTACTTTATACCTTGTGTGTCTCTTGTGTATGATTTGTTTGTATTAGGCTTTGTACTTATTCAGGACTGTCCGGCGAGAGCGCTGTTTGATACGGGCGCTTCACATTCGTTTCTATCTGAGGACTTTGTATCACAAATCAGAGTGCATATTCACATGACAACAGATAGTGTGAAGGTGTTATTGCCTAACGGATGCGTGATGTGTGCGGATAGGTCTTGCTATGTGCAGGTACGAATAGGAAGTCGGGACTTCGAGTTAGAAGCATCCTTGCTGCCGATATCTGAGTTCAATGTAATCTTTGGTATGGACTGACTCTCGAAGTATGGTGCCTATATAGATTGCAACTCAAAGGATATCACACTGGGACAAAATACCGAGCTAGAGACTAAATTCGCTGGTATGCGAGGATCAAGAAAATGTTGATATCTGCTCTCCAAGTCATCAAAGCTGTTTGGAAGGGCGCGAAGTTATTCTTCACGCTTATAAAGGTTGTTGAGCCAAAAGCCAGTGCGAATGATATTCTGATTGTTTCAGAGTATGTTGATGTTTTTCATAAGGATCTTCCAGGGTTACCGTCCCAGGGGGAGATTGACTTATCTATTGAACTGCTAAAGCAAGGATATATACGCCCAAGTATGTCATCTTAGAGCGCACATGTCCTCTTTGTGAAAAAGAAGGACGGTAGTCTACGTTTGTGCATCGACTATCGAGAACTGAACAAGCTGACGGAGAAGAAAAAGTATCTGATATCACGGATTGATGATTTGTTCGATCAGCTAGTGGGATCAACTATCTTCTTTAAGCTGGTCTTAAAGTCTGGCTATTACCGGATGAGGATTCGGGAATGTGACATTCTTAAGACAACATTTGGAACACGCTATGGTCATTATGAGTTCACAGTAATGCCTTTTGGGCTAACAAATGCGTCATAGATGTTCATGGACCCAAAGCCCCGAATGTTTCAAGAGTACTTGGACTTATTTGTAATCATCTTTATTTACGACATTTTAGTGTACTCTCAGTCTGAAGAAGATCATGTGAACCATTTGCGGATGGTGTTGCACACCTTGAGAAGAAACAAGCTCTATGCCAAGTTCTCAAAGTGTGAGTTTTGGCTGTCATCAGTGGCCTTTCTCGGCCTGTGGTGAGTGGAGAATACATTGCAGTGGATCCATCAAAGATAGTAGCAATATGGGAGTGTACGGTGGTATCTACTATAGTAGAAGTCCGGAGTTTCCTTGGACTAGCGGGCTACTACAGATGTTTCATAGAAAACTTCTCACGGATCGCCTTACCTCTAACCACACTAATGAGGAAAGATCAGGTGTTCGTTTTGAAGCCGGAGTGCACACGAGCTTTTGAGGACCTGAAAAGTCGCTTGACCACGGCGCCAATATAGACGTCACCATGTGGTTCGGATGGCTTTGAAATTTACAGTGATGCATCCGGGAGGGGCTTACGCTGCATTCTTGTTCAGTTTTGAAAGGTGAACATGTATGGCTCACGCCAGTTGAAAGTGCATGAGCGAAACTATCTCGTGCATGACTTGGAGTTGGCAGCGGTGATATTTGCACTTAAGCTGTGACATCATTGTTGGGTCTATTGATCCCAATATCTCAGATTTGTAAGAAGTCAAACAGGTCAATGACATACACACATAATGTATTTGATGTGTGACTTAGTTCTTGCATGCAGGTAGTCCATGATCAGGAAAGTGAAGAAAATGAGTTTGGTGGAAAACTAAAAATTCATCGAGCTAAGCTTACAGTTCGTCGAGCTCAGCTCACAGTTCGTCGAGCTCAGCTCATAGATTGTCGAGCTCAGCTCACAGATCGTCGAGCTCAGCTCACCGTTACTTGAGCTAAACTCAGAAGCTTGATGTTCAGAATTCGTCGAGCTCAGGTTGTAGTTCATCGAGCTCAGCTCACAGATCGTCGAGCTCATCTCACCACTCCTTGAGCTAAATTCAGAAGCTTGATTCAGACTAAATTCGTCGAGCTCAGCTCACAGATCGTCGAACGTAGCTAAATCCAGAAAAAAACTGACTAAGGCAAAAAGCACTGAGACAACTGAGATAGCTGAGAAGAAAACGTTGAGACCGCTGAGAAGAAAGCGCTGAGACAGAAGGTTGTCTCAGCAGTTAAGAATAAAGCGCTAAGACCGCTGAGAAGAAAGCACTGAGACAGAAGCTTGTCTCAGCTGTTAATAAGAAACTGCTGAGACTGCTGAGACAGAACCACTGAGACAAATCCAGAAAAATTCACAAGTCTAGAAGCGCTGAGAGACAAGACAGATGGCGTTGAGTGACTTAACATCACTCAATGTTTTATGAATTTCTGAAATATTTTCTAAGTCCATATGGTGATGACCATTGCTGACGTCATCAAAGTCAACTTACATGTAGCCGTTGCGGGAAAGCTGCAGTGGTGTCGAAAGCTTCTTTGTCCTTTTTTGAAGGAGGTAGGGCTCACCAATCCTTAGCTGGGCCCACACACATTTGTGTCGTTGTTTCAAATTAGCGCATATAAAAAGGAAAAAGAAAAGGGAATTAGGGTAATGAAGAACAAGCGATGAAAATACAAAATGGAAGAAAACCGCAGACGGCTGCACTTGATCTTCTTCAACAAGCTTTCAAGCCAAGTCTAGCAAAGTAAGCCAGAAGACTAAGGAAGATAGCTGAAGCTCTTCAAGCTCAGCAAAAGAGTTCTATCCTGAACAAAGAGGCGGATTCATCCATTCAGCAAGCTGATAGCTGCTCATCTGTGCAATAAAGGACAAGTTAGCTGTAGAAGAAGACTCATCCCTTCTACAATAAGAGAGAGTTGGACTGATATCTGCTCAATCCAGCAGAGTAGACTCAGAGATTAATCTCTGAGTCTATTGTTTTATTTTTTCTTAACATCCAGTATTAATTTCTTGTAGGATTCAGGTTATCTGAATCTGAGTGTATGACACTTTGTGCCTGAGTTGTAGGTGACTAATTAGTCACTGAGGTAGGATCCAAGTGTGGATCTGAGCTGTAGGGCTTAATTGACTGAGATAGGAGAGTGTTGCTCTCTGAGGTAGGATCCATGTATGGATCTGAGGTAGGCTGTCCTCCCAGCCTGAGTGTAGAGCCTTGTGCCTGAGGTAGGTGATTGGAGAGTCACTGAGCTGTAGGTGACAAGTGTGTCACTGAGTTGTAGGCCTTGGAGGAGGCTGAGCTGTAGGTACCTGGAAGGGTACTGAGTTGTAGGAGTGCTGCAGCACTCTGAGAGTAGGGCTGTGTGCCTGAAGCTGTAGGGCTGAAGAGCCTGAGTTGTAGGCCTTAGAAATAAGGATGAGGTAGGTTATCAGTGGATCACTGAGCTGTAGGAGCTCTGCAGGGCTCTGAGGTAGGAACCCTTGTGGTTCTGAGTTTGGGTTCTGAATTGAACCTGTGTGTAAGTGTAAGGGCCTGAGGTGTAAGCTCTGAGGAGCATATTGGTGGAGTTTGTGCCTAGTCCAACAAATCAATTGGATAGGTGGGAGGGAAAGCGGTTGTACCTAATTGGGGAACCATTATAAATCTTTGTGTGTTTGTTGTGTTGCTTGTGTTCTTTCTTGTTGCAGGATCTAAGGACAAGCTCTAGGTAGATTATTCAAAAATCAGCAAAAGAATTAACAAAACCTCAAACACCTATTCACCCCCCCACCCCACCCCCCACCCCACCCCTCTCCGTCCTCTAGGTGATTAGCTAACTTTAAGTTAAATAACTTTCAAGTGGTATCAGAGGGAGGTTCCTTAAAAATGGATTTAATAATCTGAGTATACCTCCAAGGTTAACTATAAGATAAAGAATGGGGTCTGGTGTAAACTATAAGGAATTGAGAGCTATGAAGTTACCAATCTCCAGAAAGGAAGGTTTTGGCCTCGGGACGGAAAGGGTTAGACTATTCATGGAAGATGCTGACCCTAGGATATACATTACAGTCAAAGAGGGACCTTTCATCCCTATAAAAGTCTCAGTTCTGGATGCCAACATCCAGACACCCAAGTCTTATGAAGAAATGAACAAAGATGAGCTCTTTCTTGCCTCCATGGACAAGAGAGCTCAAAATATTATTATCAGTACAGTAGATGATTTAACATTCTAGAATCCGGTACACTGCAAGACCTCCAAGGAGATGTGGGACACATTAGTTGTGTTCATGGAGGGTTCAAAGAGGTGAGGGATGAATAAAATTCATGCTCAATCAGGAGTATGAGGCCTTCAGAAAAGAAAAGTCTGAGAGCATTGCTGAGTGCTTTGAAAGATTTTTCAGAATTGTCAATGAACTGAGAACATATGAAAGGGTCTTCAACACCTATGAGCTGAATGACAAATTTCTCAGGTCCCTTACAAAGGATTGGAACACAAAGATTTATGTCATCAGAGAAATGGGCAAGTTAGCTGACACTCCACCTCCAACACTGTTTGGAAAACTACTGTCTTATGAGATGCAGCTTGCTGCAAGGAAGGAAGAAGAAGAGAAGAGCAGTAGGTCACTGGGCAAGGAGAAATCAGTGGCCTTCAAAGCTGATGCTTCAACTAGGAATAGAAGGAAGACCTCTTTAGACAAAAGAACTGCCGACTCAGAATCTGAGAGATCAAGGACCAGCTCCTCTGACAGCCATATATCTGATGAGGACCTTGCTGCCTTCTCTATGTAGTTTTAGAAATTCATGAAGAAGGGGCATTGGAAGAACAGAAGGTCATCCTCTTCCTCACAGCACAGAAGGAAATCCTCTAAGGAGGACAAGTTTGCTTCTAACTCTAACAAACATTCTTCCTCTAATGTTATTTGTTTCTGCTGCAGCAAACCTGGGCATGTAGTTGCTGGCTGCCTAGTGAAGAGGAAAGAAGGAGTGAAGAAGAGCCACAAGGGAAAGAAGAAAGAGAAGTCCCTTGTGGATAAGAAGGAAAAGACCTGGACTGACTCTTCCTCTAGGTCAGATAGTGAAGAAGAAGAAGCCTACATTAGGCTTATTGCTGTTGCTGAAGAGGAACCTGAAGAATACCCTGCTGCTAGAATAGGGATCAGGGCCCCTCTATCTCACTCAGATAGTGACTCAGAGGTGGATGAAGATGAAGAAGAAGATGCTCAAAGTCATGGATTGATGGCAATGGCAGATGGAGAGAGAAGCAAGGATTAGCCTGGTCAAACTTAGGTACATGCTAAATCACAACCTTTTATTTCAAGTCATGAGGTTGGGTCAGACTCTGAAGCTCAATCATCAAGAGATGAAGAGGATTCAGACTCTGAGCATGATGTCAACTCCATAATTGCCAAGTATGTAGAACTTCTTGAGGCATTCAAGAGGTGCAAGTTGCTTACCATGAGACAAACAAAAGAGCTTCTTAGCCTTAAAAGCAAGTGTGAGGACCAAGAAAAAGCCCTTACTGACATGGCTGCGCAAGAAGCTCAGCTCAAGGAAATCATTGACAATGAGTCTGTGGTAAAAGTTTCAAATGATAAACTTATCCAGAAACTTGAAAATGATATCCTAAATGAGAAATTGTTAGTGACCAAATTTTCTAAGCCAAACACCGTGTTGCCCTTAATTGACACCTACCTTACCCAAGCATGTAAGAAAGGGTTAAGATTTAAGGGACCTGCTAGACCTTCCAATCCAAAAGGAAAAGGGAAAAGGGAAGGCACCAGTTGTGCCTCTAGTCTCATTGTCTCAAATTCCTTTTCAGAAAGTTATGTAGCCTTCTAACAGGTATGACCATGAAAGCTATTATGGTCACTGGGAGAATGGCAGATCCACTGGTATAGACCAATGCGGCCCATCCTGGACCATTTATTTTTGGTGCCCCAGCCCCAAAACTCAAAGATAGTACTACTGCAGTGAATCTAAGTCATCCAGCAAAAGTGGTGACTCAAGGAGAGTTTTCTGACAAGGATGGAATGACAATTTCTGATGATATCAGATGCATGTTAGCTGAAAAAAGACATGCAACTAGTGGCTCTCATAAAAGACCAAAACCGTCAGCTGAAAGACTGTCCTTCAGTCAAATGGCTGCTGAAAGAGGACAGAAGTATAGAGCAGCACATCTCCCCTCTGTTCATGGAGCAGTACAACCTAATGCTAGTCCCAAATAGAAAAGGAGATATAATATCTATGAGTGGTGGTGGTATGGCAAAGTGGGCCACTATGCTGTAGATTGCTGGCACAATCCTTCAGTGTCCAGAGGTTGCCAACCTGTCAAAATTTCTGCAGGAAGGCATGGTTATTTTCATGCTAATATGAATCGAGGACCCAATAGAAATTGGGGTCCTAAGGTAAGATGATTTGTGTTCTTTTCAGGTTAGTTCAAGTACTTATTCCCCTAAATGGTACTTGGACAGTGGATGTTCCAGGCACATGATTGGAACAAAGGAGCTGTTGAAGGAGTACACTTCAGTAAAGAATGGACCAAAGGTCATCTTTGGACGCTCTGACAAGGGAATAACTAGAGGTTATGGTAATATCTCAAATGGCATAATCATCGTCACAAAGGTGGCTTATGTTGAGGGATTACAACACAACCTCATAAGCATAAGCCAACTATGTGACCTTGGTTATGACATTTCCTTCCACAAGGATAAGTGTCACATTAACAGGTTAAGTGACCAAAGTGCCATTTTAACAGGCACTGGGAGTGGGAATGTTTATTGTCTAAACTTTTCTTGCTTAGATAGTGGCTCTCCTATATGCCTAGTTGCAAATGACAATGTCTCACATTGTGTCCAATGGCATAAGAGACTTGTTCATTTGAATTATAAGATTATTGGCTAGCTCTTTAGTGTTGAGCTTGTCAGGAATGGTCCCAAAATAAAATGCTTCAAGGAGGGTATCTGTGATGCTTGTCAAAAGGGTAAGAAGACTAAGACCTCTTTCATGAGTATTGGGACCAAAGACTCAGTGAGATGCTTATATCTCTTGCATATGGATTTGTTTGGTCATATGCTTGTTCATAGTCTAGGTAGGAAGGTTTACACCTTTGTCGTGGTTGATGACTATTCCAGGTTTACTTAGGTGTTCTTACTTAGAAGAAAGGATAAAATCCTTAATGTCTTCATGAATATTGTCAGGCAGATTCAGAATGAACTTGCATGCTCTGTGATCAAAATAAGAAGTGACCATGGAACTGAATTTCAATCTGCTATCATGACTACATGCTGTGAAGAGCAAGGGATTCATCAAGAATTCTCCTCTCCAAGAACACCCCAACAAAATGAGTTAGCTGAGAGGAAAAACAGGTCTCTCATAGAAGTTGGGAGAACATTATTGAGTGACGCCTCTCTGCCTGAATATTTCTGGGCTGAGACAGTTAATACCGCATGTCATGTCTAAACAGGGCTTCTATTACCAAAACTCACAAGAAGACTCCATATGATATCTTGAAGGACAGAAAACCAAATATATCATATTTCAGGATCTTTGGTTGTAAGTGTTTTATCTTGAACAATGGCAAGTCGAAAGTGACCAAGTTTGCTGCCAAATCTCATGAGGAGATCTTTGTGGGGTACATCAATAATTGTAGGGCATATAGAGTCTATAACTTGACTAATCAGGTTATAGAAGAGTTTGTCCATGTAGTGTTTGATGAGTCAAGCATGATTAACAGTGAGCTATCAAGCTCTTTGCCTAGTTCTGCAGGTACATAAGCCATGATGGAAAAACTCTCCATCAAAGATAAAGACCCAGCTATGCAAGGTGAAAGTGGTGAGGGATACTGTCCAGAGGAAGCACGGGACTGTCTACCTGGAGATGAAACCAACCAGTTGAAGAAAATGGTGCTTAATTAGAAGCAGTCAGGTTTCCCCCTGCAGTCAGATATCTGAGAGATCACCCTCCAGATTAGATAATTGGTGAGGCTAGCCAAAGTGTACAGACAAGAAGCAAAAACTTCAACACAGCTCTATATTCCAGCTTCCTGTCACAAGAAGAACCAAAGAAATTTGAGGAGACAAATCAAGACCAATTTTGGATTAGAGCAATGCAGGAAGAACTGAACCAGTTTAAAAGCTACAAGGTCTAGAAGCTGGTTCTCAGACCAGATGGACATAATGTCATTGGAGTCAAGTGGATTTTCAGAAATAAACTTGATGAAAATGGCATTATAATAAAGAATAAAGCAAGACTGGTGGCCAAAGGATACAGACAGGAAGAGGGGATTGATTATGATCAGACCTTTGCCCCAATTGCAGGGTTGGAAGCCATCAGATTATTCCTTGCATTTGCAGCCTTCCAGGGATTCAAGGTCTTCCAGATGGATGTCAAGTTTGCCTTTCTGAATGGAGACTTAAAGGAGGAGGTTTATGTCGAGCAGTCTCCAAGTTTTGTAGATTCTAACTCTCCTACTATTGTATATATACTTATAAAAGCTCTTTATGGGCTCAAACAAGCCCCTAGGGCATGGTATGAGACATTGTCTACCTTCCTTATTGAGAACAAATTCTCAAGGGGGAAGATAGACATGACCCTATTTCTAAGGGAATCCAAGGGCAAGATCATCCTAGTCCAGATTTATGTTGATGACATAATATTTGACTCTACAGATGTCTACCTCTGCAGGAAGTTTGCAAAACTTATGCAGGGAAAGTTTGAGATGAGTAGTATGAGTAAATTGAAGTTTTTCTTGGGACTCCGAGTAAAACAGACTGATGATGGTCTATCCATATCTCAGTCAAAATTCACTAGGGAGATAATCAAGAAATATGACATGGAGAATGCTTCCACCATAAGAACTCCCATGAGCTCAAGTATGCCTTTAGGCAAAGATGATACAGGGAAACCTGTTGATCAAACTCTGTATAAAGGTATAGTTGGCTCCCTTCTCTACCTCACTGCAAGTAGCTCTAACATTATGTATGCAACATGTGTGTGTGCTAGGTATCAGGTTTGCCCTAAAGAGTCTCACTACACTGCTGTGAAAAGGATATTGAGATATCTTAAGGGCACCCCAGATCTTGGTCCGTGGTACCCCAGGAATGAGAAATTTGAACTAACAGGCTATTCAGATGCAGATTTTGCAGGCTGCAAGGAGGACAAGAAGACCACTTCTAGCTCCTTTCAATTTCTAGGTGGAAGGCTTGTCTCTTGGAGCAGCAATAAACAAACAAGTGTTGTCATATCAACAACAGAGTCAGAGTATATTTCAGCTGAAAGCTGCTGTACTCAGTTTTTGTGGATCCAGCATCAACTTTAGGACTACAATATTCAGAAAAGTAGAACTCCACTCTTTTGTGATTTTACTAGTGTAATTTATATATCTAGGAATCCTGTCTCTAATAGCATAACTAAGCATATAGAAATTATGTATCATTTCATTAGAGAACATGTGGAAAGGGAAGACATCTCCCTTGAGTTTGTCTCCACAGACAAGCAAGTGGCTGATATCTTCACTAAGCCATTAGATGAAGCCAAGTTCAACACCTTCAAATTTAAATTGGGTATGTTGAATCTTTTGTAGCTTTAATTCTCTCTTCTACCATATGCTGCACTATTTTTTTTGCAGGTAGAACATGTTCTTCCTCCAAATTATGAAGATAGTGTGCAACTATTGAGGGGGAGCTAGCCCAACAGAATATGAAGAGAGCTAAACTGGATTGAGTCAAAGTGGAAGATCTACTCCAGACGGATAAGGGGAGAAAAACCCCACAGAATGCTGCCTATTGCAGAAGTCAAAAAGGGGGAGGATATAGTCAAAGAGAGTCAAAGGGGTAAGATGAATAGACAGGTGAAATAGTATGGATGGCAGCATGCCAGGGGGAGTAAGTAATTCTCCACAGGCTGGAAAAATATGATAATCTGGTAACTTTTCTACACTCTACTAATGTTAAATTTTATTTATGATGAATATGTTGTGTTGTCAATGACATGTATTGTTTTTACTTCTTCAAATAAGGGGAGATTGTTGGGTTTATTGATCCCAATATCCCGGATTTATAAGAAGTCAAACGGGTCAGTTACATGCACACATAATTTATTTGATGTGTGCCTTAATTCTTGCATGTAGGTAGTTCATGATTGGACAAGTGAAGAAAATGAGTTTGGTGGAAAACTCAAAATTCATCGAGCTCAGCTCACAGATCGTCGAGCTCAACTCACCACTCCTTGAGCAAAATTCAGAAGCTTTATTCAGACTAAATTCGTCGAGCTCAGCTCACAGATCGTCGAACGCGGCTAAAGCCAGAAAAATTGACTAAGACAAAAAAGCGCTGAGACAGCTGAGATAACTGAGAAGAAAGAGTTGAGACCGCTGAGAAGAAAGCGCGGAGACAGAAGGTTGTCTCAGCAGATAAGAATAAAGCACTGAGATCGCTGAGAAGAAAGCGCTGAGACAGAAGCTTGTCTCAGTTGTTAATAAGATACTGCTTAGACCGCTGAGACAAATCTAGAGAAAAATCACAAGTTCAGAAGCGCTGAGAGCCAAGACATATGGAGTTGAGTGACTTAACATCACTCAACGCTTTATGAATTTCTGAAATATTTTTTAAGTCCAGATGGTGATGACCATTGTTGACGTCATCAAAGTCAACTTACATGTAGCCGTTGCGGGAAAGTTGCAGTGGCGCCGAAAGCTGTTTTGTCCTTTTCTGAAGGAGGTGTGGCTCACCAATCCTTGGCTGGGCCCACATATATTTGTGTTGTTTATTCAAATTTGCGCATATAAAAAGAAAAAAGAAAAGGGGATTAGGGTAACAACGAACAAGCGAAGAAAATACAAAAAGGAAGAAAACTACAGGCGGATGAACTTGATCTTCTTCAACAAGCTTTCAAGCCAAGTCCAGTAAAGTAAGCCAGAAGGTTAAGGAAGATAGTTGATGCTCTTCAAGCTCATTAAGATAGTGATGTCCTGAACAAAGATGCGGATTCATCCATTCAGCAAGCTGATAGCTGCTCATCTATGCAGCAAAGGACAAGTTAGCTATAGAAGAAGACTCATCCCTTCTACGGCAAGAGAGAGCTGGACTGATATCTGCTAAGTCCAGCAGAGTAGACTCAGAGATTAATCTCTGAGTCAGTTGTTTTATTTTTTTCTTAACATCCTGTATTAATTTCCTGTAGGATTTAGGTTATCTGAATCTGAGTGTATGACATTTTGTGCCTGAGTTGTAGGTGACTAATTAGTCACTGAGGTAGGATCCAAGTGTGGATCTGAGCTGTATGGCTTAATTGCCTAAGTTAGGAGAGTGTTGCTCTCTGAGGTAGGATCCAAGTGTGGATCTGAGGTAGGGCTATCCTCCCAGCCTGAGTGTTGGGCCTTGTGCATGAGGTAGGTGACTGGAGAGTCACTGAGCTGTAGGTGACAAGTGTGTCACTAATTATAGTCCTTGGAGGAGGCTGAGCTGTAGGTACCTGGAAGGGTACTGAGTTATAGGAGTGCTGCAGCACTCTGAGAGTAGGGCTGTGTGCCTGAAGCTGTAGGGCTGAAGATCCTGAGTTATAGGCCTTAGAAATAAGGCTGAGGTAGATGATCAGTGGATCACTGAGCTATAGGAGCTCTGTAGGGCTCTGAGGTAGGAACCCTTGTGGTTCTGAGTTTGGGTTCTGAAGTGAACCTGTGTGTAAGGCTAAGGGCCTGAGGTGTAAGCTATGAGGAGTATATTGGTGGAGTTTGTGCCTAATCCAATAAATCAGTTGGATAAGTGGGAGGGAAAGTGGATATACCCAATTCGGGAACCACTATAAATCCTTGTGTGTTTGTTGTGTTGCTTGTGTTCTTTCTTGTTGCAGGATCTAAGGATAAGCTCTAGATAGATTATTCAAAAATCAGCAAAAGACTTAACAAAACCTCAAACACCTATTCCCCCCTGTAGGTTATTAGCTAACCTTAAGTTAAATAACTTTCAGTAATTACTTATATGATGTGAAAGTTGACATCTTCACGGACCATAAGAGCCTTAAGATCTTCTGGATCAGAAGGATCTAAATATGCGACAGCGGAGGTGAATGAAGTTCCTTGGGGACTACACCTTACAGATTCACTATACTCCCGGGAAGGAAAATGTGGTCGCAGATGCCTCGAGTCGCAGGACTCTAGCAAGAGTAAGTTGGTTGCATATGCATGATACACGTCTGATCCAAGAATTGGAGAACTTGGACATTTCTTGTGTGGACAAGAATGCTACTACAAGTGAGTGCCTGAACTGGATGGAGGTACAGTATGACCTTACGGACAGGGTTCGGCGAGCAACAGAACTTGATGAAAGTCTACAACGCTATGTAGTGGATGGGTCAAATGCCCAATTCTCCTGGGATGACGACCGTTTGCAGAAGGATAGTCGGTTGTACGTCCCAAATGTTGGTAATCTTCGTGAGGAAATGGTGTACGAGGAACATTTCACAAGGTACTCAATTCACCCCGGGAGAACAAAGATGTACAAGGATATGAAGAAGGCGTTCTGGTGGCCAGGTTTGAAGAAAGATATAGCCCATTATGTGGCAAAATGTTAGACTTGCGCTTTGGTAAAAGCTGAATGCTAGAAACCTGGCGGTTTCCTGAAGTCGTTACCAATTTTGGTATGGAAGTTCGATGACATTTCTATGGATTTTGTGTATGGACTGCCGAGATCGCAAAGCAAAAACGATGTCGTGTGGGTGATCGTTGACCGAATTAACAAAGTTGTCACACTTCATACCAAATAAGAAGGACGATTCAGTAGAAAAATTGGCCAAACTATATATGGATAACATTGTACGATTGCACGGTGTACCCCCTAGCATCGTCAGTGACCGAGATGGGCATTTTACGTCAGGAGATTGGAGGCTAGTCCACCAACTGTTAGGTACCAATTTATAGTTTAGTACGGCCTTTCATCCACAAACGGATGGTCAAACCGAAAGGACCAACAAAATAATGGAGGATATGCTCCGTATGTGTGCCCTGGATTTCAGAAAAAAGTGGGAAGATCACCTCTATATGATTGATTTCGCTTACAATAATAGCTATTGAGCTATTATACAGATGACGCACTTTGAAGCTTTATACGGTAGGAAATGTCGTATACCGTTGGCATGGACGGAAACAGGCAAGCCAAAGCTCTATAAACGTAAAGAGTTCGAAGATGCAAATTCAACCATACGTACTATATGAGAACGGCTACTGATAGCCCAGGATAGACAAGCGAAGTACTGCAATACCATGCACCGAAATGTGGAGTTCGCGGTTGGCGAGTGGGTGTACTTAAAGATCAAGTCATTCAAAGTCGTGTCTAGGATTCGGCGCTTGAAAAAGTTAAGTCTGAGGTACCTTGGTCCGTTTGAAGTGGTGGAGCGAGTTGGAGAAGCTGCCTATCAGTTAATGCTATCTGCAGAACTAAGTGGTTTGCACGATGTGTTTTACATATTGATGCTACGAAAAGCTGTGAAAGAGTCGATGCAAGTTATTGCAAATGATCAAGTACCGGTCGATCATGAGTTAACAACAAAAGTTCGGCCCATTCAGATCAAAGATACGGAGATTAAGCAACTACGAAACATGAAAATCAGTATGGTCAAAGTCCAGTGGAACAACTGCGGCCATGGAGAACTGACATGAGAGCGTGAGCGGACCATGCGTGAGGAATATCCCGAGTTGTTTGTATAGTGATATTGTAACTTAAGATTTTGAATGTTATAACAAATATATTGCTGTAATTTTCCATTATAGATGTATAAAATTTCGGGATGAAATTTTTGTAAGGAGGGGAGGGTTGTAACACCCCAAAAAGGGAGAAGTGGTCATTGGAGGTTATCGCTTGGCGATAGGCTTATCGCAGGCGATAACTCAGTGAATTAAAAGACCCAGGGGTCGGGTTTTTATCGCTAGGGCGATAGTGGTTAGTGTGCCGCGCTAGCCTTTCGACGAATGTCGGGATGGATTTCTCGAGAGACGAGCTATCGCTAGGCGGTAAGTGTTACCGCGTCACACTAGCCTCTCGACGAGTGTCGAGTGGGATTTCTCGAGAAACTGACCTACCGTGGAGCGAGAGAGTTATCGCGGGGCGATAGCTCTTGCGGCGACGACTAGTCAAAGCAGTTACTGCCTTTGATACCGCGCGGCAGTAGGAGTTATCGTGCGGCAGTAGCTTCCATATAAAGGCTGGACTTGAGATTTTATTTTCATTCTCTCATACACACTCTCTTGACATCTTCAAGGAGAGGGAAGAGAAGGAAAAGCCCAAGAGATCAGGAGGGGAATCGATCCAAGGCATGCTTGGGATCGGAATTGTGAGTCGACTCTAGATCCGCGGAGTGAAAGTTGTGACAATCAATTCCATCCGGATCAAAGATCAAGGAGATGGCTCCAAGGAAGACTACAAGGGTAACAATCTTCCTTCTTGGACAAGTGAAGTCTTTTCTTTTGGCATATGCATGGAATCCCCCACCAAAAGGTGTAGATTCGAGGGAATTCATTTGGGTCGATTCATGCAATCCCAGTGAGTTGCATATAGATCCGGAAATGTTTAGTACAGAATAGACATGCTGTGTGAAGCCCATTTGGACAGGTTGGCTTGATTGGTGATGTTTATTTTGAATACCGGAGAAGACTCCGAGAATAAACGAGTAGTTTACGATGTCTACGGGGTTGTACCTGTGAACTGAAAGTAGCAAGAAGTATTGGAGCTGCACTCCAAGAGAATACCCATGAAATATCACAGTTGGGATGACTGTTGGATGTTACCGGGAGACAGTGAGTATCGTCATCGGCGATAGCTCTTGGTGAGCTATTGGTGCTGTGAAAGTCTAGTGTTTCTAGCACTGCAAGTTACTGCTGGGTTTTGGCTGGGTCTGGTACAGAAAGTGAGTTTTGTGGTTAACGCCAGACGACAGTGAGTGTCGCTGGCGATAGCAGCCAGATGCCCTTTTGATGGTAAAGCCTGTGTCCGGGAGACTGTAAGGCTATTGTGTGAGCTGCGAGCTCCTAAAGTCCAGCGAGATGAACAGACAAGGGGATGCCGACTCGCGTCAGACTAGCCTTAGATTTGACGATTTGAGCATTGAGTGAAGGCTGAACTGTATTTGTGTTATGGTTGTCTAACTTGAGTGCCTAAGTTATTGGCTTCGTTAGGATCACATAACGAGAGTCTGAGGTTGTACGCCAAAAAGACTAAAGTCTTAGGCCGGGGGCCGTGGAGACTAGAAATGCTCAAGTATTGCCATTCGAGGACTACGAATGGTGGTGGGGCCTGAAACTTCAGTACACCGACAATGTGCCCTGAGTGCACAGAACTTTTGGTCGTTGAGGCATTCGTTTGTGACATATTGAACTGTGCGTGAGTGCGCGTTTTGTGATATATCTGCTTGTGAAAATACTATGCCTGTAGGGAAGGAATACCACTGCCCTGGGAAAAGGGTAGGGTCGTTATAAATTGGTCAGCTGAGTGCTGATCGTTGCCTTGTTTACCACCCTTGTGGTGGTTTGTCCCCATACAGGTGCTAGAGAGCCGAGCGGGAAATAACGGACTCAAGCCCTTGCTTCTGCTATGCTGACCTTTGAAGGCCGAGTGGAAAAGTTTTACTATTTTCATGTATAACCGGTCTGCGCGCCTATGTTTGTAATCCACACTGATGAAGTTTAACTGTAAGGCCTTAAGGACAAACACTTTTGTGTATTTCTGCATACATTCTTGTTATATATAAATGATGTTGTTTATATATATTGGACATTCGTGTTTGATGTGTTCAGTAATAACCACCACAGCTTTCGCTAGAATGCTCTGAGTTAGGGTGTGTGTAATAGTTTTGATATTAACATGTAATTCTGCCGCATGTTTCTGGAATATGGTGTGGGGCCCCGGCCGGACCCTCTATTATATTTCATGTGATGGATGGAGGTGTTAAAGTCAGGACATTGGAAAGTGACATCGAACGAACCCACCATCGTAAGAGATTTACAGTAAAATAGGGAGAATGAAAGCCTTCTCAGTCACAAGGAAAGTCGGAAGGGAGTAAGTGGAAAAAGAAGCTCCATCCCTATAAGTCATGGGATAAGAGCAGTACGACGTCTGGGGGTTCTCGCTTCAAGGGACCACCATCGTGCTACAAGTGTGGTAAGCCAGACCATATAGCTCATTTCTACACTGAAGGTGGCACTGAGCAGGACCCAAGACAGGTGCAGTCAGTGTGGTCCGATCCCAGCGCCGCAAAGAAAGGGAAGATGGCGGAGTCGAGCTCTTCACGTTTCCAACCCGTGCATCCAAGGGCGAATAACCATGGGCAGCAAGGAGCGATTCGACTACCCGATATGGTGACAGGTATGGGGAAAGTTTAAGTTTATTTATTTGCTTTAGACTTTCGAGACTTTTATGTGTGTCGCCTATGTTTTAGGCTTCATGCTAGTTTCGAGTTACCACGCTAGGATATTGTTTGACACGGGAGCGTCACACTCCTTCCTTGTGGAAAGCTTTATCCGAAGAATTGGAGTCGAGTCCTTTTCAACGGACGCAAAACTTAGGGTGCGCATTCCCAATGGGTCATTCATTACTATTGGGACGAGAGGGCGCATTGGTTGGAGTCTGGACGGAGTTGACTTCATGTTGGTAGTAGTAGTTCTGACATTGGCCGAATTCGATGTTATCTTGCTGATGGATTGGCTTGCAGAACAGCGTGCCAGTATTGACTGCCTATCTAAGATGGTGACCCTGAGAAGCAAAGAAAAGGAAGAGGTTAAATTTGAGGGTCTTAGTGGAGTGGTATGTTCCCTGATCTCAGCTATGCAGTTGGTGCGGGCAGTTAACCAGGAAGGAGTAGATTTTGTAGCATTGATAGAAACTCAACTTTCCAAGCTTACAATCAAAGAAGTGCCGGTAGTGGCAGAATTCAAGCAGATCCCGCTGTCAGGCTCTCACCTAGCTGACAAGGCTGGATATCACTCGGTGTAAACCTCGGACCCCGAGCAGATGCCGCTGTCAGGCTCTCACCTAATTGACAGGGCTGGATGCCACTCGTTGTCAACCTCTACACCCCGAGCAGATCCCGCTGTCAGGCTCTCACCTAGTTGACAGGGCTGGATGTCACTCGGTGTCAACCTCTAGACCCCGAGCAGATCCCGCTGTCGGGCTCTCACCATTCTGACTGGGCTGGATGTCACTTGGTGTCAACCTCTAGACCCCGAGCAGATCCCGCTGTCAGGCTCTCACCTAGCTGGCAGGGGTGGAAGTCACTCGATGGTGTCAACTCTAGACCCCGAGCAGATCCCGCTGTCAGGCTCTCACCTAGCGGACAGGGCTGGATGTCACTCGGTGTCGACCTCAGACCCCGAGCAGATCCCACTGTCAGGTTCTTACTTAGCCGGCAGGGCTGGATGTCACTCGGGGAAGTCCTATACTCTCCAGATGGTGTCCAACAAGCTTAGTATTTTTTCTAAGAATAGGGGGAGAGAGGCTCGGCATAGGCAAGTCAGAACTTGCCAGCTCAGCTCGGCCTCAACAGAAGGGTGGCGAGCCGGGCTCTTGGACCTCGCTGAAGGGAGGCGGACTGAGCCAGGACGCTTCGCCCCCCACCCTGTTTGACTTATGAAAATTTGGTGAATTTGGTCTTATATTGATAAGATTAGGGGGAGCTCGCGAGCGAGCTGAGGGTGGTATGCCCAGTACGGCGGGTAGTCCATCCTCGGATCATCTAAGATTCGGCAAGCTCTCAAAATGTACTCTCAGGAACGAGCTCTAACAACTATCTTGCTCGCAAAACCTATCTACACGAGGTCGTCGGGGGAAGTGCTCGCAGGCAAGCAGGGCGCAACAGAAAAGTCCAGAAAAAGATAGAAAAAATATATAATGGACAGAGGTTATATCAAAAATGTATTCCATTAAATAGTGATAGTTACAGATGGAGCTCGCCTCGACGAGATTACAAAACAAAAAGAAAAGTACATGATCAGCCTTTGCCCCCCTCGCCGGATTGGTGATCCTCCCCCCCCCCCCTCCGTCGGACAGGTCCTGGAAGCCCTTCCCGAAGAGCGCGTCAAGGCTATCCTCCTTCTCGCTTGGGGGCATCGCCGGGAACAGGCTCGGCATCAGGTCCCGTACTGAGATCTCCTCGCAACCCTCCACCAGCACTCCTGTATCCTTCATCATCTGGAGGGTACATTCAGCAGTTTGGATCGAGTTGATCCGCAGCCTTTCAGCGACATCAGCCTCGCCGAAGATCCTCGGCCTCTTGTAGGGGAAGGTGGGCTCGACGTCGCGATCCAGGAAGAAGATCTCCGCCTGGCGGCGGACCTCGCGGCTGAGGCTCGTGTTCTCCTCCATCAGCTTTGCGTTCGTCCCCTCCAGCTCGGCAAGGTGGGCACGCAGCTGGCCGATCTCCTCTTCCTGCCCGGCGGCGCGAGCCCGCAACTCCCCAGCAGCCTTGATATCCTGATAAGAAAGGAAGTACATTAGCAACAGAGCAGAAAATCCTAAGTAAAAAGGGGAAAAGGATAGGCAACAACCCGATACTTACCAGTCCGCCGACGTCTTGGGTGAGAAGATTCTCAACAATGCTGAGCTGCCTCGCCAGGTCGATGGCCTTGTCCTTGGCGACGTCGCATGCTTGATCTGTCTTCTGGAGGAGGTTGCTGAGGTTGAAGGTGCGGCGGACCACCATGTGGTGGAGCTCCATGGCTCGCATATGGGCCTGCAGGCCTTCATGGCCGAGCTGTCACAGGGGGATGCCCTTATAGGCCTCGACGTCCTCGTGGCCATAAAGGCCGAAGCTGAGTGCATAAGCGTGACAGGTGGTGAGCTCGCGGTCAGCCCAGGAAGGGTGGAGGGTGGATATGGAGACTCGGTGGGCCAGCTTGTCCCACTGGACCATGGGCTCGCCCGCTGAGTCCTTCCACCTCCCCCTAAAGCCGAAGAGGGAGTGTTCCTTCAGCATGGCGGGCTCGCGAGCCGCCTTCTTCTCCGCGGGGGGAGCAGAGGTCGCAGTGGGAGGAGCAGGGGTCTCGCCACCTCCCTGTCCCTCGTTGGTGATCTCCTTGAGCGGGCTCTCCGGCGACGCATCGGGTATGACCTCGAGCGAGCTCATGTATTTGGGGCTTTGTTGATGTTATTTCGCCCGAGGAACCACTATGGCTCTCCTAATCTTTTTTGGTACTTATGGGCGATGGGGCGGGCTCGACCCCGCATCCTCAGGTCGCCTCTTGCTGGAGGAGGGTTTGGAGAAAGCTGCCTCGTCTCGGCAGGCTGCCTTCTCGCGAGCAAGAGGGTCCGCATATAACCTCGAGTCTGCAAACGGTGGGTTCACGGGGATTAGCCGCTCCCCTGTATAAAATAACTTAGAGAACTTAGAAGATTTCCATGACAATATGGCGAGCTCGGCAATGGGGAGAGAACAATACCTTCGCCGGGCAGAACTGGGCGGAGCGAGTCGAGGCCCCTTCGCAGGAAGGCGACCTCGAAGTCCTTGTGGAGGAAGAATTTGTGGAGGTCGGCATCATTGTCGGACACGATCGGCGGGCGGTAAATTACCTCGCTTTTTTGCTGGGGGGAGAAAGGGATGTTGCCGAGATCGCCCTTGATGAAGGCGATCTTGATCATCCAGTTGTTATGCTTGTTCGCGATCTCGCGAACCTTGATCAGCGAGCCCATGAAATAGGCGACACCATCCAGCGTCGCCTTGTAAGAAAAAAGTTTCCTGAACATGGTCAAGTTAAACTCAATCCGCTCCCGGATGAGAAAGCTCGCGAACACCACCATCATGGCGATGGCGTTAGAGTTCAGCTGCGCGGGCACCGCTCCATAGTACTTCAAGATCTGGCGGATTTCCGGCTAGGGGGGAGTCACAACCCCACCTCAAAATGCGAGATGGGGAAGGCGAGTTCGTCGTCATAAAAGGAGTTGATGGCCTCCCCCTCCCTCGGCCGGCGCGCCTCGAAGCCCGACGGAACATGGTTGCCGACGAATTCGGCGAGCTCGACCTCGCTAGTGTTTCCCTCAAAGAAGTTGTAGTCCCTGAAGTGCTGGGTGCACTTGGAGCGACCATCGGTGTCGGGATTGGTCTTGCCCATGCTCGCAAAAAGAGTGGTGGAGAGCGAGTACGAAGAAGGGGCATGGGAAGAGAGAGAAAAAGCAGGCAGTTAAGGTGGCAATACGGGGTTGGTGGGGGGGGCTATTTATAGAAAAAGGAATCTGGGGCCAAGCTGTCCAATCGGCCCAGCTCGCCGTCCCAGCTCGCCAACCCCCAGCTCGCCGACCTCCGGCGCGTTCCATCCCAGGCCAAGTTAAATAAGAAGCAATATAATTATTATTATTCGAATACCGGACACATCTAAGAATGTTTGAAGTTATTACAGCAATCAAATACATGAATAAGAAAGCAGGGCGCGCGGGTAGGGGGGACCAGGAGGCGAGTGCCGGTCGGCTCGGCAAGGGAGCCGCCTTCTATCTACCCCGACCTCGCATCCCTTGTCCCCCAGACTACCGCGCGCGGATAAGCTCGTGGATCCTCTCCGAATTCCTCTGCTCCACCAAGAGGCTGTCGTCGATCTCATCTAGAAGCCGGGAAGGAGGCGTCATCTTGCCAGCCTGACCGCCTCACACCTCGTCAGCGAGACACACGTAGTCGCGTTGTAACGCCTCATTGACCTCCTGCACCTCGCGCAGCCCGCGCATAAGTTTCTTGAAGAGCTTGATCCCCCTCCTCATCAGCTCGTCATTCTCCACTTCAGGGCCTAGGTAAGAGTCCAGCGAGCTCGGGGAAGGGAGGGGAGAGTAGTGGGCTGTCCGTGAAGACTCCTCGATAGTGGATTGGCTGGGAGGAGCTGTGAAGACAGAATCGTCAGCAAGGGGAGGTGTGCTGGAAAATCACATGAAAAGAATCCAAAGCCAAGTTTACCCGACGAGCTCGGCATCTCCAAGAAGGTGCGGGGAGGGACAAACCTCAGGTCCTTCCCGCGGCCTAGGAGGCGCGTTCCCAGTGAGAGGAGGTCGAATCCCAAAATGGGGATGGTTTCCACACCTGCCCCCGTGGTCACGACAGGTCGCTGAGGGGAAGGGGCGCGGACCAGCGAGTTCGACTTCTGCATGTCCACCCCCAAGGTCCCAAAGGGGGGCGACGGGTCTCTGGGACGATTCTCCGGAGTTCTGAATCGCGAGTCGCCAAGTGTGGTTTGACTCGCGGGGTGGAGCCTCGCGGCGTGGCGCCCCCATGCCATCAAGCTGGTTGTCCGGGCCGTCGCAGAGGTCAACAATATCTATGCCCTTGTCAGGGGGAGGCAGATTGGACGAGCCCGCCCCATGCTCCAGGGCTGTCCTCAGGTCATCATAAATGGGCTCGGCCGCCGGAGGAAACGACTTCACCCTCTTGGCGGAGTTAGGTTCGGTCGAGCCACCCTGAGGGACGGCGGGTGGAACCGCAGTCAGGGCAGCTACGCGAGCAGCCGAGGTCTGGCGTACCCGGGCGAGCCGCTCTTGAATCTTCTTTGGGATCGGCATCTTGGTAGGGCTAGAATAGAGGGAATGACAAGAGTCAGGCAGGTATGCAGGTGTATATATATAGCTACAGGTTGGCCCCACCCGAAGATTCTCTCTGGTTCACCCCGTACTCGTCGAACACTTGGGGTTGGATGTTTCTTTCCGATCTTTGCCAAGCTCAAAAAGAGCGGGGATTGTGTACAATCCCGTATCCGGCAAGTGGGGTCGCCAGGAACCAGACCAGCCGGTTTAGATCACCCAGGCCCCAGGAGTGCTCGGCAGAGAAATCCGAGCCCAAGCTCAGCATTCGCCGAGCCAAGTCTGGGTTTTGTCGAGCTGAGCTCGACTAATGGAGGCTGATCGAAGGGCGAGCATAGTGGCCAGCTCGTACTCGCCCTAAGGAGCTCGGCAAATAGCAGGCGAGCAGGATCTTCAGGGGTGGCCGAGCTCCTCAGCCCACCCAGGTCTATGAGGTATTTTTTACTGTTTTGTCCTCGTTGGCCTGCCCATAACCTTTCAGAACAGCGGAGTTACGCTGTTGGCATGCCAACCTGGACTGCACCTAGCCGTTCAAAAAGCGGGAGTTGGCTATTTGCAGGCCATTTTCAGAAATTTATAAATAGGACCCAAGGGGTACCTCAGAAAGCATGCTTCTTGTGCTCTCTTGCTCCATCTCTCAAGCGCTTTCTGAGGATACCTTAGCTCGGCCTTTGCCTAAGGAGGGGAAGCGCTCTAAGATCTTCCGGGTGTGTGGTGGGTCCTCCCGCCGAGCCCTTGTGTCAGTCCTTCTTTGCTTCCCTTATTGTTTTACTTGCAGGAGAGAAGTAGGTGCGCGATCACCCCTTCCCCAAGGGTGAACTCCACAAGAGACCGAGTTTTCGGTTTCAACAGTGGCAGAATTCGAGGATGTGTTTCCCGAAGAGCTTCCTGGATCGCCTCCTCGTCGGGAGATCGATTTCTCGATTGAGTGAGGAGCTTTCCCGGATCAAGGTGATTGTCACAACCCGTCTCAACAAAGTTAGAGTGCGCTTCAGGCGGATCATGATGCCACAGACATGAGCGCAAAGAAAACCATATCTGCTAAGGTGGATGCAGAGATATTGGTAATATGTTTAAAATAGTTGCTTTTAAGTAAAAACGGTTTGATTTTTTATGCAAAAGCTTTTATAGTTTAAAACAGTGAGAATTTTAAATGCACATGTATTTTGTAAAATTCATATTTTTCAGGGACTGCTATGTACAACCCCGTGTCCGGTGAGCCAGGCCGCCAGGAGCCAGACAAATCGGGCTGAAGGCAGTAGGCGAGCTCGGCAGCAGGGGAGCCAAGCCCGAGCTCGGCATTCGTCGACCAGAGATCGGCATTCGTCGACCCCGAGCTCGGCATTCGCCGTGCTAGTCCCCGCTCACGCCCTCGCAACATAACTCGGCAAAGCGTGCGAGCAGGACCTGCCGAGGTGATCAAGCTCCCCAGCTCGCCTGGATGAATGAGGTACTTTTTACTGTTTTGCCCCGCTGGTCTGCCTATAGCCCTTCAAAATAGCGGAGTTTGGCTGTTGGCAGACCCAACCAAGGGTTTTCTGGTAATTTCAGGTCAGTTCTTTTGGTTATTGGCAGTCCAGATTTCAAAAACTATAAATAGGACCCAAGGGGTGCCCCAGAAAGCATGCTTCATGTGCCTCCCTGCTCCGGTTCTCAAGTGCTTTCTGAGGGTACCTTAGCTCAGCTTCTGGCTAAGGAGGGGAAGCGCTCTGAGATCTTCCGGGTTTGTGGTGGGACATCCCCGCCGAGCCCTTAGGTAGGTTTCTCCTTGTCTTCTTTGTTGTTTTTCTTGTAGGAGTGAAGTAGGCGCGAGACCACCCCTTCCCCAAGGGTCGAACTCCAGAGGAGACCGATTTTCGGTTTCAACATTTTGGTATGGTGAGCGTGGACAGTGGTCAGTGCAGAAAAGCTTCAGCGAGTTCGATGACAGGAGGACAGGGATCTGACAGGCCGAACTCGCCCCCCCCCCCCCCCCCCCCGCCTCTCGCCACGGTGGGGATGTTGGAAGATTTCAGGAATGAGGTTCTGAGCCTCGTCAAGTTCGCACTCGGCACGCGTGCCGAGTCCTCGACTCCAGCAGTCCAGATCGCGACTGCCCCCTCTTTGGGCGAGGACGCCCCCGGCAGGCGAGCTGGGAAGGAAGTGGCCGAGGAAGGCCGAGGGTGCGAGCTCCCCGGGCGCGAGCTCTTCCCTGGCTCGGCAGGCCGAGGCCGGTTCGGCGAGCTGGGCTCGTGAGACTTGCCAGCTCGCCCAGTGGGAGGAGGAAGCCCCTTCAGCGAGTTGGTCTCTTCAGCCCCAGTTCCAGATGGGTTCAGGGAACCCGAGATGTCCTACTACACCGGGAAGGGAGACCCGGTCCAGCATGTTCAATGGTTCGAAGACGTAGTCTCCATCCGTCAGATGTCGAACGGATTCAAATGCCGACTCTTCGCTATCACCCTCAGGGAGAAGGCGAGGGAGTGGTTCCATCAGCTACCGGCCAGCTCCATCTACTGCTTTGAGGACTTGCGCCGAGGGTTCATGCTGAGGTTCACTACCTCGAAGAAGAGGAAGAACGAGTCTGAGTCCCTGTTCCACATCAAGCAGGGGGTGAACGAGACGTTGGGGAGCTATGTGGACCGGTTTCAGGAGGAGGTCACTCAGGTCCAGGAGATGTCGGGCCATAGTCTGATGATGGCCTTCACCTTGGGCCTACAGCAGGGGTTCTTCCGGATGGAGCTGAAGAGAGTTCCCCCCTCTCCTATGAGGAGCTGATGGAGAGGGCGGCAATAGAAGTTGACGGGGAGGCGTCAAACCCGGAGTTTGCGAGGAAGTTGGCCAGGTGGGCCACGGAGGAAGAGGAGTCAAGAGGAGGAAGAGGACAGGAGGAGAGGAGAGGAGAGCCCCGGTAGAGGGAGCAGAGGCAGCTCCAGTGGCAGCAACAGCCGAGGTGGGGGTGTCAGGAGCCCGACCGTCGGTTGGGCTGGAGACCTGAGTGGCAAGGGCAGGGGCCACAGAGGGGATACCACAAAAGGGATCACTACCAGGGGAGGCAAGATCAGTTCCACCCTCCGGGCTGGAGGCAGGCCCAGAGGCCTCGTCTTCCCGATCAAGAGGAAGCTATGGCTATAGCCTTGGGGGCGAGGAGGAGAATAATGAGGAGGAGGAGGAGAGAAATGAGGGTGGAGTTGCCCTATTGAGACTTCCATCAGGAGGAGGGGCATGCAACAGCCACGTGCCTGGAATTCCTTGAGATAAGGGGAAATAGAGAGCAGCAGCAGCAGTAGGGGCGACAAGAAGTGAGGATTGAGGAGGTCCTGCCTCGGACGGAGGAGGACCGTTGCGAAGACCGGTTGGATGTCGGAACCCGAGGCGGGATCGGAGTGATCCATGAGGGGGGGGTCGAGGCTTCCCGCAAGGCGAGCCTCCACACCATGTACCGTCGGAGCGTTGCCTCCACATCCCAGACCCCACCCTCGGAGGAGAGGATCACCTTCTCTAGAAGCGACATGCCAGATCACGAGTATCCATTCTGTGATGCGCTGGTCATCAAGGCAGCCATCGAGAATTTCACCGTCTCTCGGATCCTCGTTGACAACGGGAGCTCCGTCAACATCGTATTCAAGAGGGCGTTTGATGCGATGAAGGTGGAGGCAAGAGGGTGCTGGCCTCGGACGGACCCTTGTTCGGGTTTTCAAAGGAGAGGAAGGAAGTGGAGGGAGGAGTAGGCCTCCATGTTACACTGGGGGGGAGTCCAGGAACTGCAGGTTCGTCTTTGTGGATGCCCCCAACAGCTACAGCGCCATATTCGGGAGGCCCCTTATCAGCGCCTTCCGCTGCGTCCACTCATCATTCCACCAATACTTAAAGTTCAACGCTGAGGGGATTCAGGTCCGGGTCAGGGGGGACCCGAAGGTGGCGCGGGAGTGCTATGTAATTGCGGTGAACACCATCTCTTGGCAGGAGGGAGCCGAGGAGATGGGGCGGAGGATGGAGGAAGCTGAGCAAGAAGAAAGAAGGGAGGAGCTGGAAATGGAGAACTGCGCAGAGGAGGAGGCGGCAGGAGGAGATCTGGAGGTGGCCGAAGTGATGGTCGTAGGGGAAGAGATGGAGGTAGAGGTCCTCGTTCTGGAGGAAGGGGATGCTGAATGATGGGGGGAGCAGTCCAGGCTGGAAGCTGCAGAAGAAGTGGTGGAGCTGGAGGTGCTCACCCGTGGAGGCAGGATGGAGAAGATCCGCGTCAGCGGGGGGCTGACCTTAGAGGACCAAGGCAGGATGCTGAAGTGCATCCAGAAGAATGTGAACATCTTTGCTTGGAACGCCGCGGAGATGCCGGGGGTTGACGCGGATGTGGCCTGCCACCGCCTCAACCTGGACCCAGGAACACGCCCCGTTCAGCAGAAGAAGAGGTTCACTGCGGACATGCTGGGAGAACCCATCAGGGAGGAGGTGGCAAAGCTCCTCAAGGCCGATTTCGTGTCCGAGATTCAGTACCCCGGCTGGGTCTCCAACGTAGTAATGGTCAAAAAAGGAGACAGCCGGTGGAGGATGTGTATCGACTTTTCTTTACTTAATAAAGCTTGTCCTAAGGACTGTTATCCTTTGCCTCGAATCGACGCGCTGGTTGACTCAGCCGTTGGTTTTTCTGTAATGAGTTTTTTAGATGCTTTTTCAGGTTATCATCAAATCAGGATGCACCCCCCGGACATCAAGGATGTCTCGTTCATCACAGGGGATGGATGCTACTGTTACAGGATGATGCCCTTCGGGCTGAAGAACGCTGGGGCAACCTATCAAAAGATGATGGATAGGGTCTTCAGGGAGCAAAAGGGGAAGAATTTGGAGGTGTATGTGGATGACCTCATGCTCAAGAGTCGGGATGTGGACTCCCACCTCCGGGACCTGGAGGAGACCTTTGCCACCCTGCGCAAATATAAGATGCGGTTGAATCCCCTAAAATGTGTCTTCGGGGCCAGCAGGGGAAAGTTCTTGGGGCACCTCCTCACCCCCGCGGGGGTCGAGCC
Organism: Platanthera guangdongensis; assembly: GCA_039583875.1. Taxonomy (NCBI): domain Eukaryota; kingdom Viridiplantae; phylum Streptophyta; class Magnoliopsida; order Asparagales; family Orchidaceae; genus Platanthera; species Platanthera guangdongensis. The sequence goes on from CM077167.1 coordinate 158,009,606, forward strand.
AAATCCTGATAAGGTCAGGGCTATCTTGGAGCTGGGGTCTCCGCGAAACGCTAAGGAGGTCCAACGGCTGACGGGGAAGCTAGCAGGGCTGAGTAGGTTCCTCTCCCGGGCAGGAGAGAAGTGCTCCCCCTTCTTCAAAACGCTGAGGGGTGGTCGAAAGTTCGAATGGACCAAGGAGTGCGAGGAGGAGTTCCAGGCCATCAAAATGCAGTTGACTCGGGCTCCGCTACTCCAAGGGCCAAAGGAGGGGGAAGACCTATTTTTGTACCTCGGGGTCGGGGCGGAGGCCTTGAGCTCCGTCCTAGTTCGTGAAGAAGGGAAGAAGCAGCTCCCCATTTATTACGTGAGCCGGGTCCTGAGGAAGGCCGAGCTCCGGTACCCGATTTTGGAGAAGATGGCTTTCGCCCTGATCGTCTCGGCCCGGAGGCTGCGACCTTACTTCGAGGCACACTCAATTCGAGTAGTGACTGACCATCCTCTCCGCAACATCTTTGATGGGGTGGAGCATTCAGGCAGGCTGGCCAAGTGGTCGGTGGAGTTGAGCGAGTTCGACGTCTCATTCATTCCGCGGCTCTCGATCAAAGCTCAAGCGATGACCGACTTCTTGGCTGACTATGTGATTGAAGTGGTAGAGGAAGTGTAAAAGTAGCGAATAAGTAGCTAAGAAATTGACAGAAATTTGAATAATTGAAATTTTATTATCCAAAAAAGATATCATTTACAAAGGTATGACCTCCCTTTTATAGAATGGAGGAGATATGAGAGAGTACAAACAAACAATGTGGGACTAAACATGTACAGGGCTGAGCGGCTAGAATTTATAGAGACCGCACAGGCCGCGCGGTTAGACAGATGGGTTAACCACTCGGCAACACCAGCAGAGTAAGAACAAGCCGTAATATGAGACCGCAATATGAGACCGATAGACCGCCAGGTCTCCAGGCTTCTGAGAGAAACCGCCAGACCGCTCGGACTACAAACCGCCAGACAAGACCGCAAGGCCGCCCGGTCTAATACTTCAACACTCCCCCTCAAGCTGGAGCATAGATATCAATCATGCCCAGCTTGTCACAAATGTGGAAGAAGGAAGTAGAGACCGGTTTTGTGAAGATATCCGCCAATTCTTTGTCAGAGGTGACAAACAGAGTACAAATCTGTTTCTTCAAAATCTCCTCCCGAATGAAGTGGCAGTCAACCTCTATATGCTTTGTTCTCTCATGGAAGACCGGATTTTTGGATATGTATATAGCAGCCGTGTTGTCACAGAACATAAGAAGAGGATAGTCATAGACCTCTCCTAGGTCAAGCATGAGAGCACGCAACCACTTTAACTCACACGTGGTTGACGCCATACTCCGGTATTCGGCTTCTGCACTGGATCTGGAGACAACAGATTGTTTCTTGCTCTTCCAACTCACAAGGTTTCCTCCAACAAACGTACAAAAACCTGATGTGGACTTACGATCGCCTTTATCATCCGCATAGCTTGAATCTGAGTAGGCTTCAACCCTCAGATGACCATTCTTCTGAAAGATTAGCCCTTTGCCCGGTGCTGCTTTGACATACTCTAAAATCTTCAAGGCAGACTGAAGATGGCACTCTCTGGGAGCTTGCATAAACTGACTGACCTTGCCTACAACATAGGAGATGTCGGGTCTGGTCACTGTGAGATAGATGAGTTTGCCCACCAACCGTCTGTACCTTGTGACATCAGATAGAAGAGGCAAGTCATCCGTCCACGGTTTGTCTTCTCCAATAGCCATGGGAAACCGGGCTGGTTTGGCACCTGTCAATCCTGCCTCTTTTAGAAGATCAAGGGCATACTTCCGTTGGGAGAGAACCAACGAGTCACTCTTCCGAGAGATTTCTATTCCCAAAAAGTATTTCGGGGAGCTCATATCCTTCGTGACTAGGTGTTGACGGAGGTGTTTCTTCGTCATGTCCACCCCAGCTTGGTCATCGCCGGTAAGACGAATATCATCCACATACACTGCCAAAACTACCAGTCCCGAGGCCGTTTTGCGAATGAATAAAGAGTGATCGGCCGAACTCCTTGTAAAGCCGATGACAGCCACAATACCACTGAACTTGTCGAACCACGCCCGAGGGCTCTACTTTAGGCCATAAATGGCCTTCTTCAAACGGCATACGCGTGGCTCCCCCTGAGCAACATACCCAGGAGGTTGCTCCATGTAGACATCCTCCTGAAGATCGCCATAGAGAAAGGCATTCTTGACATCAAGCTGGGAAATAGCCAAATGTCGGTTAACAGCCACAGAGAGAAGAACCCGGATGGTGCTGAGGCGAGCAACCGGAGAGAAGGTGTCAAAGTAATCAATGTCATAAGTCTGAGTGAAGCCTTTGGCCACCAGCCGGGCCTTGTAGCGATCCACAGTGCCGTCGGGGCGAAATTTCACAACAAAGACCCAGCGACAGCCAACCACATCAGTACCCACTGGAGGAGGAACAAGGGTCCAGGTACCCCGTTCAGTAAGAGTAGCCATCTCCTCATCCATGGCAGACTTCCAATGAGGGATAGCAAGAGCCTCCTGGTAGGTGCGGGGAGTCGAAGCAGCGGAGATAGCCAAGGCAAAACACCTGCGAGAAGGGGAAAGCCGATCATAGGAAACAACTGGCACAAGCGGGTGTTGAGTACACGCCCGCACCCCTTTGCGAAGAGTAATGGGAAGATCCAGGTCGACGGGAGCCTCAGTGACCGGAGCGTCCGTGGCTGAGAAGGCTGGCCCGAGACTAGAGAGAGACGGCCGCAGAGAAGAGGGAGGAGGGGTAGGGGGTGAGACGGACAGGGAAGGAGACGGAGGAGGAGATGGGGGAAAGGTGGAGACGTTAAGAGGCGTGGAAGGAATGGAGAGAGGCGGTGGATAAGCAGAGACATCCGGAGGAAGAGAGAAGTCAGGAGAGAAGTAGGAAGCATTCTCGAAGAATGTCACGTCTGCGGAGACAAATTGTCTCCGCAAAACGGGGTCAAAACAGCAATAGCCTTTTTGAGTGGTAGAGTACCCCAAAAAGACACACGTGGTGGAACGGGGGGAAAGCTTGTCACGAGTAGCGGATGGGGCGTGAACAAAAGCCATACACACAAAGACACAAAGAGGGAGAGGAAAAGGTTCCTTACGGGGGTAGAGAATGGAGAAGGGGGTCTGGCCGTGGAGAACCATAGAGGGAAGACGATTGATGAGATAGCAGACGAGAAGCACAGCGTAGCCCCAGTAAGAGCGGGGTACGTGCATTTGCGTCAGGAGAGTGCGAGCGACATCAAGGAGGTGATGATTTTTACGCTCCGCCACACCATTCTGCTGGGAGGTGTAAACACAGGTGGTTTGATGAAGAAGACCATGTTGTCGAAAGAAAGAGGAGAATGCATGGCTAAGATATTCCTTAGCATTATCAGAGCGTAAAACTTTAATAGAAATGTCAAATTGAGTCTTAATCATAAAATAAAAGGATTGCCAGACAGAAAAGAGTTCAGAGCGATCTTTTAATAGATACACCCAGGTACATCGAGAAAAATCATCTATAAAAGTTACAAAGTAGGAACTACCCCGACCAACGGTGAGGGTAGGAGCAGGATCCCAAACATCAGAATGAATGAGATCAAACGGGCGAGAGGAGCCACGACCTTGCTTCGGGGGGAAGGAGGAGCGATGATGTTTGCCAAGCTGACACGCATCACAGTTGAGCGGAGAACTGGTTGGAGGTAAGTGGGGCAGAAGCTGGCGAAGAATCCGAGGAGGAGGATGTATAAGGCGAAGATGCCATTGAAGCAGATCTGTAGAGGAGGAGTGGGCGGACAGAGCGGAAACGTTGTTGAGGAAATAGAGTCCGCCGCTCTCAGTCCCAGTAGCAATCGTCCGCTGGGTCCTCGGGTCCTGAAAAGAACAAGCAGTTGGAGTGAATAAGACGGAGCACTGAAGTTGCCGGCATAAAGTAGTAACGGATAATAAATTGCACGGGAACTTCGGGACATAGAGAGTGTCCTCCAAGTAAAGCGATAGGGTGAGTTGAACCATGCCCGTCCCATGAACCGGAGACGGTGAACCATCCGTCACACGAACCGGGGGCAAGCGGTCATGCGTCTCAAGAAGGGAGAAGCAATGAGGGTTGCCAGTCATATGATTTGTAGCACCGGAGTCAATCAGCCATTTACCTTGGGTAACGACGTGGGCACTACCTGAAGTCGTGGCCACAGAGGCAGACGGCCGAGAGGAGGCAGAGGCCGAAGAAGGAGCATCACCGGAAGGGCGAAGATGAGGATGTTTCTGCCAGCATCGGTCAACAGAATGGCCGGTACGACCACAGTGAGAGCAGAGGAACCTGGACGAACCCCGTCCGCCGGAGTGGCCGCGGCCACTAGGTCACCCCTTCTGAGCTTGGTGAGCAAAGGAGTCCTGGGAAGGGGGGAGGCCAACAGAGGCCGCTGGAGCAGCGAAGTAACAGCGGCAATGCGAGCCGCGGTGGCATCCAAAGTAGGAGATTCTGCCTCACCCAGGATCTGCTGGCAGATCATATCATAGGAATCGGGAAGACGGAGAAGATAACAAACAACCAGGAGTTCCTGGAAGTGTTTGTGCTGTTCGGCCAGGTCATCGGTGAGGTGATGACGCTTGTGCTGTGAGCGAAGAAGAAAGGTGAAAGAAATGCTCCAATCGGGATAGTTGGAGCCTACAAGCTTAGAAAGCATGCCAAGGTTGTCCGAAGGAGTAGGAGGAGCAGGAGCTGCAGGAGCGGTGGATGTAGAGATAACGAGAGTGGAGAGACCGGAAGTAGCCATAGAGAAGGCAGGAAACCGCGCGAGAAGAAGATAGACCGCGGGAGAGAAAAAACGGAGAGCAAGCCGCACGACCTAAGGAGGAGGCCGGGACACGAGAAAGAAACCGCAGCGAATAAGGATGAAATCGCAGCGGGTTGAAGAGAAGAAGCTGCAGTGGCACGGTGGCAGAATACCAGCGACCAGGAAGCAGACCAAAATACAGGGAAGAGGTCGCGCGAACTGAAAGAGTCCAAGCAAACAGAAGAGAAGAGAAAACAAAGGAACCATGCCGCGAAGACAGGCCGCTGAAAGAGACAGGCCGCTGAAAGAGACAGGCCGCGAGAACAGGTCGCGGGATGGGACAAGTCGCGCGAACAAGAGCAGCGGGCAGAAGAGAAATCAAGCCGCGAAAACAGGCCGCGGAGAAGAAAGAAGAGGCCGCGAGATCAGAGAGAGCGTACTCAGGTGGAAAGGACTGAGTGCTCTGATACCATGTAGAAACCACCCGTCACCACACATCTTCCCAAAACCCTGAGGTAGTGGTAAGGGGGGACGGGGGTACATAAACACCAAGGACCACCCGCTACAGGCGATGTGGGACTAATCTATCCAGGGGATGGCGGGGATATTCCGCCACACGGGGGGCCCACTGGGGTCAACACCCAGACCTGGAACGCGATGGGTTATGGGCCCACCAAGCTTCCACTGCGCCCGTCCGGCTCCTTGGAAGGTGAAGGTGGACGGCGCCTCGGGGAGGCATTCCCTAGGAGTGGGGGTGATCCTGGAGAGCCCTCAAGGAACTAGGATTGAGCAGACGGTGGTGGTGCACTTCCTCATTAAAAATAATCAGGCCGAGTGCAAGGCCGTGATAGCAGTGCTGGGCCTGGCCAGGGAGCTGGGGGTGTTGGACATGGAGGTCCTCACCGAATCCATGGTGATTGTAACGCCCCGAAACTCAAAGGAGCGAAGGGGGACGTTTTGGGCCAGTTTGGGTTCTGGCAGCAGGCACACGGCCTGGGACACGGGCGTGTCCCAGGGCGTGTCAAGCCTGTGTCGACACTAAGGCGGGAAGTCGACACTTTGGTCTCGACAATGTGTCGAGACTGGGCACACGGCCTGCGACACGGGCGTGTCGCAGGGCGTGTCGACCCGTGTCGACACTTAGCCGCGAAGTCGACACTGTGCTTTGACGATGTGTCGAGACATGGCACACGGCCTGCGACACGGGCGTGTCGCAGGGCGTGTCAGCTCGTGTCGACACTCGTCCCGCGAAGTCGACACTTTGGTGTCGACAATGTGTCGAGACATAGCACACGGCCTGCGACACGGGCGTGTCGCAGGGCGTGTCGACCCGTGTCGACACTTAGCCATGAAGTGTTGAGACCGTGTACACGGCCTGGAGCCCAGGCGTGTCAAGGTGACACGGGTAGGGACACGGGAGTGTCCTAGAACCCGTGCAGTGCTCGGGTTGAAAATGGGGAAAAATCATGGGGTACACGGCCGGCCACACGGCCGTGTGAGGTGGAACACGGGCGTGTCAGATCGAACACGGGCGTTTTCGATACCCGTGTGAGGTTCCAGGTGATTCGATTTTGACGGCGAATGAGGCACACGGCCCTGGACACGGGCGTGTGCCAGGCCGTGTTCGGTCCATATTGGGCATTTCAGCCCCGAATCGAAGCCGTTCATTTCTTTAACTGAAGATCCAACGGCTGGGGGTTGTTCCTGAAGGGATATACCCGGGTTTTGACTTAGAAAACCCTCACTTTTTCTTAAGTGATCTCTTTCTAAAGCCTTAGAGAGAGAGAGAGAGAAGAGCCAAGGGAAGAAGAAGGAGCTAGATCCCGCCATTGGAGGAGCTTCGGAGCTCTGAATCGCGAGCTGACTCCGGATCCACGGAGGCAACGCTAGTGCGGTGGTTTTCATCCGATTACTTTTCAATGGCGCCAAAGAGGAACGCAAGGGTAACGATCCTCATCTTGAGCATGAATAGCTCTCTTTCTTAGCATAGGAAGCCCGCTCTCGCGAGTTTGCGGAGAGTTGGAGGCGTTCCTTCGGGTAGATATGTGAAGTCCCCATTGTTTAGAGTCCGTATGCGAGAACGGACATAGGCATGATGAAAGATATGGTACCTAAACACCTAGAGGGGGGGTGAATAGGTGACCTAAACCTTTTTTAAAACTTTGTTGGCAGCACAACTGTTATTTCATAGAATTCTACAGCTAACAGCAATTACAGAATATACACAGTTAATCCACAGCACAACACAGCACAGCAGACACACTAATTTATAGTGGTTCCCCAATCTTTGGGTACATCCACTTTCCCCCTTCGCCTATCTAGCAGTGTACTAGATTCGGCCAACCTTCTCCACTATCTCAGAACCCAACAAGGTTCCTACACCTCAGGCCCAAAGCCTTACACTCAGCCACAAAGGCCTACACTCAGCCACCCAGGCCTACACTCAGCCAATTAAGGCCTACACTCAGAGTTCTTCAACTCCTACACTCAGGCAACCAAGCCCTACCCTCAGCCTTTATAATATAGGCTTACAATTCTCTCAGATCCAATGGATCCTACAAGTTAAAATAGAAATACAATAGCTATCTCTACAACTCAGAAAATAAGAGAGGAGTTGAGAGTTTCTTGAAGAGTTCTTGGAAGAACTCAGTTAGATCCAAACTGACTTAGCTTCCTTCAAAGCTTCTTGAGTTAGAACTGAATTAGTCTGAATCTTCTGCAGTTGATCCTTGACCTCTACTTCTTGAGATCCAGATGATTCTGAATCCTTCTTCTCATCCTTAGTTCCAAAGACTGAATTCTTGATTGGAGCTCTCTCTCTCCAACTTCTTAGATCTGCAGTTGGACTGCCAGATCTTCTTGTGTTGATCCTCTGTGTATCACTTTTCTGATGATCTGATCAACCACTTTAATTTTTCTCACTACTTGAAAGAACAACTTGTAATTCTTACATCAACAACAATCAATCAGTTTCTGTAAACTATGAGTGCCTATTTATAGGCTTCCTTTATGGTAACCGGCTGGTCCGGTTCATAACAGACTTCTGATTTCTCTGACAGTTGTCGTAGACCGGCTGGATCGACAGCTGTCATGTCAACCAGTCACTTCTTGAAATTCTCTAACTGTCAGATAGTGTCGAGACTTTCTGTTCTTAAGTGTCGACACTTATAGACCAAGTGTCGACACATGTTGTGTAAGTGTCGACACAAGTCTACAAGGTGTCGACACAATTCCCTGTATGTCTCGACACAAATTCTTCTGCATGTGTCGACACTGAAATTGAGTGTCGACACAAGTACTTGTTCTTCATTCTTTAACTGTATTCTTCTAAGTGTCGACACATCTTCTTTGTGTCGACACATCTTCATGTGTTGAAACTGTCAAGTGTCGACATTGCTTCTTGGTGTCGACACAAGTCTTCAATCTTGTTTCTTCAGCTGAGTGTCGACACATTCCCTTAGTGTCGACACTTGTACTTAGAATATTTTGTAAACTTTTCTGTTCTTTGCTAAGTGTCGACACAGCTCCTTGTGTCGACACTTTCTTCAAGTGTAGACTCTTTAACTAAGTGTCGACACATTGTGCTGGGTGTCGACACTTTCTTCAAGTGTTGACTCTTCTGCCTAGTGTCGACACATTGTATTGTGTGTCGACACTTACTTCAATTACTGATTCTTCTGTTTGTGTGTCGACACATTGTGCTGAGTGTCGACACTTTCTTCATATGTTGACTCAGCTGATTGAGTGTCGACACATTGTGTTGAGTGTCGACACTTTCTTCATATGTTGACTCAGCTGATTGAGTGTCGACACATTGTGTTGAGTGTCGACACTTATCCTTAGTCTCTGCAGAATTTTGCTGAGTGTCGACACAACTCCAAGTGTCGACACATCTTCTGATGTAGACTCAGCTCTTCTAGGTGTCGACACTTCTGCTAAGTGTCGACACAGCTTTTCTGCATTCTTCTTCACTGAGTGTCGACACTTTCTGTCTGGTGTCGACTCTTCATCCCAGGTGTCGACACAATGACTCCAAGTGTCGACACTGCTTGTCTGGGTGTCGACACAAGCTTTCTCAAGTGTCGACACTTTCCCTCTGGGTGTCGACACATGGACTTAGAAACTTTTAGCTTCAGTCCAGTGAGTACCTAACCTGCACAAGTAACTCAAACAAACATCAAATACATTATGATGTATATCATTGAGTTAGGTGAGGCTTCTTCAAATCAGGTACATTTGACCAATGTACCCAACAATCTCCCCCTATTTGGAGAAGTCATAACCCTTAGTCAATGATATACACCATTCATAATTAAAAAATTACAAAATGATGAAAAGCAGATTATAATCAACAGGGTTAACATGAACATGTAAAACTTCACACATATACACATTCAACATTCCAGAACAAATAAGAAACAAACACATTTCAGAATAATCATACTATATTTATCACATATTGTTCTAACATTGTTCCTTATACATTTTCAATGTTGTACAAAAATGTTTTTCATTTAAAAGATTACAATAAGCTTCAAGTTTAATTCCTAATCTATTTCTGATCAGGTTCTTTGATAACAATTCCTTTTCCAGCTTTAACTTGAGCTTTGACAGCAGCAGCAGGCTCAGCATCAGCAGGCTTCTTGCCTTTTGAGTCTTTCTTTTTTTGTTCTTCAGTCTTGATTTTCTGCCTCTCAAAGTAATGATAGGGCTTAGGAAAGTACTTGCTAGGCTCCATAGCTGTAGGAGGTAGCTTTCCTAACTTAGCCTTCCTTCTATGCTGGACAATGGCTTCCTGCCTGATCTCATGCTTCCTCCATTCTGCTTCTGAGAACCATTTGTTCCTCTCATGTGCATTGTCCTTGGCTGCTTTCCAGGCTGTGAGAATGATGTTCCTAGAAGTAGGGCTCCACTGTTCAAAATCAGGTTTTTGCTCAGATAGTTCCCTGAACTTCTTCTTTGACAGCCTTGTCTCTTCTTCTTTGTCCATAGCCTCTTGCATAGCTGCTGTAATAGGTTGAGTAACCTTTTCTAAATGGACATTGTCCTTGCCCCCAGATGGGCTATCTATAGTACTCACCTCTGCATGAATCATGTCAAAATCTGGAGGTGGATAGATCACCTGAGCTACTTCCTGTTGCTCACCTCCAAGATATGCACTTTGAATACCAGATTCAGCTACATTATCATCATCACACAGGGGAGGATAGCCCAGTGTAGCTCTGATGGAGTTAGATATTCATTTGGCATGGTCAGAGCTAGCTTTGACTAACACCCTCTCCCCCTTTATGACTTCTTGTTCTACATAATCTCTTACATCATCCTTTTGGAATCTAATCTGACTGTCCAAGTACCTGATTCCTTCTTTAAAATAAGGTCTAAGCTTAGTAAGCTGTTCAGAAATGACCTTCTGTGAATCTTTAATAGCAGTCTTGACAGCAGCAATTTCTTCCTGAAATACTTTATCAAATTCAGCTTTGGCAGCAGCAGATGATGTTGAAGGTTCAGCAGACTTACTCTTCAGTTCAGTGACTATAGCATTATGTGAAGCTGTCAAATTATCATTCATCCTTAATTGATTCTCCAGCACATAGCCTTGCTTCAGTGCTATATCATCTACTTGAGACTTGATTTTCTCCTGGTGAGTTGCCAAATAGACCACTGCATTACCACCCTTGTGGAAGCAGTCAGTCATTTCCTTCTTATTCAAATTCATTTCAAACCTTATTGATTTGATATCTTGAGCTAGATCAAATTGTAAAGACTTGTGGCCTTCATCAATATAATTCTCTATGGCCCTCCTGTGCTCATCCAGCTTAACTTGCATTGCTACCATTAAGCCACTGTAATCTGTTGATGGAGCTTGTTGGACTAGAGAGTGTTGAGCAACAGTTTGTAGAGCCTTCTTATAGCTCTGACTCCTTCTTTTGAATACAAAGAATTTCTTCTTTTTAGCTTGTTCAGTCTCATCATCCTCAGACTCTGAGGTACTGGCTATATCCACCCTATCCTTAGGGCTTTCAGGCCTTGCAGTCTGCACACCAGGTGCTTGCTCAGTTTCCAGCCTAATAGGCTCTTCCACAACTTCCAGGTTCTCCCCCTCAACAGCAGCACCCTTCTCTTCATCAGCAGCATTTTTGTCCATGTCAAAATCCTCTTGATCTAAATTCAGAAATAGATCTTCCATTGTGTATTCTGGGGGTGACTGTGCAGGAGATGTACTGGGTTCATCAACCACTTTATCAGGAATCACTACAGATGTGTCTGGAAGAACAACATCTGGTTCTTGGTTTGCTTGCTGAGTTTGCTGATGGACATCAGACAAATCAGAATCTATTACAGAAAAATCTAAAGTATTGAGGTCAGAAAGTACCTCTTGGATAATGAGAGTAGCTTGCTCACTCTCCAGTGTAGAGGGATGTTCTTCAGCTGGAGGCTCCCCCTATCTTGAATCCTTATTCATGGGGCTAGCTGTAGGCAGCTCCCCCTGGATTTCTGCTGGCTCTTGAGGAGCAGGTGACTTCTCTGCAGCCACATCTATTGGACTATCAGGAGTGAAAACAACCTGTTCTTCACTACCTGAGCTGCTGGAGGACTCCTGAGTCACAGCAGCTATCTTCCTCTTCTTCTTTGGAGGGGAATCCTTCTTAGAAACCTGCTTCTCTGGAGTAGGAACTTCCTTAGACAACACTCTTTCCCATCTTGAAAGGATCCTCATATCCATTCTTCTCATATGATTGATTTTAGTACCAGCAGCATTGCTCATGACCTCTGGTATTGTACCAGCCAGGTAGAGACTTAGTATCCTGCCCAGATTGGGCTTCTTCAGACTCTCCTTAATTTTGTCAAACACAACCATTGACCAGTCTGTTTTGAGGTTGAAAATGATTCTGGTCATAACACTGAACATGGAGGCTGACACCCTGTCATGCCCTCCAGTCTTACTGAGTATTACTTTACCCACAATTTCTGACAAAAATTTTCCTTGGGTATTCATTCCTCTCCTGTTGAATACTGATCCTATATTCAGCTTAGGATCTAGACCACACCAGGTAAGTGCTTCCCTGGTCTTAGATGTAGTCACTTCCTCTTCTTCCTGAACTTTAGGTAGCTGAAGTACCTTTCTCAGTGATTTGGGTGTAATCTTGATCTTGGTGCCATGCACCCTTGATTTGATTCTGTAGCCTGAGTCATCTACAGACGCTCCCGTTAGGAATTCAAGAACTTCCTTCTTCCATATTTTAGTTGGTTCAGAAACCATGTACTCCAATCCTGAATTGGTGACTAGGGTTACCACCGATTTTATTTCTTGATCGCCATCATCGAATGCGCCACGAACCAGTTCATAGCCTTCATTGACGTTCTCTTCGAGCTTGGGAGCCATTAGGGTTTGGAGAATTAGTCTTTAGAAGAGAGAAAGGTCGACACAGTAGTTTGGTCTCAAAACTCTGAAAGCGTGTCGACACACAAAGACAGAATCTTATTTATACCTTTCAGGTTTGAAAACGAACAGGCGGGATGGATTACTAAAGATGTGTCGACACTGGCAATAAGTGTCGACACTGACTTATAATGTCTCGACACTCATGTGTCGACACAAGTTTAAGTCATCAGATTTTATGTGTCGACACTTGGTTAAGTGTCGACACCACACTACTCGACATGTAGTCGAGACTTTACTTAGAAAATTCTGAGTAAAACTTAAGTGTCGACACCTTATTGAATGTGTCGACACCAACTCGACATGTGTCGACACTAACATTCTGAAGTGTCGACACCAACTTCCTAGATGTGTCGACACCATTTTCCTGAAGTGTCGACACTTACTATTCTGTGTCGACATAGACTTGTCTATGTGTCGACACCTTTTTACTTAGCCAATTTTTAGTTCTGTAAACTTAGTCTAAGTTTATCATACCTAGTTCAATTTTGAACCTATTGAACTTAGCTTCTTCTAAGGGCTTAGTAAACATATCAGCTATCTGATTATCAGTTTTAACATATTCAAGTGCAATATCATTTCTTTCTACATGCTCCCTAAGAAAGTGATATTTAATCTCAATATGTTTAGTTCTACTATGTGATACAGGATTGTTAGCTATTGAAATAGCACTTGTAGAATCACAGTAAAGTGGAGTTCTACTTACCTGAAATCCATAGTCAACTAGCTGATGTTGAATCCATAGAAGTTGAGCACAGCAACTTCCTGCAGCTACATATTCTGACTCAGCTGTGGAGATAGCCACACTAGTCTGCTTTTTGCTGCTCCATGAAATTATTCTTCCACCTAGGAATTGACAGGATCCAGTAGTGCTCTTTCTATCTTCTTTGCATCCTGCAAAGTCTGCATCTGAATAGCCTGTTAGATCAAAATCTCCATTCCTAGGGTACCAGAGGCCTAGATAAGGAGTGCCCTTTAGATATCTCAAAATTCTCTTGACTGCAGTCAAGTGAGACTCTTTAGGGCAAGCTTGATACCTGGCACAAACACATGTAGCATACATAATGTCAGGCCTACTTGCAGTCAAGTATAGTAGGGAGCCAACTATCTCTCTATACAAGGTCTCATCTACAGGTTTCCCTGCATCATCCTTGCTTAGAGACATACTTGACCCCATAGGATTCTTCATGGTACTGGATGAATCCATACCATACTTCCTTATGAGTTCTAGGGTGAACTTGGACTGACATATGGATAGACCACTTCCAATCTGTTTAACTTGGAGACCCAAGAAAAACTTTAGTTCTCCCATACTACTCATCTCAAATTGACTTTGCATAAGCTTTGCAAACTTTTTGCAAAGGCTACTTTCAGTAGACCCAAATATAATGTCATCTACATATATTTGGACAAGTATTATTTTGCATCTAGATTCCCTAAGGAATAGAGTCTTATCTATTTTCCCCCTTGTGAACTTGTTCTCAATGAGGAAACTAGATAGGGTTTCATACCAAGCTCTAGGTGCTTGTTTTAACCCATATAATGCTTTCCTAAGTCTATAGACATAATGTGGAAGAGTAGGATCAACAAAACCTGAAGGCTGCTCCACATATACTTCTTCCTTTAGATTACCATTTAGGAATGCTGACTTGACATCCATTTGGTATACCTTGAATCCTTGATAGGTTGCATAGGCCAAGAACATCCTTATGGCCTCCAGTCTGGCTACTGGGGCAAAGGTTTGATCAAAATCAATACCTTCTTCTTGCCTATATCCTTTTGCAACCAGTCTTACTTTATTCTTAATGATAACTCCTTGTTCATCTAACTTATTCCTATAGATCCACTTTGTTCCTATCACATTGTGATCTTTAGGTTTAGGAACCAGGTCCCAAACCTTGCACCTTTTGAACTGATTAAGTTCTTCTTGCATAGCTTCAGTCCACTGTGGATCTTGTATAGCTTCTTCAAATTTCTTTGGTTCTATTTGAGACAGAAAACTTGAATATACTACAGCATTCTGATTTCTGCTCCTTGTCTGAACACCTTGTCTTGGATCTCCAATTATCAGCTCTACTGGATGATCTCTTAGATGCCTGTTGGCTGGAGGCATCCTTACTTCTGGTTGTACTTCTACAGCATCTTCATCATGCTGTGTTCCTTGTACTTCTTCAGCTCCTGGTACATGTAGTTCTCCCCCTGGACATAAGCCATCTCCTTCTACTTGCTGTCTTGCAGCAGGTACATCTTCTATGGTTAGCTTGTCCATCTTCTTAGTAAGACCTGTGGGGCTGCATACATTGCTAGACAACTCATTGTTAATTAGTTGTGTCTCATCAAAAACTACATGCACAGACTCCTCTACAACTTGTGTAGTCAAGTTGTAGACTCTATAAGCCTTACTATTATTACTGTACCCAACAAACACTCCCTCTTGGGACTTGGCAGCAAACTTAGTTAGGTAAGACTTTCCATTGTTAAGTATGAAGCATTTGCAACCAAAAATCCTGAAATAGGATAGGTTTGGTTTCCTGCCTTTCACAACTTCATAGGGGGTCTTGTTTAACCTTTTAGTGATGGTAGCCCTACTTATCACATGGCATGCAGTGTTAACTGCTTCAGCCCAGAAATATTCTGGCAGTGATGAATCACTTAATAGGGTTCTACCAGCCTCTATCAAGGTCCTATTTTTCCTTTCAGCAATGCCATTTTGCTGAGGTGTTCTAGGTGAAGAGAATTCTTGAAATATCCCAAAGTCTTCACACAGTTTTGTCATGCTTTCAGATTGAAACTCAGTACCATGGTCACTTCTAATTCTGATCACTGTACAGTTCAATTCATTCTGAATTTGCTTAACAAAGCTATAGAAGACACTAGGTGTTTCAGATTTCTGCCTTAAGAAGAACACCCAGGAAAACCTTGAGTAGTCATCAACAACTACAAAGGTATAGACCTTCCTACCTAAGCTGTGAACTGGCATTGGACCAAATAGATTCATATGCAAGAGGTATAAACACCTCACAGCATCTTTGTTGTCTAAGCTTCTAAAGGTGGATTTGGTATGCTTGCCCTTTTGACAAGCTGAGCAAATGCCATCTTTGACACACTTAACTTGAGGACCATTCCTCACTAACTCTTTGCTAAAGAGTTTGCTAATAGTCTTGTAGTTAAGATGAGCTAACCTCTTGTGCCACTTGACACAATGAGAGATTGTCTCATCAGCTACAAGACAGACAGGAGAACCATTGTTCTCAATCATAATGTCTAAGCAGTAGACATTCCTCTTTCTATATCCTGTCAAAATGATCTCTTGATCACTTGACCTCTTGATATGACAACCATTTTTAACAAATGAGATGTCATACCCTACATCACTTAACTGACTTATACTAATGAGGTTGTGTTTCAACCCTTTAACATAAGCCACTTGAGTAATGGTAACAAGGTTTGAAGAGATGTTACCAAACCCTTTGATGATTCCTTTTTCAGAACCACCAAAGGTCACTTTAGGACCATTTTTGATTGGAATGTAGTCCTTCAGTAGTCCCCTTGTTCCAGTCATATGTCTGGAACATCCACTATCCAAGTACCATGTTGGGGTATGGCCACTTGGATTCACCTGCAAAACAAATTAATGAACCTTAGAACCCAAAGTAAACTTGGGTCCTTGGTGATTGTTAGTTTGCAACTTGACATAGCTACCTGCTGGCTTTCCACCAGGTAACTTGCTACTCAACTTGGCACTGGCATTGTGCCAACAATCCAAGGCAAAGTGGCCAACCTTGCCACAACACCAGCATTCAAACTTGTTGTACCTTTGCTTAGTTACATACTTGGCTGTCTTGACTACAGCAGGCTTATTGAATGTTGGGGCTTTGCCCTTTGACTTGGACTGATCCTGAACAGTCCTAGCTGGTTTAAAACCCAATCCAGTCTTTCCTTTATGATGAACAAATTCATCAATCAAGGGTAGCACTGATTTAGGTTTTGAAAACCTAGCAACTAGCTCTTTTTCCTTCTGGAGATTTATCTCCAGTAACTTAATTTGATCATTTTTATAAGTGATAGTTCACATCTGAATCACAGTAATGTGTTTCAGCCTGGCTACCTCATTGAGCTTTTGATCAAATTCCTTCTCTAAGTCTGTTGCAGCTGCCTTTAGATCAGCAATTTCCTTTGCCTGACTTTTGGCAAGGGACTTGCTTTTCTTATAGGCTTGCAGCAGTACTTTATATTCATCTAAGAGCTGATGAATATCTCCCTCAGATTCAGAAACACTTCCATCACTTGATGAAGATGAATTTGACTCTGAACTAGAACTGAAATCTGAACTTTGAGTTGGACTTTGTACCTGACTAGGTCCTGGCTGCTCCAGGATTTTGGTACTTTCAGTCAATGCCATCAGTCCTTGGCACTGACACTCTTCTTGTTCATATATTGATTCCATGATCTGCATAAACTCCTCTTCTTCTTCAGCAAATAGCCCTATGTAGGCTTCAGCATCTGTCTCAGTGTCTGAAGAAGAAATGTCTGAAAGAGTCTTCTCATTCTTTGCAACAAAGGACTTCTCCTTCTTTCCTTTGAAGTGAGTCTTCTTTTTGTCACTGGATTCTTTTCTTCTCTCAGGACAATCTGCAATTACATGACCCTGTCTATTGCAGCAGTAACACACTATCTTAGACCCAGTTGCCTTGCTAGTCTTTGTCTTTTTCTTGTCCTTTTTTGAAGGCTTCTTCTCCTGATACTGGACTTCTTTCCCTTTGGAAAATGAAGGTCTGGACCTCCACTGTTTCTTCTTTAGGAATTTCTGAAAATGTCTGGTAAATGCAGCAAAGTCTTCATCACTTTCACTGCTTGTAGACTTTGTGCTAACAGACTCATCAGATTCTGATTCAACTACCTCTGGAGGAGGAGTTGATGACTTAGTCCTGCCCTTTCTAGGTACTTCTGACTTGAAGGCAACAGTCCTTTCCCTGTGCTCAGTCCTTGTTGATTTTTCCTCCTCTTTTCTCACAGACAGCTGCATCTCATAAGACAGCAACTTGCCAAATAGTGTGGGAGGAGGAATTTCTCCCAACTTTGCCATTTCTCTGATGGCACAGATCTTGGTGTCCCAATCTTTGGTTAGGGACCTTAAGAACTTATCATTCAATTCATAGTTAGTGAACTCTCTTCCATAGGACATGAGTTCATTAACAATTCTATAGAATTTCTTGTAGCATTCAGTGATGCTATCTCCTCTTCCTTGCCTAAAGCTCTCATACTCTTGATTAAGCAAGGACTTCCTATCTTGCCTAACTTCTTCAGATCCTTCCATATACACTATAAGAGTGTCCCATATCTCTTTTGCTGTCTTACAGTGAATTAAGTTCTGGAAGGTGGCATCATCAATGGCACTAACTATAATGTTTTGTGCCCTTTTGTCCATAGTGGCTAGGACAATTTCATCCTTGGTCATCTCAGAGAAATCCTTTGGAGTCCTCTGATTTGCATCCAGTACTGAAATCTTCATTGGCACATAAGGCCCTTCCTTAACTGTGATGTAGATTCTTGGGTCTGAGGCCTCCATAAATAGCCTAACCCTGTCTTTCCAGATTCCAAAAATCTCCTTCCTGCATATGGGTAACTTCATGGAACCCAACTCTTTGTGATTCTCATAAGAACCCATGTTTCTTGAAGTTCTTGAATTTCTTGAATCTGTTTTCTGACTTAGACTGTTTCTGCCAAACAGGATCTCCTTAGACTGTTAGTCCTTGTTTTGAGGAACCTGGCTCTGATACCACTTGAAAGATATGGTACCTAAACACCTAGAGGGGGGGTGAATAGGTGACCTAAACCTTTTTTAAAACTTTGTTGGCAGCACAACTGTTATTTCACAGAATTCTACAGCTAACAGCAATTACAGAATATACACAGTTAATCCACAGCACAGCACAGCACAGCAGACACACTAATTTATAGTGGTTCCCCAATCTTTGGGTACATCCACTTTCCCCCTTCGCCTATCTAGCAGTGTACTAGATTCGGCCAACCTTCTCCACTATCTCAGAACCCAACAAGGTTCCTACACCTCAGGCCCAAAGCCTTACACTCAGCCACAAAGGCCTACACTCAGCCACCCAGGCCTACACTCAGCCAATTAAGGCCTACACTCAGAGTTCTTCAACTCCTACACTCAGGCAACCAAGCCCTACCCACAGCCTTTATAATATAGGCTTACAATTCTCTCAGATCCAATGGATCCTACAAGTTAAAATAGAAATACAATAGCTATCTCTACAACTCAGAAAATAAGAGAGGAGTTGAGAGTTTCTTGAAGAGTTCTTGGAAGAACTCAGTTAGATCCAAACTGACTTAGCTTCCTTCAAAGCTTCTTGAGTTAGAACTGAATTAGTCTGAATCTTCTGCAGTTGATCCTTGACCTCTGCTTCTTGAGATCCAGATGATTCTGAATCCTTCTTCTCAGCCTTAGTTCCAAAGACTGAATTCTTGATTGGAGCTCTCTCTCTCCAACTTCTTAGATCTGCAGTTGGACTGCCAGATCTTCTTGTGTTGATCCTCTGTGTATCACTTTTCTGATGATCTGATCAACCACTTTAATTTTTCTCACTACTTGAAAGAACAACTTGTAATTCTTACATCAACAACAATCAATCAGTTTCTGTAAACTATGGGTGCCTATTTATAGGCTTCCTTTATGGTAACCGGCTGGTCCGGTTCATAACAGACTTCTGATTTCTCTGACAGTTGCTGTAGACCGGCTGGATTGACAGCTGTCATGTCAACCAGTCACTTCTTGAAATTCTCTAACTGTCAGATAGTGTCGAGACTTTCTGTTCTTAAGTGTCGACACTTATAGACCAAGTGTCGACACATGTTGTGTAAGTGTCGACACAAGTCTACAAGGTGTCGACACAATTCCCTGTATGTCTCGACACAAATTCTTCTGCATGTGTCGACACTGAAATTGAGTGTCGACACAAGTACTTGTTCTTCATTCTTTAACTGTATTCTTCTAAGTGTCGACACATCTTCTTTGTGTCGACACATCTTCATGTGTTGAAACTGTCAAGTGTCGACACTGCTTCTTGGTGTCGACACAAGTCTTCAATCTTGTTTCTTCAGCTGAGTGTCGACACATTCCCTTAGTGTCGACACTTGTACTTAGAATATTTTGTAAACTTTTCTGTTCTTTGCTAAGTGTCGACACAGCTCCTTGTGTCGACACTTTCTTCAAGTGTAGACTCTTTAACTAAGTGTCGACACATTGTGCTGGGTGTCGACACTTTCTTCAAGTGTTGACTCTTCTGCCTAGTGTCGACACATTGTGTTGTGTGTCGACACTTACTTCAATTACTGATTCTTCTGTTTGTGTGTCGACACATTGTGCTGAGTGTCGACACTTTCTTCATATGTTGACTCAGCTGATTGAGTGTCGACACATTGTGTTGAGTGTCGACACTTTCTTCATATGTTGACTCAGCTGATTGAGTGTCGACACATTGTGTTGAGTGTCGACACTTGTCCTTAGTCTCTGCAGAATTTTGCTGAGTGTCGACACAACTCCAAGTGTCGACACATCTTCTGATGTAGACTCAGCTCTTCTAGGTGTCGACACTTCTGCTAAGTGTCGACACAGCTTTTCTGCATTCTTCTTCACTGAGTGTCGACACAGCTCCAAGTGTCGACACTTTCTGTCTGGTGTCGACTCTTCATCCCAGGTGTCGACACAATGACTCCAAGTGTCGACACTGCTTGTCTGGGTGTCGACACAAGCTTTCTCAAGTGTCGACACTTTCCCTCTGGGTGTCGACACATGGACTTAGAAACTTTTAGCTTCAGTCCAGTGAGTACCTAACCTGCACAAGTAACTCAAACAAACATCAAATACATTATGATGTATATCATTGAGTTAGGTGAGGCTTCTTCAAATCAGGTACATTTGACCAATGTACCCAACACATGATGTGTGAAGCCTACCCGGACATGTTGGTCTGGATCGGTGATGTTGCATTGCATAATGTCGGAGAAGACTCCGTGCTATTGGTTGTTTTTTCGGGTTTTCTACGCGGTAGATTGCAGCAGGGAGCCTTGGGGACTAACCCAAAGGTGCACCCGGAAAACTGGGCGGATACGAGATCTTGCCAACTTGGTGGCCTGAGAGCCAACTTGAACATAACCGAGTTATGTGACTTGTGATAGAATGGGACTCGGTGGAAGTTTGACCAACGCAAATGGCTTAAATTGCCGTTGCGATGTGAGCACGGGTTAGATGGAACCGTACCTGCTTTATGTCGTTCGGTTAAAGAGACCTAAGGTTACGTGGCACTTGCCGTTGGCATAGATGTGAGTCTTCGGCGGTCAATGGCTTAAATTGTCGTGAGCCAGGCCAAGAAGACAAATTGCTCATAGGTTTGGCCGTCTAAGTGGCGGTGGTGAGTCTGGAATGTTAATGGCTTTAATTGACGTGACATCGACCGGTTCACCGAGAATGTGCCCTGAGTGCATGGGGCGTGTGGCCGTGCGAGCCAACGTCTGTGTTGAAATGACTATTGATATACATTGCTCGCTTATGCTAATGAAATGCAGGGAAGGAGCATCGCCGCCCCGAGTTGGGGGCGGGATCGTTATAATTTGGTCAGCATTGCTGACCGTTGCCTTGTTTTGTCACCGTGCGGTGGTTTGTTGCTTGCAGGTGCAGCTGGACCAAGCGGTCAATAGCGGGCTAAAGCCCTTTTTGCGAAGCCGGCCCTCGAAGGCCCAAATGGAAGTGTTTACTGTTTTATTCATGTATGACCGGCATGCGTGCCGTGGTTTGTAAATCATGTAATATTCAAGTGAAACAGTTTGTAAGGCCTTAAGACTTGTTTTGAGTATTTTGTAATAACATTCCTGTTTCGTATTAGTGGACATTCGTGCTTGTTGCTGGGTTCTTGTTTACAACCTTTATAAACTGCTTCCGCTAGAATGCTCTGTGTAGGACGTTGAGATTGGTTGGATGGTTTCCATAAGTAACCACCCGGTCTGTCTGTGGTATATGGCGTCGGGCCCCGGCCGGACCTACTGCTATATGCTATGTGACGGATAGGGGGTGTTACAATTTGGTATCAGACTACTGGTTTTGGTCGGGCTTAAAGTGAATTCATGGGCGAATTCTTTTTAAGGGGTGGTGAGCACATTGTGTGCGTCATCGTAATAACAGTGAAAAGAACCCATGAATGTCCACTTAGGAATGAAAATACTCGTGTTTGAGGAACCTGCGTGTTCCTATAATTGTTGTTTGCAATTTATTTGGTCGCTTAACGGTGTTTTGTACCACTATAGGTGACCAGAAGTGGTGTTGGGCCGTCAGAACGTCGAGTTTCTGAGGCTAGTAGTGCACCGGAAGTTGCTCCCGCAACACCTCTGTCGGCTGAGAATATTCGATTGGTGGCTGAAGCGGTGTTGGCCGTGATTAATGCACAGTCTGGAAGGCAAGCGCAGCAGCCCGCTCCCGTGATGGAGCAAGAACCTCTGCAAGAGGCTGAGCCGAGGAGGGTGGAGCAAGTGGTTGTAGAACCGGTAGTGCCAAGGAGGGCACCTGAGAGGCAGCTAAAGCATGTAATGAGCTTTAACCCTCCGCTATTCTCGGGGTTGGGAACCCCATCTCATGCTGAAGACTGGCTCTCCAGGGTGAAGAGAGTCATGACAACAACGAAGACGGAGGAGTGGCAAATGACCACCATCGCTACGTTCCTTTTGGACGGTGAAGCGAGAATGTGGTGGGAAGGATTGGAGCTGCATCATTTGAGAGGTAGACAACTGGTAGACGTTCCGATGGAAGAGTTCTCGGGATTGTTCTTAGCAAGATACCTCCCTTCTACTCAGAGGATTTCGATGGAGAACGAATTTCTGAAGTTGGTACAGGGTGAGAGGAGCGTGGATGAATATCTCCACGAGTTTACTCGTCTGAGTCGTTATGCTAGCTCCACCATCGTGGATGAGGAGCGCAAGACTAATCGCTTCTATGAAGGCTTGAGGGATGAGTTGAGACTACTACTGTCGGGGCCGATGACGCAGGGTTTCTTAACCTTGGTCAATACTGCCCGGTCCTTGGAGAAGGACATGAAGAGCGTGCAAGCGAAGAAAAGCTTGGGTGAGAAGAAATCTGAATTTAAAGTGCCGACTACTTCAAAGTCTGGCTATCGGAGGTCTTTCAAGAAGCATAGGACTTCGGGTCCAGCTCCTCCTGGCGCTTCTGGGGCGACTACGGGTCGGACCCCGAGTGCGTTTTTTACTTGTGGAAAGACGGGGCATTTCGCCCGTGATTGTTGGAGCGGACGTCCTAAGTCCGAAAGAAGCCCGGGAGCTACTTATGAAGAGAAGGGAAAGGCGGTGGAGTCGACCGCATCCCACTATGCTCCGGCCCAACCAAGGGTCTATAATCTTGGCCAACAGGAGGCCATCAAACAAGCTGATGTGGTGACAGGTATGATTTAATTTATAGCAAGTCAATTTCTTTAAATACTTGTTATGCACATGTTACCTTACCACTACTTGTTTAGGATTTATATTGATTTGTGAAAATCCGGCACGAGCACTCTTCGATACGGGAGCTTCACACTCCTTCTTGTCCGAAGGATTTGTATCACGCATCGGAGCCCCTTCTTCGATGGTGAAGGACAAGTTGGATGTGTTGTTGCCCAATGGGTGTTCGATGCGAGCGGATAGGATCTGCGATGTTAAGATTCGTATTGGGGAGCAGGAGTTTGACCTGCGGGCGTCCTTACTTCCGTTGGTGGAGTTCGACGTCATATTTGGCATGGACTGGCTCTCGCAGCAGCAGGCCTATATAGATTGCAGTAGCAAGGAAGTCAAGCTGGGAGCAAGTCGTGAGACGACTTTTACGGGCTTAAAGGGGTCGAGCAAGACGTTGATGTCTGCTCTTCAGGTGGTGAAGGTGGTTCGTGCTGGTGCAGAACTGTTCTTTACACTAGTGGAGGTTGCAAAGCTGAAGCTCGCGTTGGATTGTATTTCAGTGGTATCGGAATACCCTGATGTGTTCCCCGCGGATCTTCCTGGAGCCCCGCCTCAGCGGGAGATAGATTTTACGATCGAGCTAGTGCCAGGTGCAAAGCCTGTGTCACGATCTCCGTATCGGCTAGCGCCTAAGGAAATGGCGGAGCTGAAAGTTCAACTGTAAGAGTTGTTGGAGCAAGGGTATGTGCGCCCGAGTTCTTCGCCTTGGAGCGCACCGGTCCTCTTTGTTAAGAAGAAGGACGGAAGCTTGAGGCTATGTATTGATTATCGAGAGCTAAACAAGCTGACTGAGAAGAACAAGTACCCGATCCCTCGGATTGATGATCTTTTTGATCAGTTAGTCGGGTCGACGGTGTACTCGAAGTTAGATCTCAAGGCTGGGTACTATCAGCTGCGAATAAGGGAGAGTGATATCCCGAAGACAGCGTTTAGTACGAGATACAGGCATTATGAGTTTACGGTCATGCCGTTAGGCTGACTAATGCGTCCTCAGTATTCATGGATTTGATGAACAGGACGTTCAGGCAGTACTTGGACCATTTCGTGATCGTCTTCATCGATGATATTTTGGTGTACTCGCAAAGTGAGGAAGATCACTTCAAGCATCTTCATTTGGTGTTGGAGACACTCAGGAGAAATCAGTTGTATGCCAAGTTCTCGAAGTGCGAGTTCTGGCTATCCACAGTGGCGTTCCTCGGGCATATAGTGAGTGGAGAGGGTATTGCTGTGGATCCGGCGAAGATTGTTGCGATACGGGAGTGGCCTGAGCTTGCTACGGTAGCAGAAGTCCGGAGCTTTTTGGGGCTTGCCGGCTATTATAGGCGCTTCGTAGAGAACTTCTCGCGGATAGCGTTACCTCTCACTACTTTGACGAGGAAAGAACATAAGTTCGTTTGGACGCTGGAGTGCGCGCGAGCTTTTGAGGAACTGAAGTGTCGGTTGACCACGGCGCCTGTGCTGAGTTCGCCATGTGGAACCGAAGGCTATGAGATATATAGCAATGCTTCGGGCAGCGGTTTGGGTTGCGTGTAACTGCAGCACGGAAGCGTGATAGCTTATGGCTCGAGACAGCTAAAAGTGCACGAGAGGAATTATCCGGTCCATGACTTGGAGTTATCGGCCATGATTTTTGTCTTAAAGCTGTGGAGACACTATTTGTACGGTGTGAAGATTGATATCTACACCGATCACAAGAGCCTGAAGTATCTAATTGATCAGAAGGATCTGAATATGCGGCAGCGTAGATGGATGGAGTTCCTGGGGGACTATACATTCAAGATCCACTACGTGCCTGGCAAAGGGAATGCGGTTGCGGACGCGTTGAGTCGCCGAGCCCCAGCTCAAGCCAATTGGCTATCGGTGCATGATGAGCGGTTGGTGCGGGAGTTGGAGGCGCTGGAGATTGTTTGTGAGGATAGACAATCAAGTGCTGAAGCAGTTCTGAATTGGACTGAAGTCCAATATGACCTGGCTGATCGTATTCGGCAGGCTTTGGATATGGATGCTCATATGAAGTAGTTCATGGTAGAGGCTCTGGATGGGTCAAATTCCCAATTCGTCGTGGAGGACGGATTGCTTTGGAAAGATGGTCGTCTGT
This sequence comes from Platanthera guangdongensis, assembly GCA_039583875.1. NCBI lineage: Eukaryota > Viridiplantae > Streptophyta > Magnoliopsida > Asparagales > Orchidaceae > Platanthera > Platanthera guangdongensis. The sequence continues at coordinate 158,034,455 of CM077167.1, forward strand.
GCGTCCCAAGTGTGGGCAATTTACGGGTGGAGTTGTTGTACGAGGCGCACCATACCAAGTACTCGATTCACCCGGGGAGCACGAAGATGTACCGTGATGTGAAGAAACTGTTTTGGTGGCCGGGTTTGAAGAAGGATGTGGCGCTATACGTAGCGAAGTGCCAAACCTGCGCCTTGGTGAAGGTGGAGTGCCAAAAGCCGGGAGGATTTCTTAACTCCTTGCCTATTCCGGAGTGGAAATTCGACGACATCTCTATGGACTTTGTGTATGGTTTGCCAAGGTCGCAAAAGGGGAACGACGCCATTTGGGTGGTTGTTGATCGATTAACGAAGGTGTCGCATTTTATTCCGCATAGGAAGGATGATCCGGTGGAGAAGCTGGCAAAGCTTTATGTGGATAACATAGTACGACTTCATGGTGTGCCCCGCAGCATCGTGAGTGACCATGATGGACGGTTCACGTCCAATGATTGGAGGCTGGTGCAGCAAATGTTGGGAACAAAGCTGAAATTCAGCACAGCCTTCCATCCGCAAACGGATGGGCAGACCGAGAGGGTCAATAGAACCATGGAAGACATGCTTCACATGTGTGTCTTGGATTTTGGAAAGCAATGGGAAGACCACCTTTATTTGGTGGAGTTCGCATACAACAACAGCTACCAAGCGAGTATTCAGATGGCGCCCTTCGAGGCCCTATATGGTAGAAGATGTCGCACGCCGTTGTCTTGGTTAGAAACGAGTGAGTCAAAGTTGTATAAGCGATCGGAAGTGGAGGATGCTACTTCTTTGGTGAGAACAATTCGGGAGAGGTTGCTTATCGCTCAGGACCGGCAAGCAAAGTACTAAAATGCCAAGCACAGGAACGTGGAGTTCGCTGTGGGCGATTATGTATACTTAAAGATCAAGCCGTTCAAGGGTGTCTCGCGGGTGCGACGATTGAAAAAGCTAAGCCCGAGGTACCTTGGACCGTTTGAGGTTCTGGAGCGAGTTGGTGAAGCGGCCTATAGGTTGAAGCTTTCAGTGGAGCTAAGTGGTTTACATGATGTATTCCATATTTCGGTGCTTCGGAAAGCGGTGCAAGAGCCTACGCAAGTGATCGCGGTTGATCAAGTGCCAGTGGATAGTGGGCTAACGACAAAGGTCAAGCTCGTGCGGATTGAAGACTCGGAGGTCAAGCGGCTACGCAATAAAGAGATCAGGATGGTCAAGGTCCGGTGGGACAATTGCGGTCGTGAGGAGCTCTCTTGGGAGCGAGAGCAGACTATGCTTGATGAATATCCGGAGTTGTTCCGCTCAGGTACAAATTTTGGTTTTGTACATGTCTTTCCTTTATGTAATTTCGTGGGCGAAATTCTTTTAAGAGGGGTAGAGTTGTAACGCCCCGAAACTCAAAGGAGCGAAGGGGGACGTTTTGGGCCAGTTTGGGTTCTGGCAGCAGGCACACGGCCTGGGACACGGGCGTGTCCCAGGGCGTGTCAAGCCTGTGTCGACACTAAGGCGGGAAGTCGACACTTTGGTCTCGACAATGTGTCGAGACTGGGCACACGGCCTGCGACACGGGCGTGCCGCAGGGCGTGACGACCCGTTTCGACACTTAGCTGCGAAGTCGACACTGTGCTTTGACGATGTGTCGAGACATGGCACACGGCCTGCGACACGGGCGTGTCGCAGGGCGTGTCAGCTCGTGTCGACACTCGTCCCGCGAAGTCGACACTTTGGTGTCGACAATGTGTCGAGACATAGCACACGGCCTGCGACACGGGCGTGTCGCAGGGCGTGTCGACCCGTGTCGACACTTAGCCATGAAGTGTCGAGACCGTGTACACGGCCTGGAGCCCAGGCGTGTCAAGGTGACACGGGTAGGGACACGGGCGTGTCCTAGAACCCGTGCAGTGCTCGGGTTGAAAATGGGGAAAAATCATGGGGTACACGGCCGGCCACACGGCCGTGTGAGGTGGAACACGGGCGTGTCAGATCGAACACGGGCGTGTTAGATACCCGTGTGAGGTTCCAGGTGATTCGATTTTGACGGCGAATGAGGCACACGGCCCTGGACACGGGCGTGTGCCAGGCCGTGTTCGGTCCAGATTGGGCATTTCAGCCCCGAATCGAAGCAGTTCATTTCTTTAACTGAAGATCCAACGGCTGGGGGTTGTTCCTGAAGGGATATACCCGGGTTTTGACTTAGAAAACCCTCACTTTTTCTTAAGTGATCTCTTTTTAAAGCCTTAGAGAGAGAGAAGAGCCAAGGGAAGAAGAAGGAGCTAGATCCCGCCATTGGAGGAGCTTCGGAGCTCCGAATCGCGAGCCGACTCCGGATCCACGGAGGCAACGCTAGTGCGGTGGTTTTCATCCGATTACTTTTCAATGGCGCCAAAGAGGAACGCAAGGGTAACGATCCTCATCTTGAGCATGAATAGCTCTCTTTCTTAGCATAGGAAGCCCGCTCTCGCGAGTTTGCGGAGAGTTGGAGGCGTTCCTTCAGGTAGATATGTGAATTCCCCGTTGTTTAGAGTCCGTATGCGAGAACGGACATAGGCATGATGTGTGAAGCCTACCCGGACATGTTGGTCTGGATCGGTGATGTTGCATTGCATAATGCCGGAGAAGACTCCGTGCTATTGGTTGTTTTTCGGGTTTTCTACGCGGTAGATTGCAGCAGGGAGCCTTGGGGACTAACCCAAAGGTGCACCCGGAAAACTGGGCGGATACGAGATCTTGCCAACTTGGTGGCCTGAGAGCCAACTTGAACATAACCGGGTTATGTGACTTGTGATAGAATGGGACTCGGTGGAAGTTTGAGCCGCGCAAATGGCTTAAATTGCCGTTGCGATGTGAGCACGGGTTAGATGGAACCGTACCCGCTTTATGTCGTTCGGTTAAAGAGACCTAAGGTTACGTGGCACTTGCCGTTGGCATAGATGTGAGTCTTCGGCGGTCAATGGCTTAAATTGTCGTGACCCAGGCCAAGAAGACAAATTGCTCATAGGTTTGGTCGTCTAAGTGGCGGTGGTGAGTCCGGAATGTTAATGGCTTTAATTAACGTGACATTGACCGGTTCACCGAGAATGTGCCCTGAGTGCACGGGGCGTGTGGCCGTGCGAGCCAACGTCTGTGTTGAAATGGCTATTGATATACATTGCTCGCTTATGCTAATGAAATGCAGGGAAGGAGCATCGCCGCCCCGAGTTGGGGGCGAGATCGTTATAATTTGGTCAGCATTGCTGACCGTTGCCTTGTTTTGCCACCGTGCGGTGGTTTGTTGCTTGCAGGTGCAGCTAGACCAAGCGGTCAATAGCGGGCTAAAGCCCTTTTTGCGAAGCCGGCCCTCGAAGGCCCAAATGGAAGTGTTTACTGTTTTATTCATGTATGACCGGCCTGCGTGTCGTGGTTTGTAAATCATGTAATATTCAAGTGAAACAGTTTGTAAGGCCTTAAGGCTTGTTTTGAGTATTTTGTAATAACATTCCTGTTTCGTATTAGTGGACATTCGTGCTTGTTGCTGGGTTCTTGTTTACAACCTTTATAAACTGCTTCCGCTAGAATGCTCTGTGTAGGACGTTGAGATTGGTTGGATGGTTTCCATAAGTAACCACCCGGTCTGTCTGTGGTATATGGCGTCGGGCCCCGGCCGGACCTACTGCTATATGCTATGCGACGGATAGGGGGTGTTACAGTGATAACTTCCCAGATCAACGGGGAGTTTGAGGCAAGGGAGCCCACCCTGCGATTATACTTAGCCAAAGTGAAGGAGGTCATAGACACTTTCCAAACCTTCTCCATCCGACACGTGCCCAGGGAAGAGAATGAACAAGTCGACTAACTAGCAAAGCATGGTCCCTAGGTGGGGTGTACCATCACCGACCTATTCCGCCCCTCCATCGAAGAGGGGGAGCTCATGGAAATTGATCAACAAACTTCGTGGATGGACCCAGTTGTTACTTTTCTCTTCACGGGAGAGTATCCGGAGGGGGCAGATAAGAAGAAGCTAAGACACAAGTCAGCGTATTACCTCCTCCAGGACGGGCAACTGTACAGAAAGACACTCTCGGGGATGTTGGCCCGTTGCGTGGCCGAGGAGGAGGTACAGAGGATCTTGGAGGAAGTCCACTCCGGGGAGTGTGGGAGCCACTCCGGGAGTCGGACCCTAGAAGGAAGAATCGTCAGGCAAGGGTACTTCTGGCCCACCCTGGGCCATGATGCAACAGAATTCGCAAGAAGGTGTCATAAGTGCCAGCTGTTTGCCCCCCTCCAGCTATAGCCGGCCCAGCGACTCAAAAGTATCACGGCCCCCTGGACTTTTGCCATTTGGGGGATGGACTTGGTTGGGCCATTCCCCCAGGCCAGTGGGCAAAGGAGGTTCCTCCTAGTAATGATCGACTACTTCTCCAAGTGGTTGGAGGTGAAGGCGATGGCCAAGGTGACTTCCCAGGTAATCAAGAACTTTGTCTGGGGGGAGATCATCTGCCGCCATGGGCTGCCCCTGGCCATTGTCACGGACAACGGGCCCCAGTTCGCCAGCGCCGAATTCACTAGCTTCTGCGAGCAGCTTGTAATCGATCTCAGGTTCGCCTTGGTCCATCACCACAGGAGCAACGGGCAGGTGGAGGCCGCGAACAAGATCATCGTCAACCTCCTCAAGAAGAAAGTGGAGAATTTGAAGGGGAGCTGGGTGGAGCAGCTTCCCGCGGTTCTATGGGCGCTAAGAACCACCCCTAACACGGCTATTGGAGAGACCCCCTTCAAGCTCTCTCATGGGTGCGAGGCGGTGCTCCCCGTGGAATTTGAAGTCCAAACACCTCGAGTCGTTGCGGTCAAAGAAGGCCGAGAGAAATGGTAAGCCGAGAACGAGGAAGGGCTGAGGCTCTCCCTTGATATGGTGGAGGAGCTGAGGGACCTCTCCGCCATCCGACAAGAAGAGGTGAAAAGAAGAATGGCCAAGTACTTTGACAAGCATGTCAGAGTCAAGCAGTTCGTGGAAGGGGACTTGGTGCTAAAGAAGGTGGATGCAGCAGGGAGGTCGGCATCTGTAGGGAAGCTCAACCCCAGCTGGGAGGGGCCATTTATTATAAAGGAGGCTCTAAAATCGGGAGGCTATCGACTCCAAAATGTAGAGGGCGAGACCCTGAGTCTCACCTGGAGTGGTGACGACTTAAAACGTTTTTTCCCCTGAAACATGTAAGCGATACTTTGACTATAATAAATTTCTTCAACACTTCAGTACTGTCATAGCTAGCCTGCATAGAGAAATGGAATGTGTTTGGCCTCGATCAGATCCTGCTGTCAGGCTCTCACCTAGCTGGCAGGGCAAGAAGTCACTCGATGGTATTGATAGTGGACCCCGAGCAGATCCCGCTGCCAGGCTCTCACCTAGCTGGCAGGGCAGGAAGTCACTCAGTGTCATCCTTGGCCTCGAGCAGATCCCGCTGTCAGGCTCTCACCTAGCTGGCTGGGCAGGAAGTCACTCGATGGTATTGATAGGGGACCCCGAGCAGATCCCGCTGTCAGGCTCTCACCTAGCTGGCAGGGCAGGAAGTCACTCGGTGTCATCCTTGGCCTCGAGCAGATCCCGCTGTCAGGCTCTCACCTAGCTGGCAGGGCTGGAAGTCACTCGATGGTATTGATAGCGGACCCCGAGCAGATCCCGCTGCCAGGCTCTCACCTAGCTGGCAGGGCAGGAAGTCACTCGGTGTCATCCTTGGCCTCGAGCAGATCCCGCTGTCAGGCTCTCACCTAGCTGGCAGGGCAGGAAGTCACTCGATGGTATTGATAGCGGACCCCGAGCAGATCCCGCTGCCAGCCTCTCACCTAGCTGGCAGGGCAGGAAGTCACTCGGTATCATCCTTGGCCTCGAGCAGATCTCGTTGTCAGGCTCTCACCTAGCTGGCAGGGCAGGAAGTCACTCGATGGTATTGATAGTGGACCCCGAGCAGATCCCGCTACCAGCCTCTCACCTAGCTGGCAGGGCAGGAAGTCACTCGGTGTCATCCTTGGCCTCGAGCAGATCCCGCTGTCAGGCTCTCACCTAGCTGGCAGGGCAGGAAGTCACTCGATGGTATTGATAGCGGACCCCGAGCAGATCCCGCTGACAGCCTCTCACCTAGCTGGCAGGGCAGGAAGTCACTCGGTGTCATCCTTGTCCTCGAGCAGATCCCGCTGTCAGGCTCTCACCTAGCTGGCAGGGCAGGAAGTCACTCGATGGTATTGATAGCGGACCCCGAGCAGATCCCGCTGCCAGCTAGGTGAGAGCCTGACAGCGGGATCTGCCAATCGGCTCAGCTCGCCGCCCCAGCTCGCCGCCCCAACTCGCTGACTTCCGGCGCATCCCAACCAAGGCTAAGTCAAACATTGCAGTACATTATTTGAATAACATGTCCAAGAATATTCTAAAAGCTACTTATTACAGACAAAGTTCAAGAATGAAAAAGCAGGGCGCGCGAGCAGGGAGAGCATCAGGATGCGAGTACCGGTCGGCTCAGCAAAGGATCCGCTCACTTACCTACCCCGGCCTCGCGACCCCCGCCCCCCAGACTGCCGCGCGCGGAGCAGCTCGCTGATCCTTCCCGAGTTCCTCTGCGCCACCGAGAGGCCATCATCTATCTCGTCCAGGAGTCGGGAGGGGGACATCAGCTCGCCAGCCTGGCCGCTTCGCATCTCGTCGGCGAGACGCGCGTAGTCACGCTGTAGCGTCTCGTTGACCCCCTGCACCTCGCGCAACCCGCACACCAGCTTCTTGAGGAGCTTGACCTCCCTCCTCGTCAGCTCGCCTTGATCCACCTCAGGACCCAGGTAAGAGTCTAGCGAGTCGGGGAAGGGAGGGGAGAGTAGTGGGCTGCCCGCGAGGATTCCTCGGCAGCGGATTGACTGGGAAGAGCTGTGAAGACAAGTGTCAGCAAGAAGAGAAGCGCAGAAAAAACTCATGGGGCGAGAAGTCAAGCAAGATTCACCTGACGAGCTCGGCAGCTCAAAGGAGTTGTGGGGATGGATGAATCTTAAATCCTTCCCGCGACCTGGTCCGTGAGTCCCGGGCGAGAGGAGCTCAAATCCCGGGGTGGGGATACTTCCCAAACCTGCCCCCGCAGCCGCGTCAGTTTGCCGAGGAGAGGGGGTGCACATCGGCGAACTCGGCCTCTGCGAGCTCACTGGCAGGATCCTAAAGAGAAGAGGCGGGTCCTGGGGACGGTCATCCGGTGCCATGAACCGCGAGCCCGCGGGAGTCGTCTCGCCTCGCGGTATTTGCTCTCGCGGCGTGACACCCCCCGTGTTGTCAGGTTGGCCATCTGGGTCGTCGCCAACTACGATAAACTCTCTATCCTTCTCATGAATTGTCCGGGTGGAAGAGCCGGTCTCACGCTCCAGGGCAGCCCTCAGGTCATGGTATATGGGCTCGGCTGCCTGAGGGAATGGCTTTGACCTCTTGGAGCCGGGCTCGGCAGAGTCAATTTGAGGAACTTTGGCAGGAACCGTCGTTAGGGCGGCTACGCGAGCTGCGGAAGCTTGGCGAGCTCGGTCCAAGCGCTCTTGGATCTCCTTTGGAAGTGGCATCTCGATAGGGTTAGAGCAAGGGGAATGGCAAGAGTCAGGCAGTTGGGCAGGTACATATATATAAGCCGCAGGTGGACCCCACCCAAAGATTCCCTCCAACTCGCCAACTCGCGCTCGCCGCACACTTGGGGTTGGATGTTTCTTTCCGAGCTTTGACAAGCTCAAAAAGAGCGGGGATTGTGTACAACCCCGTGTCCGGCGAGCCAGGCCGCCAGGAGCCAGACAAATCGGGCTGAAGGCAGTAGGCGAGCTAGGCAGCAGGGGAGCCGAGCCCGAGCTCGGCATTCGTCGACCAGAGATCGACATTAGTCGACCCCGAGCTCGGCATTCGCCGAGCTAGTCCCCGCTCACGCCCTCACAACAAAACTCGGCAAAGCGCGCGAGCAGGACCTGCCGAGGTGATCAAGCTCCCCAGCTCGCCTGGATGAATGAGGTACTTTTTATTGTTTTGCCCCGCTGGTCTGCTTATAGCCCTTCAAAACAGCGGAGTTTGGCTGTTGGCAGGCCCAACCAAGAGTTTTCTGGTAATTTCAGGTCAGTTCTTTTGGTTATTGACAGTCCAGATTTCAAAAACTATAAATAGGACCCAAGGGGTTCCCAGAAAGCATGCTTCCTGTGCCTCCCTGCTGCAGTTCTCAAGTGATTTTTGAGGGTACCTTAGCTCGGCTTCTGACTAAGGAGGGGAAGCGCTCTGAGATCTTTCGGGTTTGTGGTGGGACCTCCCCGCCGAGCCCTTGGGTCGGTTTCTCCTTGTCTTCTTTGTTGTTTTTCTTGCAGGAGTGAAGTAGGTGCGAGACCACCCCTTCCCCAAGGGTCGAACTCCATAGGAGACCGATTTTCGGTTTCAACATGCTACATATTTCATGTTGTTATGATTCAAAATAGGATGAATATTCAAATGATGTTAAGTTCTAGTACATATAATATTTATTCTAGCAGTTGTCTATGATTTACTAATCATATTTATTACATAAAAGAAATGCCTAACAGTAAAAAAATGAAACATAAATGTAGAACCTGACACGACGAGAAGATCAATCTCTGAAAACAGAAATTTGATGCAGAACTGGCTCAGGAACCTGGTGGCGCAGCATGAACGATAGGGCAATTCCAAAGCAAAAAAGAAAAAGCCTCGGAACATTGAAATAATCAGGTGAGCAAAGTACATAACAGTAGAAACAAAATATACAAGTTTCAGTTTTCATGAAGCGATGCTACCAAAACAGATAAGTAAATGAGTCAACAGAAATAATTAGAATCAAGAGACTACTCCGAAGAATAATATATATTTGATCAAACAATATCATAAGCTGTAATCAATGAAAAGTGTAAGTGTTTTTAGTGAGTGTGCATGGTTTGCACTCAATCCAAATACAAGTCTCATTAGAAAAATCACCAGCTTGTTGTGACCATTATCACAGCCCAGGCCCGACTCAAGGAGGCTTAGTGGGTCCCAACTGGCACTGTGAGGGCTGCAACCCAAGTGACCCCAACACATTAATTTCAACGTTTGTTTATGATATTATAAGTTACATGATTCATACTCTAGTGATTTTAACAAAAAACGAAAAAACTTAAAGCGAAAGATCAGATCAAGAATAAATTTTACTCACGTCTTGCAATCAGACAGACATAAGAAACCAGATTCGACTAAACAGAAGAAACCAAATAGTGGGCCTGTGCGCGTAGGCGGGCATAAATTTTACTCCTGTGCATGCGCGCCTGGGTGCGTAGGCGGGCATTGGCCGCGCACGCTCGCTGGTCGTGCGGGTGCGCGTTAGTGGGTCGTGCACGGTGCCTTGGTGCGCTTGGTTTCGTCCCCCCATTTTAGGGTGATTTTGGACCCTTCGAGTAGCCACATTTCACTCGCTAGACTCTCTTAGTTGGGTTGCTTTACTTAAGCGTTTCTGTCGAAGTTCTACCAATTTGACTGAAATTTTAGTTCCGCCCTTGGCAGGATGCAGCTGTGCCGTTCATCAAACACAAACACAACTTGTTGAACAACCCATATGTATCCCGCGTACCATGCTCCATATACGCTCCACACACATAAAATTTGTTCAATAAATTATACCAGTTTATGCTCTGCCGCCACTACGACATCAACACGTGAAATTATGGACCTCTGCATTAGAACTTTTCTTTGCTTCCCACTCCCAGCTCTTTAATACCACATTCACTAATTTTTGTGTGGTTCTCTTTTTGGCGCAACCAAGGATTCTGTGTTGGAAATTTCCCGTTAAGTGGACTTGACTCATCGAGATGTCCCGGTGAGTTCGTACGCGAGTATTTGGTCTATTCGGACTCTCACGAGCGCGCGTTATTTTAGTCACGTGAACGATCGAAGCCTGTGATAGGTGGGCCAGATCGTCTCGTAATTTCAGTCGCGAGCTCGGTCTCACTCTTGGCATATGAATGGACATGAATTTTTAAGTCTCAATTAATTTCATGAGATTTAATTTTATTTGGATTTCAATTGGGGAGTTATGAGAATTAATTGGCCTCATTTGGTAACTCCCAATAGAGCTTCCCTATTAAGCCTAGGAAATCAATTTTATTCATTCATTCGGATGAACAAGAGCTGAAGCAATCCGGGTCTCTCCTACCCATTTTCTGAAACCGCCGCTCAACTCATCCTTCCTCCGCCTAGATCGCCGGAGGATTCATCGACCGGCCTTTTGGTAGAGAGCATTACCGGCATCGTCTTCCTGTAGATCCAGGAGAAACCTTCTCCACCGCCGGCGCTGTCTCGCCACAAGATCCATCATCAGTGACTACACCCTCGTTCTCATCGCCAACGTGGTGGATTTTCATGGTTTCTTCCACTGCTGTATTTGATCAAGAGCAGATCTGGCATGACTGTTTTTCTCCACCGAGGTATTTGATCTGTTAATCTTGGAGAGCTTGCATTTAGATTAATTTTGCAATCCCTGGATAAGCAACAACAATCTTGGTGTTTGTTTCCCACTAAGATCTGAGCAGGATTCCTTGGCCTTCTCACAGGTAACAAATCAAGTTCTTGTTTTGCTTATATTAGTTTATATATATTCATATTCTGAGATCTTATCATAGTTAGAAAAACAATAGTTGAAAATAGGGCTTCACTCATATAAACCAAGTATTGCTGAATTTGTCTTTCCGTAGGAGATAAATATCCTCTGTTTTAATAGTTATGGATCCACATGCGCTTGTTGTGTTAATCCCTTTTTCAACTGTAGAGATTAAAGCTATATAGACAACTTGTATGTCAGCGGCCTCATCTGGTCTTTCAGATTTTATTAAGAGGAACACATCCAAACTTTTGGGTATGGCTGCTACCATGAAGTACGAGCTTGAATCCAAGAATGGTATATATTAATTCTGCACTTCATTTACCATTCATTCTAGCTCGCTTAATTTTTGTGTTCTTAATCTAAGAAAAATAATATTCAGTATAAACTCCAATTAGAGATTGATATAGTTTGGTTAAAACGATCATGAATGTTTACGCGTTGCTGCTTTCATTAGAAATATTGATAATATTATTTCGCCGTAGCGACGCATACACCATAAATCTATTAACAGTTGGTATCAAAGCGAGGTTAACCTAAACCTACTAGTCTCCTTCATAATTTGGAGTAAATTATTTTTCTAATTAATTCCATTAAGAACACTATTTTCAAAACCCATTAAGTATTAAGAGAGAAACGAATTTGGGATTGATATTCAAAAGTACTTTTCATAAATCAATCCCGAAAAAGGAGTTGTGTTTTCTTTAAGACGATTAAAGAGCCCATACGTCATTAAGCGAAAGAAACACGGCATTAATTTTGAGGCAATATTCAGATATCCCGGTGTGAAAGAGTCTCGTGGATTGATAAGATCTGTAGCCGCCAAAGTGGCTTTTTCGAGTCAATTTGTAAGATTACGGTTTCACATATTTTAGGGAGTTCTCTGAGACTAGTGCGCAATCATTCACCCAAAGGTGGTGCTTGCGCAATAGGTTCAGAGGGTTACACAAGAACATTTGGACGGTAGTGCGGGGCTCTAGTAATCTATTCACCCAAAGGTGGTAGTTTTACGAAAAGCTCAAGCGTAGCTGTTGCTCGTTCTTGTGTGGAGAATTACTAATTGTGTGGCACGTAGTCTGCCCAAAGGTGTTGCGTGTTGACGCGCCAGGATTCTCCGTCTAGTGTGCTATTTAGGGTTTTTATAGCCACTGTTGCCCTATTTGTCACTGATTTTACTTTTCTCTCTTTTCAGTCACCTTTACAGTCCATAACAATATGGCGACCATTGAAAAACTCACTGGATCAAACTTTAAGAAGTGGAAGTCCGACATCATGTTTGCTCTCGAGATGGCGGACATAGAGATGGCCATGAATACCAACCAGCCTGCAGCCCTCACAGCGACTAGCACTCAAGCTGAGAAAGATCATTATGGTGCATGGAACAAGTCGAACAAAATCTGCTTGTTGACTATGAAGCGTTCCATTCCGGAGCACCTATTGAGTGGCCTTCCAGACACGACCGTCGCCAGGGATTTTCTGACTGCCGTTGGGCAGAGATATAAGGTGTCTTTCAATACTGAGATTGGAACTCTAATTCAGGACCTCTTCTCCATGAGGTATTCGGGAGGAGGCGGAGTTCGTGATTACATTCTGAAGATGGTCTACTATCATACAAAACTGCAGGAGATGGAGATTACTCTCCATGAAGCCTTGATAGTGCATCAAGCACTAAATACTCTTCCTGCGGAGTTCAGCATTTTGAAGACCACCTATAGTTCCCAGGATGAGGAGTGGAAGATAAATGATCTGATCACTCGATGTGTTGATGAGGAGGAGAAACTGAAGAAGGAGAAGACGAACACTGCGTTACTTGTTGTCAAACCCTCATTTAAGAAGAAGAAGAAGTTCAAAGCTCCTTCTAAAGCTCAGGATGGACAAGCTTCAGGGAGCAAGGATACTGGTGGAAAGAAGCCTCTTAGCTGCTTCTTTTGTAAGAAGAAGGGGCACGTGAAGCACGAGTGCCTGAAATTTAAAGCTTGGATGGATAAACGTGGCTTTGCGCCTAAAGGTAACTATTTAGCCTTTGTCCTTTGTGAATCCAATTTAATTGAAGCCCCATCTGGTTCATGGTGGCTCGATAGTGGAGCAACTAATCATGTTGCTTACACACAGCAGGGGTTCATCAAAAGGAGGAGGCCAAGCAAGGGTGAGTGCAAACTCACGGTTGGGAACAACGCTGAGGTGGAAGTAGAGTTTATTGGAGATATTAGCTTAGTTCTCTCTTCTGGATATGAACTTATTTTAAGAGACATTTTCTATATTCCTTCGTTTAGAAGGAACTTGATTTCAGTATCTGTTTTAGATAAACTTCATTATGGTTTTAACATTTGTGGTGGTTCTATTGATATTTCTTATGAATCACAAGTTATAGGTCATTGTTCATTATCTAACGGATTGTATAGTTTATGTCTTGCTCCTACGAACATATATGCGGCCACCTATAATGTAGAACGTGTTGGCAATAAAAGACCTCTCATTAAGGAGCAGTCCTCCATGCTATGACATAAAAGGTTAGGTCATATCTCTAGGGAAAGAGTAGAAACATTAATTAAGGAAAACATTCTCCCTACTCTAAACTTCAGTGACCTAGAGACATGCATGGACTGCTGTAGAGGTAAGATGACCAAGATTAAGAAGAAGGGCTCAACTCGTAGTTCAAGTGTGTTAGAGGTTATTCATACGGACATCAATGGTCCTTATTCCACTACCCTCTGTAGGAACACCTATTTTATTACATTCATTGATGATTACTCCTGTTTTGGCTATTTGTACTTAATTAAGGAGAAGTCTGAATCCCTTGAAAAGTTCAAGATTTTCAAGACTGAAGTTGAGAAACAAATAGGGAAAGATATCAAGATTGTTAGGTCTGACAGAGGTGGCGAGTATTTTGGTAGACATGATGCTTCCGGGCAACATAAAGGTCTGTTTGCCAGATACTTGGAGATCTGTGGCATTGTTGCCCAGTACTCCATGTCGGGTAGTCCTGAGCAGAATGGTGTGGCTGAAAGGTGCAATCGCACCCTTAAGGAAATGATGAGGAACATGATGAGTAGGACAAATCTTCCTGAATTTTTATGGGGTGAAGCGCTTAAGATTGTAGTGTATATCCTTAATAGTGTCCCGTCTAAGTCAGTACCTAAAACCCCTTTTGAGTTGTGGACTGGTAGACGACCCAGCCTTAATCATTTGCATGTCTAGGATTGTCCTGCAGAAGTCCGTTTGTATAACCCATTAGAAAGTAAGATTTCCCCTAGGTCTTGTCGTTGTTATTTTATTGGCTACCCAGATCACTCCAAGGGATTTAAGTTCTATTCCCCTTTAGGAGGACCCAGAATTGTGGAGTCACAAACAGCTAAATTTTTAGAATGGGATGTCGCTGATGAACCTAGTTGCTCTCATCCTATTAGTGAAGTTGAGGAAGTTGTGCCCATTAATTTATCTATGCCCTTGATAAGAGATCATGCGGTGCCTGAACCCATGACAGAACAAGTGGAGGATGTGGAAGCGGTCTTACCACCGATTCCAGTTGAGGTTCCTCCTCATGTCCAGGAGGTTCATCCACCCGCTAGGAGATCCATTAGGCAGAGAAGGCCTGCGATTTCCTCAGACTATGAAGTCTATTTAGGAGAGAGTGATTATGACATTGGTCAAGTGATTGACCCAGTGACATTTAATGAAGCTGTGTCTAGACCTCATGTTGATCTGTGGTGGGATGCGATGAAAGACAAGATGGAGTCTATGAAGCTGAATAAGGTTTGAGAGTTGGTTGAGTTACCTAAAGGCTGTAAGCCCATTGGTTCTAAATGGGTGTTTAAGACCAAGAAAGACTCTAAAAGAAAGGTCGAGCGGTTTAAAGCTAGACTGGTAGCCAAAAGATTTACGCAGAGAGAAGGAATCGATTACCACGAGACCTTTTCTCCCGTTTCCTCCAAAGACTCTTTCAGAGTGATAATGACATTAGTAGCTCATTATGATTTGGAGCTACACCAGATGGATGTAAAGACCGCATTCCTGAATGGCGATCTTGCCGAGGAGGTCTATATGGTGCAGCCTGAGGGATTCAAGTCTGGTCATTCCGACCAACTTGTATGTAAACTTAACAAGTCCCTATATGGTTTGAAGCAAGCTTCTAGACAGTGGTATTTGAAATTTGATGAGTTAGCTACTTCTTTTGGTTTTGTAGAAAATAAGGTAGACCGTTGCATATATCTCAAGATCAGCGGGAGCAGATTCATCTTCTTAATTCTTTATGTGGATGACATCTTGCTTGCGAGCAGTGATTTGACATTATTGCATGAATCTATGCAATTTCTGTCAAAACACTTTGATATGAAAGATCTTGGAGAAGCATCCTTCGTTCTAGGGATTGAGATCATTAGGGACCGATCTCACTATTCATTAGCACTCTCTCAGAAAGCCTACATCGAGAGTATACTTGAGAGATTTAGCATGCTCGGTTGTAAGCCTGGTGAAGTACCCGTGCTTAAAGGTGATAAGCTCAGCTTATCACAATGCCCCAGGAACGACATAGAGAGAGAGCGCATGAAGGATATACCTTATGCTAGTGCGGTAGGCAGCTTAATGTATGCCCAAGTCTGTACAAGACCGGACATTGCCTTCGCAGTGGGACTTTTAGGCAGATATCAGTCGAACCCAGGACCTGATCATTGGGTGGCTGCTAAGAAAGTCCTAAGGTATTTAAATGGAACTGAGGATTTTAAGTTGGTCTACCATAGAGTTCAAAATCTTGAGTTAGTGGGGTATACAGATTCTGATTTTGCCGGGTGTGAGGATGATAGGAAGTCTACTTCAGTTTATATATTTAAGTTTGCTGGTGGGGCCGTTTCGTGGAAGAGTGTCAAACAGACACTCATCACTTCATCCACAATGCATGCAGAGTTCGTCGCTCTCTTTGGAGCTTCGACTCACGCAGTGTGGCTTAAGAATTTTATTACAGAGTTAAAGGTTGTCGATTCTATAGCTGGACCCATCCGGATGTACTGTGATAACATTTCTACAGTTATGTTCTCGATGAACAATAAAAGTATCACAAGGTCCAAACATATGAAAATTAAATTCTTGACCGTTAAGGAATTGGTCAAGAATGGTGACATTTTAGTGGAGCATTTAGGGACAGATGACATGTTCGCCGATCCACTTACTAAAGGACTTCACCCTAACGTGTTTCAGAAACATGTTATTAATATGAGGCTTAAAGAGTCGATCGATGTGCTTGATTAGTGGGAGGCTTCATGAAGCTCCAATTCAGTTATCTGTCGTTTGGTTTGCACTTTATTTTATTCATTTAATAATTGAAGTATATTGATTCAACAATATTATTAAGTTTCAATATTTGTTGAATTTATGTGACACGTCACACTTCATACAAAGTCTCATGACTTGTGTCAGTCGGAGCATAAGGCCTAGGGCACTTCATTTGAATTATAGCATGTAGTATGTCTTTTGACGCGTGAATTTTGGAACCTTAAGGTTAAACATACTTGTTCTTTTGAACACTTAAGAACTTCTCACAGCATGGTTTAGTGCATTCATTTGAGAAGTTTGGTTGACCACCAAGTTAGAATAACCTTCATGTGCACATTTTCAGCATGTTGTTCTATATTTTATTTAACTGCACTTTGTCCATGTCAATTAAGTCTGTAAGCTACTGTGACCATGGAAGGTCCCGTGTCGCACAATGATGCGGTTGCCGCCATGATTTGGAGTGAAAGATTAGATTGGACCGGATTGACGTGAGAGTGTTGAAATTTGTGAAGTGGAAGTGGGTGACGGGACAGGCCGCGCGGCCTGTGCGGACAGCTTTGGCGGACTGGGCGGACTGGGCGGACTGAGGTTGCGGCCTGGTGAAAAGTCTGGTGGAAGCCGGTTGTGTTCTGAGCGGGTTGTTGCATGGTGTCCGCGGTTTGGTGCGGCCTGGTATCTGCGGATAGAGAGGCTTGCGGACTGATGCATTGCTCAGAGGCCACGGGTGCTAGCTTGCGCTGTTGGCGGGTTGGTTCGAGTTCGCGGATAGCTTGCGGACTGGAGTGTCCGCGGTTCTGGCTGTTGCGGACTGAGCCTAGAGCTTGGCTGAGGCCTTGTCAAGTTCTGGTGGCACAGCAGGTGTTTGCTGTGGAGATCGTGGTTGGCGGACTGTGATTGGAGTCCGGCAGGAAGCTACTGCATTGGACAAGTGCGAGGAGCTCGCGGACTGGTTGCGGTCTGTGCTAGGGTGTTTGGCGGACGGGACTTTGTGTCCGCCATGCTCGCACTGGCCCTTGATGGTTTTGGACTTGGTCACACTTGGTGTCAAGTTCATGGTGTCCGCCGTATCCGCCAAGTCCGCTGTGACCGGGCGGACTGTTGCTGTTTGCCTTTGGTCGTGGACTTGTGGCGGATTGAGGTGTGAGTCTTGCGGACTGCCTCGGGTTGGTGCAGACTGCCATTGTAGAAGGTGCTGTCCTGAAGCAGTTGGAGCTTTGCGGGATGGTGCCTTGTCCGCTTAGCTTGGGCGGACTGGAGAGGGTTCGTCATTGGTTGCCTTGCTCCTGGCGGTTTCCCTTGGTGACTGGCTAAGTCCTCGCGGACTGAGCGGACAGTCGTTTTGTGTTCGTGCGGGCTGGGGCGGTGTCGCTATCTCATGGGCGGTGACCACACTCCTCACCTGGCCTATAAATAGGACCCCCCTGGCACATCTACAGAAACCAGAAGTAACGTGAGTGAACAGTAATTTGGGTTGGGCGAGTGCTGCGGTCTGTGTTTTTCAGTCCGCACGGATTGTTTCAGGCTGACGGTTTGCTGTGTGCAGGTCGCGCGGATAACTTCAAGGAGCCAGGAGCTTGGCTGTGACTTCGGTCAGTGCTTGGAAGTGTGCGGTCTCTGCGGACTCAGCAGGAGGTCGCTCTGCGGCTTGTCAGTTCTGTTTCAACTTTCCCAGCTTCAATAACCTGTCCGCCGGCTTCAGGCGGGTAGGGGAGTTCCTCAGTTCGGGTTCAGCAGGAGGCGAATAACGGTCTGTCCGCGCGACCTCGCGGTCTCGGCGGACTCCGTGGTATTCGGCGGATTGCAGCATAGCTTGGGCGGTCTCGGCGGTCTCGGCGACCTCGCGGTCTCGGCGGACTGAAGTTCTGTCCGCCCGGCTTGTTTTTTGGTTCTTTCTGTTTACAGCTGTAATACTAGCGAAATCATGTCTCGCTATGTATGCCTCGGATTGTAATGAAGTGAATGCATAATAAGATCTTCTTGTGCTTCCATTGTTTTGTTGGGTGTAACCTCTAGTCCTTGGGTTTCCGCGGTTCAGCGTGCGAACTGGGTAGTTCCGAAGATATTAATTTGGTGTTTGGGCTATCTTGCTGACCACGTTGAGAAAATTTAACATGGTATCAGAGCCAGGTTCCTGAGGTTGTGGAGGTTCAGTTGCGTGAGCGGAGGTCAGCCAGTGTTGTTACTCAGTGATTGAGTGGTGATCAACCTGTGTTGTTGCTCGGTGCTGCTGAAGGGTACCAACAGGTGATTGCAATGGAAGGAAGCTTAGCAAGAGGTCTGGGCATTGAACTCTTAACGCCGACTAACTATAAAAAGTGGAAGTCGTGCATGAAGAGTTATCTTCTGGGCGAGGAGCTGTAGGAAGTTGTCGGTGGAGACGACAGACAGGAAGTAACTGCTGCTTTCGGTACTGCTGAACAGGTAAGGCTCTGGAGAAGAACTAATGCTAAGGCAGAGTTCGTTCTGAAGAGAGCTGTCTCTCCGGAACTGTTTGATCACATCATTGGGTGTGAGTCGGCTGCTGATATTTGGACAACCATTGATGAGTTGTTCAATAGGAAGAATGTGGCGCGGCTTCAGTTCCTGGAGAATGAGTTGGCCAGGGCAACTCAGGGAGACCTTTCCATCTCCAGGTACTTCTTAAAGATGAAGAGCTTGTGTGCTGAGCTGTCGGCGCTGGATCCTGATGAGCCTATCTCTGAGGCAAAGATGAAAAGGCACATTTTCCGCGGCTTGCGGAAGGAGTATGTGGCCTTTGTTACGTCTGTTCAAGGGTGGGCTACTCAGCCGTCTCTGCTGGAGCTGGAGAATCTGCTTGCCTCGCAGGAGAGCTTAGCAAGGCAGATGGCTGGAGTGAATCTGAATCAGGAAGGCAGCGAGGCTCTCTTCTCAGGCAAGAAGAAGGGATGGGAAGGGAAGAAGAAGAAGAAGGTGCAGGCCGCTGTTGAGAAGGAGACTTCAACTTCATATCCGCCGGAGAGGAGCAATGCTCCTAAGGACTGGAAGAAGAATCTGAAGTGCTACCGGTGTCATCAGCGTGGGCACTTCAAGCGGGACTGCAAGGTCAAACTGCAGCCTGGGCATGCTGCGGGAAAGGAGGAAGCTTGCTCGCGAAGTGAAGAAGCAGAATGGGGAGGAGCTTTCATGACGGGCACTTGTGTCCGGGCCTTATCTGCTGAGGACTTCAACAGCGAGTGGATCATCGACTCCGGGTGTGGTCATCACCTCACCGGAGACAAGTCGAAGTTCACCTCCATGCAGGCTTACTCAGGTAATGAAGCTATTATCACAGCTGATAATACTGTTTATGCAGTAGAGAAGGAGGGGGTCGTGTCTTTGGGTAGTGATCAGGGGCCACTCACGTTAAGGAGTGTGTATCACGTGCCGGGCATGAAGAAGAACCTCTTCTCGGTGACCAACGCGGTGGACGCTGGGTATCACGTTCTGTTTGGGCCAACAGACGTGAGGTTCCTTCGCAACGTATCAGCGGTAAAGGCTGATGTTGCTCATGTTGGGAGGAGGGTGAAGAACTTGTTTGTTCTTTCCACCAGTGCCTATGTTGATAAGATGAGGGCCAATGATAGTGCGGCTATCTGGCATGAGAGGCTGGGGCATGTTGGCATGGACAAGCTGAAGGCAATGGCGAGTAGAAGTCTGGTGAGGGGGTTGCCGATGTTGTCCTCCTTTGGTGATGGGCATGTTTGTGCGGGCTGTCAATACGGTAAGGCACATCGCCTTCCGTTTGATAAATCTCAAACAAGGAGCAAGAAACCATTGGAGTGTATTCATGGCGACCTGATGGGACCGACTGTTACTGCCAGCCTTGGTGGAAGCAAATACATGCTTGTCTTGGTTGATGACTACTCAAGGTATACTTGGGTGTACTTCTTAAAGGAGAAGTCGGATGCCTTCCGTTTGTTCGTGGAGTTCAAGGAGTTGGTAGAAGGCCGGCTTGGCTTGCGGATTAAGAAGTTTCGAACTGATAACGGGGGAGAGTTTGTCTCTTCCGAGTTTTCTAACTTCTGCAGGAAGCACGGGATCCAACGGGAGCTTACATGTGCTCACACTCCACAACAAAATGGGGTAGCGGAGCGGAAGATCCGTCATTTGACGGAAACCTGCAAATGCTGGCTGCATGCGAAAGATATCCCGAGGTCTTTTTGGGCGGAGGGAATGTCTTGTGCTGCATATGTTATCAACTGGATGCCACTCAGCCCTATCAACATGAAGACGCCCATTGAGCTGTTGCTGAAGGAGAAGCCGAGTGTTGGACACCTTCGGGTGTTCGGTTCAACTTGCTACGTGCATGTCCCGGATGCTTCACGGACAAAGCTGGATGCGAAGGCAAGGAAACTTGTCTTTGTTGGCTATGATGAGCGGAAGAAGGGATGGAAGTGCATGGACCCTGTGACGAAGAAGTTCGTGGTGTCAAGAGACGTTGTCTTTGACGAGCTGACGTCATATGGAGGTGGCTCGGTGGAGCCTACCGGAAGTAGCAAGGTTGAGGAAGCACCGGTGGAGGCTGCTGAAGGCTTGGAAGAGGAGCTTGCTGTTTCTCCAGCAGCTCCTGTTGCTTCGAACTCCGAGGCTGAGCCTTCTGGCTCAGGAAGCAGGGGGAGCACTGCTCAATGCTTGCCCCAGGTAGGAGTGGAGCCTGAAGAAGCAACGGAAGCCGTGAGCAAGGAGCCATGTCTTCGGAGATCGAAGAGGATGGTTAAGCCACCGGCTCGGTACTGTGATGGGAATGCAGTGAGCTTTGTCTCCTGTTTCTTTGCAGGTCCTCTGGATGAGCGAGAGCCTGCAAGCTTCAACGAGGCCACTGGAGTGAAGGAGTGGGAAGGTGCCATGAAGGAAGAGATTGATGCTCTGAAGAAGAATGAAACCTGGTGACCTTGTGCCCAAGGTTGATGGCATTACTCCGGTTACTTGCAAGTGGGTGTATAAGTTGAAGAAGAAGGCTGATGGGAGCATTGATCGGTTCAAGGCTCGCCTGGTCGCTAGAGGATTCTCACAGCAGTATGGAGAAGACTATGAGGAGACATTCAGTCCAGTTGCGAAGATGACGTCTGTAAGAGTGGTGATCGCCTTGGCTGCTTGCAAGGGATGGAGGTTGTGGCAACTCGATGTGAAGAATGCCTTTCTTTACGGAGAGATTGACAAGGACATCTTCATGGATCAGCCGCTTGTTTTCGTCTCTGAGAAGCATCCGGACTATGTCTGCAAACTCAGGAAGGCTCTCTATGGGTTGAAGCAAGCTCCTCGAGCGTGGTATGGGAAGATTGCAGAGTACCTGCAGTTCTGTGGATACCTGGCTTCTAACTCGGATTCTAGCTTGTTCGTCAAGAAGAAGGGAGAGCTAAGAGTCTTGGTCCTGCTGTATGTGGATGATATGATCATCACAGGGAACTCGGAGGAGGAAGTAGCAAGGCTCAGGGGAGAGCTTGCTATACGCTTCGAGATGAAAGACTTGGGAGAGTTGCATCACTTTCTTGGTCTGGAAGTGGAGAGGAAGGAGTGCGGGATTCTCATTAGCCAGAAAGGGTATGCTGATCGTATTGTGAAACGGTTTGGCATGGGCGAAGGGAAGAAGTGCTCTACTCCACTGGAATCTGGGCTGAAGCTTCGACGAGATGAGGGAAGGGTGCTTAATGATCCCTTGGTGTTCAGGGCTCTTGTTGGGAGCTTGATCTATCTGACGATTACAAGGCCGGATATAGCTTATGCTGTTGGCCGAGTAAGTCGGTATATGGCTGAACCAAGGCAATCTCATCTAGTGGCGGCGAAGGGAATTCTGAAGTATGTCAAGGTGACTTCTGAGATGGGACTCCTCTATGGAAGGGATGCGGAATTTGCGTTGCTCGGGTACACGGATGCTGACTATGGCGGTGATTCGGATGATCGAAGGTCTACTTCTGGTTATGTGTTCACTTGCGGTTCAGCTAGCATCTCGTGGTGTAGCAAGAAGCAGGACTCGGTGTCGGTTTCAACCACGGAGGCGGAGTATAAGGCTTCGGCCTTGGCTGCTCGGGAAGCTGTTTGGTTGAGGAGACTCATAGAGGATGTTCATGAAGAAGTGCAAGGGCCTACTTTACTCCGGGGTGACAATGAGAGTGCTCTCAAACTGGTAAACAATCCAGTGTGTCACGCCAGGACCAAGCACATAGAGATTGATCACCATTTCATCAGGGAGAAGGTGTTGGAAGGATCTCTGCTGGTCGGGCATGTTCGGAGTGAAGATAATCTTGCTGACATCTTCACGAAGCCGCTGTCGAAGGGGCCCTTTGAACGCTTGCGCAGCTTGCTGGGCTTGGTCACCACTTCTCACTTCAAGGGGGAGTGTTGAAATTTGTGAAGTGGAAGTGGGTGACGGGACAGGCCGCGCGGCCTGTGCGGACAGCTTTGGCGGACTGGGCGGACTGGGCGGACTGAGGTTGCAGCCTGGTGAAAAGTCTGGTGGAAGCCGGCTGTGTTCTGAGCGGGTTGTTGCATGGTGTCCGCGGTTTGGTGCGGCCTGGTATCTGCGGATAGAGAGGCTTGCGGACTGATGCATTGCTCAGAGGCCGCGGGTGCTAGCTTGCGCTGTTGGCGGGTTGGTTCGAGTTCGCGGATAGCTTGCGGACTGGAGTGTCCGCGGTTCTGGCTGTTGCGGACTGAGCCTAGAGCTTGGCTGAGGCCTTGTCAAGTTCTGGTGGCACAGCGGGTGTTTGCTGTGGAGATCGTGGTTGGCGGACTGTGATTGGAGTCCGGCAGGAAGCTACTGCATTGGACAAGTGCGAGGAGCTCGCGGACTGGTTGCGGTCTGTGCTAGGGTGTTTGGCGGACGGGACTTTGTGTCCGTCATGCTCGCACTGGCCCTTGATGGTTTTGGACTTGGTCACACTTGGTGTCAAGTTCATGGTGTCCGCCGTATCCGCCAAGTCCGCTGTGACCGGGCGGACTGTTGCTGTTTGCCTTTGGTCGTGGACTTGTGGCGGATTGAGGTGTGAGTCTTGCGGACTGCCTCGGGTTGGTGCGGACTGCCATTGTAGAAGGTGCTGTCCTGAAGCAGTTGGAGCTTTGCGGGCTGGTGCCTTGTCCGCTTAGCTTGGGCGGACTGGAGAGGGTTCGTCATTGGTTGCCTTGCTCCTGGCGGTTTCCCTTGGTGACTGGCTAAGTCCTCGCGGACTGAGCGGACAGTCGTTTTGTGTTCGCGCGGGCTGGGGCGGTGTCGCTATCTCATGGGCGGTGACCACACTCCTCACCTGGCCTATAAATAGGACCCCCCTGGCACATCTACAGAAACCAGAAGTAACGTGAGTGAACAGTAATTTGGGTTGGGCGAGTGCTGCGGTCTGTGTTTTTCAGTCCGCACGGATTGTTTCAGGCTGACGGTTTGCTGTGTGCAGGTCGCGCGGATAACTTCAAGGAGCCAGGAGCTTGGCTGTGACTTCGGTCAGTGCTTGGAAGTGTGCGGTCTCTGCGGACTCAGCAGGAGGTCGCTCTGCGGCTTGTCAGTTCTGTTTCAACTTTCCCAGCTTCAATAACCTGTCCGCCGGCTTCAGGCGGGTAGGGGAGTTCCTCAGTTCGGGTTCAGCAGGAGGCGAATAACGGTCTGTCCGCGCGACCTCGCGGTCTCGGCGGACTCCGTGGTATTCGGCGGATTGCAGCATAGCTTGGGCGGTCTCGGCGGTCTCGGCGACCTCGCGGTCTCGGCGGACTGAAGTTCTGTCCGCCCGGCTTGTTTTTTGGTTCTTTCTGTTTACAGCTGTAATACTAGCGAAATCATGTCTCGCTATGTATGCCTCGGATTGTAATGAAGTGAATGCATAATAAGATCTTCTTGTGCTTCCATTGTTTTGTTGGGTGCAACCTCTAGTCCTTGGGTTTCCGCGGTTCAGCGTGCGAACTGGGTAGTTCCGAAGATATTAATTTGGTGTTTGGGCTATCTTGCTGACCACGTTGAGAAAATTTAACAGAGAGTGGACCCAATACCGCGTTCGCTAATTGGTACCCTTAAGTTTAGTGAAGATTTTATCGGAATGTCATAAATTACGTTGAGCACAAGTCCAAGTGGGAGAATGTTGGAAATTTCCCGTTAAGTGGACTTGACTCATCGAGATGTCCCGGTGAGTTCGTACGCGAGTATTTGGTCTATTCGGACTCTCACGAGCGCGCGTTATTTTAGTCACGTGAACGATCGAGGTCTGTGATATGTGGGCCAGATCGTCTCGTAATTTCAGTCGCGAGCTCGGTCTCACTCTTGGCATATGAATGGACATGAATTTTTAAGTCTCAATTAATTTCATGAGATTTAATTTTATTTGGATTTCAATTGGGGAGTTATGAGAATTAATTGGCCTCATTTGGTAACTCCCAATAGAGCTTCCCTATTAAGCCTAGGAAATCAATTTTATTCATTCATTCGGATGAACAAGAGCTGAAGCAATCCGGGTCTCTCCTACCCCTTTTCTGAAACCGCCGCTCAACTCATCCTTCCTCCGCCTAGATCGCCGGAGGATTCATCGACCGGCCTTTTGGTAGAGAGCATTACCGACATCGTCTTCCTGCAGATCCAGGAGAAACCTTCTCCACCGCCGGCGCTGTCTCGCCACAAGATCCATCACCGGTGACTACACCCTCGTTCTCAGCGCCAACGTGGTGGATTTTCATGGTTTCTTCCACTGCTGTATTTGATCAAGAGCAGATCTGGCATGACTGTTTTTCTCCACCGAGGTATTTGATCTGTTAATCTTGGAGAGCTTGCATTTAGATTAATTTTGCAATCCCTGGATAAGCAACAACAATCTTGGTGTTTGTTTCCCACTAAGATCTGAGGAGGATTCCTTGGCATTCTCACAGGTAACAAATCAAGTTCTTGTTTTGCTTATATTAGTTTATATATATTCATATTCTGAGATCTTGTCAGAGTTAGAAAAACAATAGTTGAAAATAGGGCTTGACTCATATAAACCAAATATTGCTGAATTTGTCTTTCCGTAGGAGATAAATATCCTCTGTTTTAATAGTTATGGATCCACATGCGCTTGTTGTGTTAATCCCTTTTTCAACTGTAGAGATCAAAGCTATATAGACAACTTGTATGTCTGCGGCCTCATCTGGTCTTTCAGATTTTATTAAGAGGAACGCATCCAAACTTTTGGGTATGACTGCTACCATGAAGTACGAGCTTGAATCCAAGAACGGTATATATTAATTCCGCACTTCATTTACTATTCATTCTAGCTCGCTTAATTTTTGTGTTCTTAATCTAAGAAAAATAATATTCAGTATAAACTCAAATTATAGATTAATATAGTTTGGTTAAAACGATCCTGAATGTTTACGCGTTGCTGCTTTCATTAGAAATATTGATAATATTATTTCGTCATAGCGACGCATACACCATAAATCTATTAACATTATGCACTTCCCATGCGCGAGGGAGATACTTTGATACTTATAATAC
Source organism: Platanthera guangdongensis (assembly GCA_039583875.1). Taxonomy (NCBI): domain Eukaryota; kingdom Viridiplantae; phylum Streptophyta; class Magnoliopsida; order Asparagales; family Orchidaceae; genus Platanthera; species Platanthera guangdongensis. The sequence continues at coordinate 158,059,759 of CM077167.1, forward strand.
ATGGTGATCATCAGAGATCACCAAGCAGGGTAAAATACACCGGTAGGATCCGCGACTCAACAATGTTGATTGTCTGCGCAAATACAAATGTAATATGGTCGTCTTGAAATGCCGTATTTTAAATCAATCACGCGCATAAAATCATGTTCGTGAAAAACAACGGTATACCAATGCATCCCACACGATAATCTTTGATACGTTACATGCAAGAACAAGCAAGAGCTTAATAATTTATGAGCAAATTTTCTGCATGATCAACTTATATGAGCATGATGCGCATGATGCATCATCGCTGTCCGTCAAACACAAATACAATTTGATGAACATCAACATCGTCCATCAAACACAAACACATACAAGCATGATGCACATGATGCATCAACGCCGTCCGTCAAACACAAACACAACTTGATGCATCCACGCCGTCCATCAAACACAAATGCAACTTGATGGACATCAACACCGTTCATCAAACACAAACACAAACACATACAAGCATGATGCACATGATGCATCAACGACAGCCATCAAACATAAACACAACTTGAAGGACATCAACGCCGTCCATCAAACACAAACACATACAAGCATGATGTGCATGATGCGTCATCGCCGTCCATCAATCACAAACACAGCTTGATGGACATCAGCGTCGTCCATAAAACACAAACACATACAAGCATGATGCAGATGATGCATCAACGCCGTCCATCAAACACAAACACAACTTGATGCATCATCGACGTCCATCTAACACGAACACAACTTGATGCATTATCGCCGTCCATCTAACACAAACACAACTCGATACTTCAGCGCCGTCCATCAAACACAAACACAACTTGATGACAGTGGAGGATTCAAAAAATTGATAATGAGGGTGCACAAATTGATAATGAGGGTGCACAAATATTTTTTTTGAATACGTCACCGAGTTCAAAAAAATTTAACATGGTGGTCAGTCATCAATTTCCTTCAAATTTATTTTTTAAACGTTTTCATCTTATTAGAGCTGTTTCTCCCTCATCTGATCACCGTTTTTGACGTATAAGTAGTCAAAGTTCATTGCATCGACGAAAGGAATCCAAATACACTACATCTTTTGAAAAATAATGGGAGGTCAGTGTCCCTCGGGCCCCCTCTGAATCCGCCCCTGCTTGATGGACAGCACAATCCGTACTCCATATTCACTCCTCCATTGACATAAAATTTGTTCAATAATTTAGGGGATTGTTAACTGCAGACCGAAAATGACTATTCACAGATCAAAAATAGCACTTTTTAAAGACGTTAAATATTTCTCTTGTTATTTCAAATCCCTTGTTCACAAACCAACACCGTAAATCCTTTTGCCATTCCCAGCCGTCTGCCTGATCACGCATTTTGCATTTTCCCCTCTCTCGCTCTCTTCGACGTCGCCCGCCCGCTCGTCGACGTCGCCGCCCGCTCGTCGACGTCGCCGCCCGCTCGTGGACGTCGCCCGCTCGCCGACGTCGCTCGCCCGCTCGACAACCGTTCGCTGCGCCTCCCCCGCTGTGAGTACATTTAACTTCTTCACTTTGTTCGAAGTAGCCCACCATTTCTTTTGGATTGCAGTGAGCATTGAGCTTCTTCACTTTGTTCTAGGTGAAATGTTGACATAGTTCTTGAAGTTCAATGGATATCAACCCAACTACAGAGACCAACAAAGAAAATGTGCCCGCATATGATAATGATCTAATTGTTTTCTCGAAATTTTTACGTGAGTGAGGAACAAATATTTATACTCTGTTTTGCATAGATATGACTACATACTTTCAGTCCAATGCTGTATTTGTGTCAAGAGATGAATTAATTGCGTGAGTACGAAATGTTGGCAGAACACTTAGTAATGAGCTGTCCTTGCTGGCACTTGTGGTGCTGGTGCATTTTTTGATATTTTTTTTACTTTTAATGTTGGTCTGCAAATAACAATAATTTCTGTGAATAATAATTTTAAATATCTTTGAATCTGCGAATAATGATAATGTGCGAATAGCCATTTTAGATCTGCTGTAACACCACAATTTATACTAGCATATGCTCTGCCTCCGCTGCTAAGTTAGGCACGTGAAATTATGGACCTGTGCATTACAACTTTTCCTTGCTTCCCACTCACGGCTCTTCAATGCCGCTAGCCCCAGTCTCCAACTGTCAGTCTGTCACTTTGAAGACGACGAGCTCCAAATCCTCTTCCTTCCAGCTTTTCGCCAGATCCAAAAGCATTCCAGCAATCACTGTTCATCAGCTACTGTCCTGTAATTAGTCAAGTGCGAGCAAATCGGGAGATTTCCGTCATCTGGACCGCCATTTCGAGCTTCGAAGGGCATTCCAGCTTCTCTTTCACTCTCGTGATGAATCCTCTATGCTGCATTGCGCCTGTTGTGTCGGTAAAGGCGCCCGCGGGGAAGCCCGCAGTGTATTTAGATCATCCAGCAAGGAACTCGCTGAGCAAGGTGTCTGTTGCAGCGGGGACTTTTGACTTGGGATCGAACAGCGGAGGGGATGAAGTGGCCGGTCTCGCCGCAGACGGTAGAGATAGTAAGAGTGGCGGCGGCGGCGGTGGGAATGTGAAGGCGGCGGGGATCTTGTACAAGTGGGTTAACTATGGTAAAGGCTGGAGATCACGGTGGTTTGTGCTCCAAGATGGGGTTTTGTCGTACTATAAGGTGCGTGGTTCGGATAAGATATCCGTGGGGCAGGCTAGCGAGGCAGCCGGTGTGCGGGTGATCGGCGAAGGTTCATTTCGAAGGAAGAGGATGGAGGTGGTAGCGGGGCAAGTGTTGGGAGATGTGAGGCAGTGGAAGCCATTTGGGGAGATCCATTTGAAGGTTCTGCAATGTTAATTGCAAGTTTTCCATATTCTTTTTTCATGATGTTTTTTTTTCTGTGATTTTAGCCTAAATGCCACAATGCCCCATGCATCACAAGAACATTTTTAATTGGAACTCATAATCTATATTCTTTAGACAACATATTTCAAAATGCAAATTTTAATTTGACTATGACTGAAATAGGGTTTGTACACGTACAAAGGAGACCATTAGAGGCACCTGTTAGGCGTTGTGAGAGTCTAGTCACTAGACATGTTAAGCAAGGGAGGGGTAGATCGATAAAGACTTGGAATGAAACTGTAAGGAAAGACATGATGTACTTGGGCATTAGTGAGATTATGATAAAAGATTGGACACAATGGCGACAAAGGATCCATAAAGCCGACCCCACTATAGTGGAATAAAGGCTTGAATGTTGTTGTATGACTGAAATAGGGTCAACTCATACCAAAACTCAAGCTTACTCGGGAACTCACTTGATTTGAATTCCATTTGAGTTATGCAAATTTCACTCATAGATCGCGGCTCCGTTTGGCGGAGCGTTTTTACTCCGGTGTGAATGATATGGCGTTCACAAACGGCGGTTGATAGCCACCCTGTTCACGACTGCTACCGCCGCACCAAACAGAGCTCAAATAAAACATGTAGGACTAATTCCAGAAAATAATTCCCTTTATTTTCTCTCTTAAATCCCAATGTCACACACGAGAAAAAAGTGAGCGAAATGGGGATTTTCTCTTGAAAATCTGTTTCCTGCTTTCTTTTTTAGTACGAAAAAAATAATATAACCGTCATTATAACAATTGTTCAATTGGGCCACAAAACCTAATATGCTGAAAACCATTTTAGTAAACATGTGCAGGACTTTAGGAGAAGAAAAGAAACCTGCAGCAGTAAAGAGAATCCCGAACAGAACTTCTTAAGGAAAGTCATCATATTAAATATAAGTAACACATGCCTTCAGGATAAAGGGAAAAGAAGTCATCAGAAAAAAGGAAAAGAAGTCGCCACAATGGAGAACAACAACACTCGAGCTTTTGCCCTGCTATAGTGGGGTCGCAATATGGATCCTTTGTCGCCATTGTGCCCTATCATTAGTCATAATCTCACTAATGCCTAAGTACATCATGTCTTTCCTTATAATTTTATTTCATGTCCTTATTGGTCTACCCATCCCCCGTTTAACATGCCTAGTGATTAAACTCTCACAACACGTAACATGTACCTCTAATGGTCTCCTTTGTACGTACCCAAACCATCTTAATCGAGCTTCTCGCATCTTCTTTACAATTGGTTCCACTTTTGTCTTATCCCTGGTATATTCATTCCTAATTTTATCCAGTCTCGTGTTTCCATACATCCACCTAAACATTCCCCTTTCCGTAACTCTCATTTTTTGCTCATGTATACAATTCACTGCCTAACACTCAAAAACATTGAGTAACGCGGGTCTGATTACAGTACGATAAAACTTGCCTTTAAGTTTTAATGGTACTTTACGAGCCTCTCCACTTCAACTAACCTGCTTGGATTTTATGTATAAGTCGCTAGAATGGAGAATCCAAAAAAAAGAAAACATAAGAATGCCATCACAGTGACATGAATTTTCATGCACAAAAAATTTATGAAAACAACATACCATATAGTGAAATGCCATCTCTTCTTTCTTTTCTTTTTTTATATCAGAAGTTAAATTAAAGAAAAAGAGAGCATAACAACCTCAAGTGAGCGAGCAACCTCAAGGAAGTGATGGTTCTTGTGCTTGCTTTACCATTATGTTGGGGTGTGTAAGAATATGAAGTTTGATGGAAGATACCGAACGCATTACATATATTTTGATGTTGGGAGGACATTCTGACGCAGTACATATATAGTTTGCTTTGATACCAAATCGATGTAAGGTAAGGCTCTAAATGAAAACTAAGGCTAGATGTAATGCAAAAGGGCGACAAATTCAAGCTTGCAAAATAATATTTATAAATGATATGACTTGATTCCTCCACAATTAAATTATAGCAATTAAAGTAAGGTAACAAAAGAGTAAGGGCGCGAGAGTGCGTGGGAACAAATAATTTTTGAATTATAAAATACAAGGACATAAACAACTGAAATCCAAAAGCCTATAGGCCAATATCTCTACGAGAAGAGAACAATCACAGAATCCAATGCTAAAATAAAATAACAACACACCTTGAACTTCGCAAACAATGAAGAGGGGAGGGTTGGAGGTACTTTTTTGAGGTCTGTATGGGACTGATTTCAGCCCTTAGATGTTGTATGAGGCTGCCCAAAAACAGGGACAGCAACTTTGGACTGTGCAGGGAGGCAACATTCAGCAATCTGTGGAGGGAGGTAGCTGTCCTGGAGAAAGACAGCAACCCAGGCTTTACCCAGTGGTGGAAATGATGCTGACAGCTAGTATCCTGGAAGCCGATCGCTATAGGGGAGGTTTGGACAGCAGTAATTGGAAAGGGGAGGTGGGCAATGAAAGGAGAAGTGGCTGGTTGGGGATTTCTGGATGGGGAAGGGGACGGGTATTAGGGGAGGTGGTGTTAACGGGTGCTGGTTTGATGGTTGCTGTGGCTCCACTTATGATTTGGAGCTGGGAAAGTTGGGGATGACTTGGTTGTGGCTCCACTAGAGGGAGAGAGGCAGGGAGAGGGCTGGACTTAAGTGGAAGGGGCGGTTGGAGAGTAACGTGAGTGACAGTTGGGGAAAGAAATAGGTGAGGTGGATTTTAATTATATGGGGGAGGGGAAATGTGGTTCCACGTGAGGTTTGGGTTATGGAGAAAGAATGGGGCTGGTTATGGGTGAGGTTTGGGTTATGGAGAAAGAATGGGGCTGGTTATGGGAGATGCGGGGATGAAATATAGGAGGAAAAAGTGGGAGTGGGTTTTCACGTGAGTGGGAGGGAGAAATATTAGAGATAGTGGACTGCTGTTGAGTGATTTGAGGGAGTGGTTGAGAAGGAAATGTGGAGATGGCGGGGGCTTAAATATAGGAGTAGTTTCCTAAATGAAAGAAAGTGGAGTTGTGGGTAGTTAGGAAGTAGTTATGAGGTGGTTATGAGTGACGGTAGAGGTGGTTTATGGCTGGTGGTGTCTGCTGGGGTGGTGGCGGTCGCCGAAAATGTTTTCTAGCGATTGCCAGAAAATGCAAAGTGAAGGGAAAAAGATGGGGAGGTAGTGGTGAGTCATAGAGGGGGATGGAGATGTTCTCTTGTGATCACTAGAGTTGGAAATAGAGGTAAGGGGCTGTTTTGTGGGGGAGGGCCGAAGGAGAAGCGGGGTTATGGTGGCTCCATGACAAGGAAATATGGGGAAGGGAGATGGAGGGCAGCCCTGCTTATGGAGGGCTGCTGCTTATAGAGGTAAGGGGCTTATGGAGGGCTGTTTTGTGGAGGAGGGGTTGTTGGCTGGTTGCTGCTTGTGTAGTAGGGGGGCTTAATTGGGCCGACTGCTGCTTGTGGTGGATGATGATGGTGGTGGACAGCAAGGTGATGGGATTCCAAGGCTTCAACCCCAGAACTCGGCTTCGGCATCGAAATGACCAAATGATGACTTCTATGCTCCAATATTTCAATACCCAAAATGTGAGCCCTCACCCTAAATATATAGACTTCAGGGGGGGCAATAGACAATTATGATTGGCTTCGCTTATAAAATCATAATTCATCTTGTGTAAATTTGCTTCGCTTATAAAATCATCATTGCAAAGTTTTACTTCCGGATTAAATGAAAATTGCCCATGCATCATTTCGGTTAAAGTCGCTGAGTTCGTCTTGCATTTTCACTTATGATTGCAATATCATCGGCACACCCAAATCACATAGCCTAGCGTAAGTAAGATACGTGAATTGAATCAAATTAAGTCATAAGAACTCACTGTTCAATAACATTTAGGCAGAGCATGATATCCTTATATTTGTCTCATCCATTAGAAACTTAATATTCTGTAATGGTTGACTCTTTAAGGGTCTATTTTTTATTTCAATATTTATTTTGATCTTAAGTATCTTGATGAGAGTTTCTTCTTTTGTCAATGAGTGTGTTACCAACTTACCATTATTTGTATAACAATCCTCGGTTAATCACACGATTAGGTCAGAATCTGAGAAAAAAGGGTCAAGTTTGAGGCAGTCATAGTTTACCTGTATCTCAAGGTTAATTATTGGGCATATGGTTCATAAGAAACTATCTACTATTAATCTGTAAAGGACTTCAGTCATGGGATACCTATATTTCAATTATTGGGTTCATTTACAATAAGAACAATTGGAAGAAATTTTACTCAATGACATATACTACAAGCAATTTAAGGTTTTTTTTTATGTTCTCTGTATTGACGTGTATGTAGTGAACATGAATTTCAGGTTGCTTCAATCCGCTGTAGCAAATCAGATGAGAAAAGGCTATCCATTTTTACTGGTACAAAGACCCTTCATTTGCGTTGTGACTCAAGGGAGGATCGTAGTTCGTGGATGGAAGCACTGCTTTCGGCTAAAGATCTGTTTCCTCGCTTTCCAACAAACAATGACTTGGCAACCTCTCTAGAGATTACCATTTCTACGGAGAAATTGCGGTCTCTATTATTGGAAGAAGGGTTAAATGAAACCGTTATAAAAGAATGCGAGAGTATTATGCTGTGTGAAGCGTTGGAGTTACATAATCAGTTGAGGTGTCTTCAGCAAAAACATGTACTCTTGCTTGATGCACTAAGACAGTTGGAGGTACCTTTTTTATTATTTATCATGCTAGAGGTCTTTTGGTGATACATGTAGCTAAAAATAATATGGGGATATAGCGCAGCGCCACTCCTTATAATCAAAGAAAAATTGTAGACCAAGGGCACCATTTCTTTAATAAAATTACATGTAGGGTGGTCTTAGTTTGTATTGCCATATTCCATGTTGATTACTTACACAATGCACTTAGAAATATAGTTTCTGATGTTGCTATTGTAGAAACTATAAATTACACTTCACCTCGTTTTCTTTTTACGTGTCTTCGCCTGTCTTACTTTAATTTTGTGACAATTCTCAACTCCAATTCACTTAGAAACACGTTCATTTTCCTCTATATTCTTGTTTTTTGCTGATTCTTTATGCACATCAATCTTCAATATATTAGGATAATGAAACTTTTTGAAATTTAAATTGCAGGAAAATATTTTAGTACATATTTACTTGCCAGCTTTGTTATCAAGATTGCCCCTTATAATTTTCTAGCTTATCTGTGCTGATTTTCATTACTGTGCCTAAAATTACTGGAAGCAATTAATTAGAGAATTTGTGTTACTTGCGAAAAGTTCACAGTGGATTGATTATATTGTATCCTTGTATTAGACAGAAAAGCTAGAGCTGGAGACTACTGTAATACATGAGATGAAAGGGCGGGAGGCAAATCTTGGTCATGGGAATGGAAGATCTAGCGGTATGCATTGCTTTAGTCAAATCTGTTTTTATCAGTACTTTGCATGCCCCATACATTTTTATAGTGTGGTTTGACTGTGTTGGTTAAATAAGTTTCATAATTTCACTACGTGATTGTTACTATATGGTTTGATTTAATAAAAACCATTAAACACTATTAAATTTCGTTGCACTTACATATTCAATACTTTATTCACTTTGTTAAGCTTAAATTATGCTAATGCACCAATTTAAAATTGAGGGAAGTAAATGACATCCATAAAATTTCAAATAAAGCATCTGTTGGAGCCGAGAAGTCGACTCGCTAGAAGTTCGTACTTAAGTATGTCCAAAGGTTTACTAGTTTACTAGAGATCACCACAGACACAAGAAAAGAAGAAAAGAACTAGAGTTTTATTGCTCAAAACAAAGGTGGTTGTGTTATAATGCGGAAGTACTGCCGCATATCCACGAGTGTATATGAACTACTCTTCCCAAGCCACGTGTGAGGGGAAGGGAGGTCGCTCGAATTTTATGTGAGATCCTCCATATAACACCACTACGTAGTTTAACATTAATTCAAAACCCGATCGAGAATTGTGATGTGTAGAGAAAGGTTCAAACCTTGTATATACTTCTTGAATACAAAAATACAAGTATGAGTATAAATATATAAGAGAGAAGAGAGGAAAACTTAGCTATACAAACAATGTGAGACTAAACACTAACTCTTATATGAGCCTTATTAATGAGCCAATACATCATGTTTTTCTAATATTCTCTAACACTCCCCCGGACCGTACAAGTTGTATGCACCAAGCTTGGATAAGAACTGATGGTACATTTGTCGTGGTAATGCCTTGGTGAGAATGTCGGCAACCTGCCTAGACACAGGAACATGCTCCAGCTCTAACTTCTTTAATTGAACCTTTTCACGAACGAAATGACAGTCAACCTTGATGTGCTTGGTCCGCTCATGAAACACATGATTCTTCGCGATGTGAATTGCAGTCTGACTATCGCAAATCAAGGTTGCAGGTGAGGGTAAAGTGACCCCCAAATCACCAAGTAGACCCTCAAGCCAGGTGAGTTCAGATACAACCACCGCCATTGCATGATACTCAGCTTCAGCGGATGATCTAACAACAACAGACTGTTTTTTGCTATGCCAAGTGATAAGATTTCCCCCAAAGTAGGTACAAAAGCCTGTAGTAGAGCGCCGATCGTCTAGTGAACCCGCATAGTCCGCATCTGAGTATGCAACAAGAGATAAGGATGAAGATGACTTATATACCAATCCTTGTCCAGGAGCCGTCTTCAAATATCTGAGGATGCGTTCCACTGCCTGAAGATGAGAAGTGCGAGGGGCGTGCATAAATCTGCTAACAACTCCTACAACAAATGAAATATCAGGTCTTATGACTGTTTAGGTAAATCAGTTTTCCCACAAGCCGCTGATAATACCCAGGGTTCGTAAGCATGGAATCAGAGTCAGACCCATGAGCACATAACATGTGGTTGACATCCATCAGAGTTTCTACAGGTTTACACCCAGAATAGCCGGCATCGTGGAGGAGATCAAGACAATACTTTCGTTGTGGCATAACAAGGCCATCAGGTCGTCTTGCAACTTCAAGTCCAAGAAAGTACCGCAATCCTCCCAGATCTTTTGTCTGAAAAACGGAGTTCAAATGTTGCTTAATTTTCTGTATCCCTGTGGTGTCGTCTGTGGTGATCAAGATATCATCCACATATACCAAGAGAATGACAGTCCTAGTTGATTGATGCTGAGTGAAAAGAGAGAAGTCGGCCGAGCTCCGCTTGAATCCAACATCGCGAACAACCTTATTAAACTTTTCAAACCAAGCCCGAGGAGACTGTTTGAGACCATAAATAGATTTCCAAAGAAGACATACACGAGACTCCCCCGTGGTCTCAAACCCGGGCGGTTGATGCATGTAGACTGTCTCTCGAAGGTCGCCATTCAAAAAGGCATTTTTAATATCAAGCTGATGGAGAGGCCAGCGACGATGTACAACCAAGGAGATCAGAACACGAACAAAATTCAGCTTGGCAACAGGAGAGAATGTTTCCTCATAATCAAGTCCCTACTGTTGAGTAAACCCATGTAACGACCTAAAATGAAAGTTCGTATAAATATTTTGAGAAGTATCTCCGATGATGAAAATGCACATATTTTATGATCTTTTCATTGCATGATGATTTTTGTGGGTTGCCTTTTTAATTATATGGGCTTGCTGCCTATGTTGTATATGTGGTATATATGCTTATGGGCTGATCTATGTTATTGGGCTGAATTTGCTATTTTGTTTTGTGGGCTGATGTTGAGCTGGAAGCAAAGGAAAATGGGCTGTTGCTGGAAAAATTGTGAGCTGGCTGTTGGTTGTTGACTGGCTGTGCATGTGTTGTGATGGCTAGGTTAAAAGTTGGCTGGATGGCATAATTGGATTTGATTAATAACACCTGGAGCGGTGCTTTGGCTGGACATTGCCGCTAGCCGCTGATTTCACTGTATAAAACGAGCCCGTCTGCTCTTCTTCTCCCGCACTGCTTTCCCGTCGCCTTCCTGCTCCCGCGATTTTCCCGTCGCCTTCTTCCTCCGGCTGCTCCACTGTGACAGAACGCTCTTCTCTTCCCTCTTCTACTTATTCTCCTTCTCTTACTTCATCCCTTTCTCTGTGCCGAGCCACTTGAGCTGTCGTTGCCGTGCTCCTGTGCCGACGCTGCTTTGCCGCCGATTCGTGTGAGCCGACGGCTCTGCTGGACCGATTAGGGCTGCTCTGTTTCCTCTTCTTCTCTGCTGAGCTGTTGTAGAGCTTCTGCTGCTTCCTTCTTCTGTTAGGGCTGCTGTTGCCGATCTCCTTCTGCTACTGCTTCGAAGTTTCTCCTTCTTCTCTGGCCGATTATTTCTCTGATTCTGCTTTTTCTTCTACTGCTGCACCCAAGTACCGCCTCTCCTGTTTTTGCAGTTGCTGTCTCTGCTCCTGATTTAGGGTTCCTGCTGCCCCTGAGCTTCTCCTGTATAGCTGCTGCCACCGCGAGGTTGTCGCCGCTTCTTGTAGCTGCTCCCGAGCTGCCGCCTCCCTGCTGCCTTTTTCATTTGGTTGGTTTAGTTTATGTGCTCTACTTGGATTAATTTTTGATTTTCATTTCTGATTTTGGGAGATTATGAGTTCAATTTTATGCATTGCTGGACAATTAGGTTAAGAGGACAGGAAGTCCATTTGGGGGGTTGGCTTTTAGCCCAATTTTGAGGCGTATGACTAGTTGTCCGACAAAGCATAAAGCTTTGGCCTTTAGCAATTAATTGGTATTTTTGGTTTATTATTTTAACTTTCCAATACAACTCTTACGTTCCATGTTACAACGAGACGCAATCCAAGTTACGATGCGTGTTATTTCAGTGGTTCCCAAAGCTTAAAACTTCGAGGATGGCGTCCCGTGACAACCGTGACATACATGCGGCAGGGGATATGGATAAAGAAAAGGAAAAAGTGAGTATTTTATTTCTTAAAATTATGGGTATTCAATTATTTTACCATATTTCATGTCTTTGAACAAACTTGCTTGTGCATATGAGTTTCGCCTTAAAAGATATATCGCTAAAGAAATAAAGTGGGCGAGAAGACAATTAAGCAATAACTATTCTGAGGGGAATTATTTTATTAAAAACTCATATTTACGCGTCAAGATAAAATTCAAATAAAAGTCTGCATGAGGAAATGTGATGCCTTCGAATCCGATGATGTGGAGGCATCCACTGATGGATTCACCAGTAGGGGTGAGCCTACACTTACGCTCTTCGGGGGCGGGGCCCAATTCAGATGCATCACTGGTGCATTTTCCATTTTATGTAACTAAAGATAAGGGAAAATTTAAAGACTAGTATTGAAATCAAGTGACTAATTTTATTGTACTGTATGCATATTGGTATCCTCCATCTTGTTTGCATGTATAACTGTTTCACGAAATACTGTTCTCACATAGTCATGAATTTTATGACTAACCCAGAGTGGACACATTTTTTTTAGGAAGCAGGACCAACTCCAAGTGGAACGCGCAGGATCTTGGCAGCTGAACTGGTAAAAGCACTAATTGAAGCCCGGGACTGGCATAGAGCTCATTGTATTGGACCTATGTGTATCTATTGTAATAAGTTTATATAAGATATGTAAATAATCGGTGTAAATAAATAAAATGATGGAATAAAATTGTACTGTTCTTAAATATGCTGCGACTCTATTAACTCTCTGTTCAATTTCTGGAATCATTTGGAAGCCCGAAGATTTTGGGTCTTCACAACCCACATGCCACAAGCCGGGCCTTGAGCCTGTCAATTGTCCCATCCCGAGCATGTTTGATAGTAAACACCCACTTGCAATTGACACATGACTGGCCGGGAGGAGGAGGAACCAGATCCCAAGTCTGGTTGGAGCAAAGAGCAGTCATTTTCTCGTCCATGACCTAACTCAACCTGAAAAACCGGCTCAATAGGTGAGGATTGCCTTGCCATATAAACAGACCAGAACATAGTGGATTGACAATGTGAGACTATTATTTACATCCCCCTCGCCCATAACATGGATTGACCAGACGGAACCAGGATACAGAGCTCATGGACGAACCAGACGGAACCGGACAGAAACTGGGTGGAACCTGCCTCTGATACCATGTAGAGAAAGGTTCAAACATTGTATATATTTTTTGAATACAAAAATACAAGTATGAGTACAAATATATAAGAGAGAAAAGAGGAAAACTTAGCTATACAAACAATGTGAGACTAAGCACTAACTCCTATATGAGCCTTATTAATGTGTCAATACATCATGTTTTTCTAATATTCTCTAACAATATGAAGCAAACAAAACCACAATAAATAAGTTGGTACATAACAAAAAATCTCTAGTGCACACATCGAAAAATATAAAACTTGAGTTAAGGTTAAAGATATACCTCGAAGTCTGATTCACGTAGTAAAGTAGAAATGAAAAAAATGCAAAGAATATGATAATTTGGAACTTAAAATGAGTCTGATATATTTGAGTTCATAAATTGTTGATACAACATTTTAAAGGAAAAATATACCAACAGTAGAAATTCTCATAAAGCTTATTTTAGGCGAATCTCCCGATTTGGGATCCCTAAAAAAATGTCTGAAGGCAGGGACAACCCAACTGGTGAGTAAGAAAAACTCTCCTTCTTAGGGACAATAAAATTACTTAAATAAAATGTGTGTATGCTTTAAAATAACATTTTATGCTAAATAAATGCATGTTTTTATATAAAAGTACTTTTGAACATAAATGCATTTTCTATTACTTATCTTATACTAAATTTTTCTTCAATTTTGGAATCATTAAAGTATAAGGATTCCAGGTTCCGGCTTGTATTTGGATTTGAGATGTCTTATATTCTCTTTCTTCTTTTTCTTAGTGGAGTAAATTCCTATGTACATTCTAGAAATTTGAGTCCCAAATAGTGAACATAGACGCCACAGTGTACCTCGGTCATAGACTCGTATTTAACAATCTTGGTTGGGGTGTCGACTCCCCAATGGAGGGTCATACTGTCTGCTATGCCTTATGAGTATGATAGTGTCTCTATCAATCACGAGAAGAACCCTTGATCGTTCCCCCATTTTATCTTTTTATAGTAGCCAGTGTGCACAACATAAATGAACACCTGCTTAAAGCCACCACTCTTAAATGTTCCATTAATCTTTTAGCTTCTTAATAACGGTTGGCATGATTAATATGAAGGAAAACATTCACACACATATTTTATCTTAAACTACGAATTCAATCATTTTTATATCTTATGTCTTGACTTAGTGTCTGTACTTAGGCATTAGTGAGATAATGACAAAAGATAGGGCACAATGACGACAAAGGATCCATATAACCGACCCCATTATATTGGGATAAAGGCTTGAGTGTTGTTGTTGTATGTCTTAACTTAGTGTTGGGCAGTGAATCTAAGCAGGTTGGTTGAAGTAGAGAGTTGTTTCAGGGATCTTATGTGATTGTAAAGTACCATTAAAACTTAAAATAAGTTTTACCGTACTGCAATTAGACCAGCGATGTTCTATGGTTCTGAGTATTGAGCAGTGAATTGTGTACATGAGCAAAAAATGAGAGTTGCGGAGATGAGAATGCCTAGGTGGATGTGTGAATACACGAAACTAGATAAAATTAAGAATGAATATATCAGGGATAAGACAGGAGTGACAACAATTACAGAGAAGATGCAAGAAGCTCGACTAAGACGGTTTGGACACGTACAAATGAGACCATTAGAGGTACTTGTTAGGCGTTGTGAGAGTTTAGTCACTAGGCATGTTAAATGGGGGAGGGTTGACCAATAAAGACTTAGAATGAAACTATAACGAGAAACATGATGCACTTAGACATTAGTGAGATTATGACTAAAGATAGGACACAATGGCGTCAACAGATTTATATAGTCGACCCAACTATAGTGGGATAAAGGCTTGAGTGTTATTGTTGTTGAACATTTTTATGTTTTGACTTCGTGTTAATGATATTAACACGAAGAATTAGCACTATAATGCTTCTGTCCACTTTTAGTAGTGTCAAGTTACAAAATGCTCACTTCCATATTCATATTTTTTTATGTTGTTGAGCTAGGTGATATGCTTAAATCATAATGAAATTTCTTATAACTTAACATACATTATTCACATTAACGTGAAGAGATCATTAAGCTATAATCTACTGATATCATTTATACATAAAAATGTATTAAATTTTGCATTTATAATTGTTTCCTTTCCTAACCATCTATATATCATAAGAAAATTACATAATTTAATTTGATTATGTGATATGTATAACAAAAAAAGAATTACATTTCTTACTTCGGTGTTGCGGCGTTCATAAACGCGGCGAGGTGACATGAGTTCTCTGGATTATGATGAACTCCACACAAGTAAATCCTTCCTTGCTCCTTGGGTTACACTAAAATCCCAATAAGATCATTTAGATGAAGAGAAGTATAAATAAAATTCATTAGGAACTGTCACATACCCTTATCAAACACGGTTGACCTATACGACAAGGTTGAATCAAAGCTAAGTAAGCCTCCTTCGATCTATTACAACACTTAATCAAAATCTTAAATTAAACTAAAACCCTAAACAAGTGAATAAGCGATGGGAACTATTGGGAAAAAATCACTTAGGAATTAGGATTTAACGAAATAAAGATAAATAAAGATATGTAAGGAAACTGTGTTAATCTCTTAGAGCTCCTTAAAATGTTAGGAGTTGATATTTGTAAACACTATTTAAAAGGAATTCTTGAAGACAAGCAAAGCTAAAGAAAAGAATTCTCAATGGTAGCTTTGCAGTTTACGATTGTGGACCGACAATCATTGACTGGTACTCGACTCGCTCAACGATCGATGATCTCAAGGATAGCTCAACTATCAACGATCGTTGACCGCTGACCATTGTTCGACGACCATGAAGCTCATAGATCTCAGTATGAAGAAGCAAGCTCAATGATCAACCATTGACTGTTGATTGTCTTGCTTAGCTTTTGAAGATCTAAAGATGGCAGCTTAATGATCATCGACCTTAAGCATCGCTCAATGATCGTCCACTGGGACCTCATAAAATTGAAGGGCGATCACTGTTTGTTGACCTCCTACCTCTCCTGGAAGAGTTCCCCTCAGAGATCATTGATCAAAATTAAAGTTTTTTTTCAAATCAAAATAGAGTCTTTGCTGCTCTCAGAATGGAAGGCGCCGGTCCTTATTGCTACCCTTGTCGTGCCTGTCATGTTGGAACTTGTACAAAAATTGAAAGAGGAAGATATATATAATTGTTTTTTTTCTTATGGATGTCCTAGCTCAGTTCTCACAGAGTGCTAAAGTATGAAAAGCTCGTAGCCGAGAATTGAAAAAGCTCGTAGAGCCTATCTCCCACACATTGGATTTCAAGGGTATCAAATCTACAACAAAAATACAGGAAACTCTTGACAGGATCTATGTAAACACACTAAATTAAGAATAGAGTTTATACCCGCGTCAAAATAAGATGAACGATTATACAAGCCAACACTTAACAAAAAATGATTTGGAGGCACGATCGAGACCTTCTCTCATGATAGATAAAGGCGCACTATCTTACTCATAGGGCATAGTAGACCGCATCAACCTCAATTTTGGGGAGACGACACCTCCTCCTTTAGAAGATTAGTAGATGCGAGTCTGTGTCCGTGAGACACTAGAGCACCTGCGCTCGTTAGTAGGGACTCAGATCGTTAGAATTGCACATCAGAAGCTACTTAACATAGAATATAAAGAAGGATAAACATAAGACTCTGTTTGGCGCGTTGGGGGCGACTGGAGAAGCAGTGACAGTATAATCAACTGTTTTGCAGATTGGTGACAGAATCTGTGAAACGGTTTGGAAGAACATCATTTACATTATTGTTTTAAACAAAAAATTTGATATATTCCTTAATTCAACCCTAAACCAACAACAAAATGTTTATCTACTAATTTCTCCAATCCAATAACAACAAAAAATCCAAAACCATCCAATTATTAAACTCAAATCCCAAAGCAGATTAGGGTTTATCATTGATTGATATCAATGAAATCCTAATCGATGCAGGTTTTACTGTTGCTGGAAGGAGGCGACAAATTCATTGTCCTTTGGTGCAAGAAGATAAGTTCACGGGAGGAGGAAGAAGCATCGCTTCGACGGGTTTATTAGCTAGTCGACGATATTTCTGGGAATCGGAGCTGCTGCCCGACCCTCTAGAGTGAGCATGGAGGAAGTCGGGCTGCGAAGATTTTGGCACCGGGCAGCTCTTCGCAGCGTGGATGATCCTGTATGCCCAAGTCGCCGGAGTCGGCCTCGACACCATTTTCTTCCACGTCACCGACCATCGAAGGAGAATCCGTGGAGGAGGATGCGATTCGCGCATGAGGACGTCGTGATTTCTCGAATCGCACAGATCACGATTAAGGAGTTGTGAAAAAAACACGGCTGTAAATCGTGGTTTTTCCGTGATTTTGGAGCGGTGACGACTCGAGTCATGGTCCCAAAATTCCCGTTTGGTGCGACATTTTCAAAAACGGCGGCACCACACAGCCAAAACGCCGCGCCAAAGAGAGCCTAAGAATAACACCTTTGAATTAAAACACACACCTACAGGCACTGCAGGAAAGATGTATTAAGGATAATACCTTTCAGGTCATCTCCATTTCACAAATTATTTACGTTGGTACCTTCAAATGACGTTACACAGTAGCCTCCTTTCTTTAGTTTTTCTAAGATCAAAAAGTGTCCTTCCCACTACAAATTGAGCCTTCCCATGACGACTGACCTCCCGACCGCATGAAATTTCTTCAGAACTTGTGTCCTTTATGAAATTGCTTGACCTATACGTGCTTGTCGAAGTGTTTGTCAATTATTTGCTTGATGTCTTCCTCTAGGGTAATGCTAAGGTCTCCAGTTCTTCCACAAGGTCGAGAGAAACTCTCTTTGCCTCTTTATTGTTTATATGCCAATCTTCATCTCCCTTCTCTGGCACTACAACTCGATGCTCCTTGCTTTGAACTCCACCATGATCAAGATCTCTGAGCCATGAGATAGTTTGAAAGGAGTTTCACCTGTCATTGTGTAGGGAGTATTTCTCAATGCACCGAGCATAGAGGGAAGTTGTTCGGCCTATGACTTTATCAACTTTCTTCTTCAACAACCCCATGATCAACTTATTTGCCCCTTTATCGGCCCATTGCTCAATGCGAAGCTCAAGTTGGTTCTTTTCATTTCACAAAACTCGACAAGCCCATGATTAGCCATTACATCTTAAATCCCACATTCTCTAGCCATTGACAACTCGACAGGCAACAACTACTCTTCCCGGTTGTTGGTGGCCTTGAAATGTAAATCCATGATTTGCTCAATCTTAACACCATTAGTACTGACCAAAACCACACCAACTTCCAATGAATTCTTTCCCGAAGCTCCATCTATCCATTCCAAGGGCGGTGCTAGCTCCAATTCGCTCTTCTAATCAATTGTGAAGTCTGCTTTGAAATCCAGTACTACCTAAGTCTTGATTGACATTCGAGGTTGGTAGGTGTTGTCAAACTCTCCCAATTCTACCGACCATTTTGCTAACCTCCCCAAATGCTTCGTATTCTTCTGGATACTATACAGTGGTTGATCTGTAATAACGTTGATGACGTGAGCTTGGAAGTATGGTCTAAGGCTTCTCTCGGAGATGATCAAGGCACAAACTAACTTCTTTAAAGAGTGGTATCGAGTTTTTGCGTTTTTCAGTACATGAATCACATAATAGATTGACAACTACTTCTTACCCTCTTCCCATACTAACATAGATCTCACAGTCTTCATCTCATCACCAAGGTATAGAAAGAGGTTTTCTCCAACCCGAGGATTCTATAATGGAGGTGCTCTGATCAGCTGCTGCTTCAAGCCGAGGGAAAGCCTTCTTGCATTCTTGACACCATTCAGTTTTTTCATTTACCCACAAGGTCTTGAAAAAAAGCGAGCACTTATGATGGAGATCAGTGAAATTTGGGTCATTGGATGGACGATCAGAGACCGTGATCGTGGCCGGCTCGATTTTTCATATTTTTATGTGCTTTATTTTTATTTTTTGGATTTGTATTTTGGGAGTTATGTTAAAATATCCATCGGACGATTGTGGTTGTTGGATATTCTTAACCTAAATCCCCTTTATATCTCCCAACAGCCGCAAGAAAGAGATCATCCAGGAATTTGGGTTTGTGAAGAAATACTCGGTCTTTGGAGGTGCCGACGCCACCCCCTCCCGGTGCCGATGCCGGGATCCTCCACTGCCGCAGTCATCTCCTCAGGCGTCGACGCCTGAGCCCAGACTCCACCGCCGCTGCTCCTGCCAACAGATACGTCTCCTGCCGCACCTGTCGCTGTTTTCTTGCACCTCCGCCGCTCCCCTGCTTCAGCCGCTGCCTTCCCTTGCATCCCTGCCTCTGCCAGTCACCCACAACCACCTTCCCTCTTCCGTGGAGCCACCTTCAGCCTCCCCTCGACCTGATCTACCTCCTGCTACTGCCGCCCCCCTCTGAACCCTTGTTTTCCTGCACTGTCAGCCCTCCACTGCTACAACCACCACCCTCCCTTACATCCCTGCTGCCGCCAACCACCTGCAGCCGCCTTCCCTCTTCCGTGGAGCCACCTCTTCCTTTTACCCGATCTACCTCTCATAACCCAGATTCGCTTCCGAACCCCCAGATCCTTTCTCCCACAACCAAATCCGCTTTTAAACCACCAGATCCACTCTTCCGCAGCTCCGATCCCGCTCCCCACAGTCAAATCCAGTCCAACCAGCCCTTGTTTCCTTCCTGACTGCTACCCATCAACATCCATCACGTGGTAAGCTTTTACGTTATAGTGTTCATTTCTTTGCATTGTATGGATAACTTGTATTATTAATAATACTTGACTTGAATTAATTTGACTTTCGTATCACTTTATTGACGTGTAAGAATTATACGCTTCACATTTCAATTTTAGCGTACTCTCAATTAACTTGTAATTGTTGTATGCTTACTTTCATTGCAATATTTGTAATTAATCGTGATGCTTGCACGAGATTTTAAAATTAATTTGTTTAATTAATTGTGCGTCAAAATGTACTTGCATGATTGATTCATCGTATGTGCATCGCATTAGGGTTATTCTTCGTTAGCCCATTGGATTGTATGCTTGTATTCATTTGCATCTTCATTTTAGGGTTCGTCATCGACCAATTACATTTATTGCATGCTTATGTGTTACCTTTAGGGTTAGGGCATCATATGCTAACATCCTATAAATTCGTCATGCGTCAACTTATCTTTTGACTTAGAGAGGAAGTGGTTGAGTCCCACAATTCTTCTTGTAAGTTGCTGCATCCCCTTTGCGTCTCTGAGTGCCACCATCTCCATAATGGTTTTGACCTTCTCGGAGTTCGGCTCTACCCCGTTAGGAGTTAATAGACGGCCCTAGAACTTTTCTTTCCCGGACCAAACATGCATTGTGCCTGGTTCAACTTCATCCAGTACCTCCGCAGGGTTGTGAAGTTTTCACGAGATCTTTTATGTGCTCCCCCACTCTTCGACTCTTCACCAATAGGCTGTAAACATAAACTTTGATATTTTCCCTTTCTGCTGTCAGATGATGCGATCCATTATTTCCGATAAGTTGCGTCGGCATTCTTCAACACAAAAGACATCATTGGTAGTAGTAACCCTCATTATTTATGATGAATCACATGTTGAGAATGTCAGTAGGGTGCACGATCCATTATTTCAAGTTTTTTGTGGCTGCTGCAGTTGAGTTTTTTCTTCTAATCTGGACTATTTTGTGTCTTGGCTGAAAATTCTGAGAATAACTTTGACGAACTCTGGTCTTAACCTTCTTTGAGGTCTCGTGCATTTTTGTGGAAAATTTTCTGTTTGTAATATTTGATTTGAGTTGTAGGCTATAAATAGCCAAATGGTTGTCCTAATAATACAAGAGTTTTATTTCAACTTGGTATCAGAGGGAGTTGGGGGGTTGCTATGTATGCCCACCCACCTTCTAATGGATCTCTCACACTGGTATCTATATATCTTCTTCCATGACATCAGTCTGGATCATCGACTTAGGCGCATCCCGCCATGTGACAGGAAATGCAGGCGAGTTCTCCTCCTATACCCGTCTAGCTACGACAGATAGCATCCAGACGGCGGGCGGTCCGTTCCAGCCAGTGGTCGGTAAGAGTACTGTTAATTGTTCAGGTTCGGTACCACTGTCCAATGTTTTACATGTTCCTTCTTTCCCAGTTAGTCCTTTATCCATTAGTTTCATAATTATTCAGTTGAGATGTGTTGTTTCTTTTGATATCTCTAAGGTGTCTTTCCAGGAGAAAGAGACGAGACAGATACTTGAGACTGAGACTTGACATGATGGGCTATGGTATCTGTATCAGGAAGGACTGGATGCGACACTGAACTCCTTGGTAGAGACAACGAGAGGTGGAGGACAGAAGATGAGTGCAGAGGATATGCTGATACTCCATCACAGGCGGTTGAGACACCCCTCCTTCAGGACTGTAGATAGGTTGTTTCATACTATTTTTGATGCATTAAATAAAACAAAATTGATGTACGATGCATGTGAGTTAGGCAAGCTTACCAGGAGTTCGTATGCTAGTACAAGCCGAATAAGCTCTTCTATTTTTGATGTTATTCATTTTGATGTCTGGGGACCTTGTACTGTAAGCTTTTTAAATGGTTATAAATATTTTGTTACTTTCATTGATTGTGCAACTCATGTTACATGGCTGTATTTGACGAAAATCAAAAGTGAGGTATTCACCTGCTTTTGAGATTTCCATAAACTTATAAAGACACAATATAGTGCGGTGATTAAGACACTAAGGTCAAACAATGAGACAGAATACACCAACAAGACAATGAGGGAATACCTGTCCACTCATGGGATAGTGCACCAGATCACCTATGCCTACACACCAACACAAAACAGAAGTGACAGAAAGGAAGAATCGACACCTTCTGGAGGTAGTAATGAGTATGATGCTGAACATGAAGGTGTCTCAGAGCCCGTGGGGTTATGCCGTGTTAACAACGACACAACTGATCAACATGATGCCATCCCAGGTACGAGGGTGAAAGTCTCCATGTCAGCAGCTGCAGGGACATAATGAGGGGATACTTTTCTTGAAGGTATTCAGGTGTGCGTGCTTCGTGAAGGACAACAGACCAGGTGTTGGTAAGCTTGATGTAATGACAGTTAAGTGTATGTTTGTGGGCTACTCTCGTACTCAGAAGAGTTACATGTGCTGGAGCCCAGTGGTGAAACGATGCTTTGTGAGCATGGATGTTCACTTTAGAGAGCTAAAACAGTACTACTGGCAAGATGAAGTCCTACCTACATTAGACTCGTCAGATAAAGAAAGTACGAGGCTAGAAAGAGAAATGTTGGTGACAGATCTGGGAGTATGACATGAAGGATCTGCGGAGGAGCAGGAGAGTGATGATGAGCAGGAGGAGAGTGAGGAGCAGAGGCAAGGCGTGAGACCTACGGCTCAAGGGAAACTGCTGATATATAGTTGAAGGAGGAAGCCTCTAACAGTACCAGATCTTGGGTCGGTGCCCAGTCTAGCTCCTAGTCCCTTGCCTGCGTAGCCCCCCTCTCCTAGAACATCTACACCTACACAAGCCTCGGGCGATATCCTTTCTCCTCTCCCTATTTGTCTTATGTTACGGAAGACTACTCACAACAATGCGAGAAATCCTCCTGACAGATACGGTTGAGATCTGATTAAAAGTCCCCAAAATTTGAAAGACGACATCCTAAGAAAAGCACCAATCATTAAAATACGGCAATCCACATAAGAATATGGTGCTTTAAAACTCAAAAATAAACCTTAATTAAAAAGGCCCAATTAATATAAGATAGCAACATCGTTCGTTAAAAAAATAGCAACCTTCTCTTTTACAAAAAAACAGCAACCTTTTGTGTGTGTAGAAACCCTATACAAAAGAGCTTAGGTTAGAAAAAGTTGAAATAAAACTCTCGTATTATTAGGACAATCATTTGGCTATTTATAGTCTACAACTCAAACAAAATATTACAATACTCCTCAAGATTGACGAAAGATATTCACTAAGTTCATCTTGTTACAACCCCTGATTATATCCTCTGAACTGAGTCTATTAGTTAAGCAGTCTGCAACCTGCCCCTTGGTCGGCACGTGGCTCAACTCTAGTAGTCCATTATCAAGCTTTTCTTTGATAAAAAATCTATCAATTTCTATATGCTTGGTAAGATCGTGTTGGACTTGATTGTTAGCAATAATGATGGCTGACTGACTGTCACACCACAGCTTCATCCTGTCCTTTTGGTCCAGCTTCAACTCCTCAAACATTCCTTTCAGCCACAGGAGCTCTGCAACCCCTACTGCCATGGCTTTATACTCCGCCTCTGTCGTCTAACTAGCCACTACCGACTGCTTCTTGCTCCTCCATGAGACCAGGTTGCCGCCCACAAATATGTAATAGCTTGAGGTAGACCTCCTATCATCCGCACAGCTTGCCTAGTCAGAATCACAATAGCCTTTGATCCTCATGTGTCTGTTCCTTCTGAAGGCCAGCCCCTTTTCAGGGCACTCTTCTAGTATCACAGAATCCGGTACATTGCATCCATATGACCCTTTCTTGGGTCATGCATGTAGCGGTTCACCATGCTTACAGAGAATAAGATGTCCGGGCAAGTGTGGCTCAAGTAAATCAACTTCCCGACTAGCCTTTGGTACATTTTCCGATCTACTGGTTCTCCGACCTCTGCACCCAGTTTGCACCTTTGATCGATTGACGTCGCAGCAGGTTTGCGACCCAACATCCCGGTTTCAGTGAGGAGATCCAACGCATATTTCCTTTGGGAAAGGATTATCCCCTCGGCCTCAAACGCAATCTCGATTCCAAGGAATTATCGAAGAAGGCCCAGGGCCTTCACCTCGAACTCCTTGCCTAGGGCTCCCTTGAGGCGACTAATCTCCTACTCATCATCCCCTGTAATGATCATGTCTTCCACATACACTGCAAGCATAGTTGTGTGACCTCCATTCTGCCTGAAAAACACAATATGATCTGCATTGATCTGGCGATACCCCATCCCAATCATTGCTCTCTTGAATCGGTCAAACTATGCACAGGGTGACTGCTTCAGCCCATAGAGGAATTTTTTCAGCCTGCAGACTATGCCTTCTGTCTTGGCCGTACCGAATCCCGGTGGTATCTCCATGTACACCTCCTCTGCTAGATCTCCATTAAGGAATGTATTCTTCACATCTAATTGGTGTAGCAACCATCCCCCGTTCACTGTCAGGCTGATCAGAGTCTTAACAGTGCTCATCTTCGCAACCGGTGCAAACACCTCGTCGTAGTCGATGTCGTAGGTTTGGTTGTACCCCTTGGCAACCAATCGAGCTTTGTAGCGCTCAACTTGTCCATCTAGGTTCTGCTTTACGGTGAACACCCACTTGCACTCAACGACCTTCTTGTCTTTTGGCAGTCATGCCAGCTCTCAGGTCTTGTTCTTCTCAAGAGCCCTCATCTCTTCCTTCATTGTTGCCTCCCATTTCGGATCGTCTTTGGCGACCTGTCAATTGTTAAGTACAATAACACTATCCAAAGATGCAATGAATTCTCTTTGTGTCGGGGAGATATGATCGTAAGAGACAAATGACAAGCCTATGTCTGAATTTTAGTGTGTTGCTGTATGTTACTTTAGCGGGCTGCTGTATTCTAGTATTTAGAGGGATTCATCTTGAGTGTTGAATGAATTTTACTGGACTGCTGTATTTTACTTTAGTGGGCTGCTGTATTCTAGTATTTAGAGGGATTCATCCTGATTTTTAAATGAATTTCAGGGTGCTGCTGTGTTCTATTAAGTGGGGAAATTCTCTCTTACATTGTGGGATTACTAGCTTGTTTTCTTGGGCTCATTATGGTTGTTTTTGATTGTCTTTTTTGGTTTGTTTTTAGGTCGATCTCACAGATGATAAATTTTATACTCTTCCTAGGTCTTAGGGTTGTGTCATCGCCCTCTCTCGATTAATGCAACTAGTGTAGAAATATGTTGGCTTCAAAAAATGAAAATGAATGTATTAATTGCAGAGCCCTAAATTCCAAGCTCTTGTGACTTCTATTCCAAGATCCACTACACTTGAGATGTCATCTCGGGAGGGGAAAAACATTGTGATGTATGGGTAGGCTAGTGGTGCACAAAACCTACAACACTAGGTGATAGTGTAAGGGTGACACACTAATTCAACTCTACATGCAATGCGATGTCGATATTTTAACGAATAAGTTTAAGCAATGAAAATTCAGCAACCACGCAGATATTAAAAATAGAGAAATAAATATTTATTTTGACAATTTTATAATGGCTTTTCTCCGCTCGGAAGGCCAAAGTAAAGCGCGCGGTGAATAGTTCCTTCTACAAATTAATTGGGCGCCAAAACAACCTTCTACTAACAATAATCGTAGCACAATATAATAAATAACCAAGTGTAAATACTGAATTGAATAATACAATACTATAAACGCTCACGAAGTAGAGGGCTGAACCGAGACACTGAAGATTTGGCGGGCCGGATGTGTAGATCGGCGATCGGAGATGGAACCGGTGGCGAGGCGATGGTGGCGGTGGCTGCCCTCGGCGGAAAACGGTGGTAGAGGAGAGTAAAACGATGGATCCGGCCACGAATAAGTAGATTCGGGCCGGGATGGGTAGATCCGATGTGTAAGAGCGGATCCGAACAAAAATGACAAGTATGAGTGGTGGAAATAACGGATCGGGAGGCTATAATCCTAGATCTAGACGGATCTAGAATTTTAGGGTTGTTAGGATGGTGGATCCACGAAGGGGAGTTGGCGGATTAGGGAGGAGGGGAAGGTGGAGGCCGGCGTGAACAGTATTTCGGTGGGAAGCAGGCGGGTGAACAATGTCGGGTGAACAGTGTCGGGTGAACAGTATCGGGTGAACAGTGCCGGGTGAACAGGGCTGGATGAACAATGTCGGATGAACAGTGTCGTATGAACAGTGTCAGGTGAACAATGTTCAGTGGTAGGGTATTTGGGATTTGGGGGTTGTAGGGACTGCAGATGATGGTTTCGGAGGGGGAAGAAGAAGGCTATGGATGGGTAGTACCTTGTGGGGAGTTTGGCGGCCTATGAGTCGTCACTTAGGGTTCCACGACGTCGGCACCGGGGAGGGATCGCTGGAATCCTGGAATACTTCTCCAAATTCTGCAATCAATCATTTCAGCCCTCATAACTCTTATTTATAAGAAAAGACAAGCTAGAGTTTCCCCATCAACGACGATGATTGGCCGGTGGGTTCGGCCCTTAAATACATCAATACTAAACTGAAAAATACAAACTAATATAGTGCTTTGACTCACGGAGACGTCCCGGACGCAACCGTGGAGTCCGATCGGCGATCCCATCAAATCTTCCTGCGCGAATAAACGAACGTGGGTCCCGCCTTGCGGAGAACCCCTCCAGGTGCATGATTCGATGGATTCCCATCACATTGACCCTTAGACGGGATAAAGGAGAGTGAAAGATAAATGTGAGTTTTTGTTTCTTTAATTTATGCTTTATTTCGTACCTTTTGATTTAAAATGCTCTATGTTTAAAGATGGTAAAATTGATTTTATTTCTTAAAGTCCATATTTTTGCAAATTGTACTATGATGAATTTCGATGATTTCAGCTCGATGAATTTATGCATTTTGTTCGAGATCGCCTTTTTTATGATGTTTGATGATTTAATTTCTTGGAGAAAGAAAAATGCTTATGATCCAATTATCTCTATTGCCCAGTTTCTTGTTAAACTGTTGGCGGCACTAATACAAGAATTGAATTTGAAGGAAGCTTAATAAAATTTACAATTAATAAAAAAACAACTAACAAAAAGTGCAGCCTGATGCACAAAGCATCCCCGCACAACGAGGGCCCGGGGAAGGGTTCCATCACGTGGGTGAAATGTAGGGGCTGCCTCTAGGACTCGAACCCATGACCTCAAGGTCACACGTGAACACCTCAATCGGTGCTTCCGGGATAACTTAAATATTGTTGACGTGTAACACGACACATCAACAACAATATTTAAGTTGCCGCATGCATGCAAATGACGAAGTTAAGGGTTAAGCCAGGAGGAGGGATGAAATTCCTACTGCAGGTGGGTTACCTTCGGGGCTCCCCAACATAGTTGGCCATGCAACAAATGTCTAAAAGTTGGCAAACAGCTAGTAGCCTAACGCTTTTCGCATTTGTTGGGCCTATTTGAAAAACTCAAATAATAATAATAATAATAATAATAATAATAATAATAATAATGTATCCTTATTTTTATCATCAATAAGTGAATGAAAATAAATTGAAGAAAGATAAAAAGTTAATGTAGTGTATCCTATGACACAAAGAAGGGAAGACTTGATGCACCGGTTGAGGTGTTGCTGTGTGACCTTAAGGTCACGGGTTCGAGTCCTGGAAGTAGCCTCTTGGAAAAATGTTGGGTAAGGTCTGCCTACATTTCACCCTTGTGGTGGGACCCTTCCCCGGACCCTCGTTGTGCGGGGATGCTTTGTGCACCGTGCGGCTCCTTTTTTATCCTATGACACGAAAAATGATAAAACACTGAAATGAGTTAAGGATGTTTTTATGACACAATGTACCCTATGTCTTTTCTTATAGTACATTTCGTTATCAAATAATTTTTGCTTCATATACACTATTTTAACATTCTTTGCAGGTTTTCATGTTTTTCTTACTTCAGTTTATTTATGTATTTTGGTACTAATCCTTCAATTGCATGTAACTAGTTAAAGAAATGTGAATTCATTGGGTCAGTTGTGACAGACAGAATTAATTTCTCACTATTTTAGGTCAAGGAAGATGAGGTTAGCATTAAGCTGTCTGAGGAGGGAAAGATATTTTTGAGCGAGGAAAAGTATAAATTTTGGGTAAAGATTATAACTTTAGCGTTTGAGGTTATAGAGGCACATTAGGAAACGTGCAAAAATGTGAATTTCCGACATGATGATATAAAGTTGAGTTTTTGTTAGTCGTGTGATGTTTTTGTCTAGATGGTAGGGAGGAGGACCAGGCAGTGCTAGATGGATAGATGATTTCTATTGACCTTTTTGTGTATAGGGTATGCCACTAGTTGTGGAGTAATTTGTTCTTGTACCATCATCTTTGTATTTGGGTTAGATGTATCCGGATATGGATGATGTTGTATTTTGGATATCCTTATATATTTTTGCAGGTTTGTTCTACATATTTGCACGTTCTTCAGTTCTTTTGCGTAATCCTTAATATTAAAAGGTTTCTTCTATGCTGTAAAAAAGAAGCTCTGCCTCTGACGTATGGATGTATGCACTCATTAAATATGCACTCATTAAATTGCGGCCGCCTGACGGGCGTTATAATATCCTTCCGCCATGAATCGTGCTTTATAGTGTCCCACTATCCCTTCAGTATTATTTTTACTACAAATACCAATTTGCACCACTCCGGTTTTGCCCCCTTTGGAAGACCCACTAATTCCCATGTACTTTTTTTTCCATGTAACATCCAAAATTAGTTACTCGACGTCTCTCGTAATTGCAGGATCCGATTACGAGAGATGATGACCGACGTTAGCAACAATTCGAGATAGTTATCCTCGTAGTGCTAATTTGTTACGCCAATTGTCATCTTGTTTATTATTAATTAATAAGTTTGATATTATCTTTTTGGCGTGATTATTTGCTGTGCACGTGAATGAAATGCACATAATTGGTAAGTTTTGATGTGCAATGACATATTTAATAATTTAGTGAAATTTTAGTCATAAGTGTTCCCCCTATTAAATTTGTAAACCACTATTTCCTCCCTTAAGTCTCTTATTTCTCATGTAGTTGAGGCCACATTTAGCCTTCACGTGCCCCTTATTCCTCTCCTCCCACGATAGAAACCAAAATCATATCTCCCGTCTCCCAGCTGAGCGCTCGGCGAAAGAAACCGCCAAAAACTCTTGTCGTAGAAGCTCCCTGCGCACTGTCGCCCACTAGAATCTAGGGCTTTCAATGCCTTCTTCTCCTTTGTTCGAGCACAACAGACCTTTCGCTGTAGATGGCGGCAGCAACGGGCCGCAGAGGTCTCTTCTCCCATGCCCTAGGTAGTTGACTAAACCCTCCCAGTCAGTGTTCATCTTCTCCCTTGTCGGCAAGCGCCAGAACCATCTCTCCCTTGAATCTTATGCTTCTTTCTTCCTTAATTTCTCAATTTCAGAATTGAGACATATGATTTTTCCTCCTATAGAAATTTTAGCGGCTCGACAATTCAGATTCTTGGTGTCTGTCAATTTCAGTCCCATATCAACCTTCCCTAGCTTTCTCCTTCATCGGGTAATGTCCGACTCCATTCTCGGTTGTTGTTGACTCGGTTCACTGTTTTAATCGATCTTTTTCTCCCACAATCTACAACCGACCAGCAATATCAGTGCTTATTCCCTCTTTCTATCCAAAGGCTGACCCATAACCCTGCAAGCACTCGACCCCACTCTTGTTGTTTTGGCCAGATATCGGTCGGGTCTTCCCTTCCAAAAGAGGAGTTATTCAATAATTGTTTCTCTAGAATGCAAGTTATACTTTCTCGCTTATGATTATTGTTAGAAAAGCCCATTTAAGGGCCCATGTTGTTCCTTATTTATTTCTCTCTCTTGTATTAGTCCCACATCATGTATTAGGATTTTTCCTTCCTTCTTCTCCTATATAAGGGTATGTATACTTGTAACTATCACTAAGTGAACATATATACAAGGTTGGCTTTCTCCATTTCTACATGCTATCAGAGCCAGGTTGCTGATTCCTGCGGACTCCCCCTGCGGCCTGCGACCTCCTGCGGCCTCCTTTTTCCTGTCCGCTGCCTCTCCCTCCGTGGAACCACCTCTCCTCCCGCCTTCTCCTTCCTCCTCTGGCCCCCTATTTATAGCCGTCCTGTGGGGTCCACTGCTTCCCTTTTTCGCTGCGGCCTCCTCTTGTCCGGCGCGACCTCGGCGACCTCAACCTCTTGGTTTCCTTCCTGTCCGCTGACCGCTCTCTTGTGTCCGCTCGAGTCTCTTTGCTCGCGGACTGCTCCACTCTAGCTCGCTCTGCTTCTGTCCGCTCGAGCCTCTTTGCTCGCGGACTCCCTATCCGCAATCTCTTGCGGACTCCTTCTCTGTCCGGCGCGGACTCTCCTCTTGTCCGTTGCGCGCTCCCTCGCGGACTCCCTCAACCGACTCCGCAATCTCTTGCGGATTGCTCCTGTCCGCTGCGGACCCTCCCTTCTCTCTTGCTGCGGACGCTCTCTTTTATAACCTTTTCTCTCTCCGTGGGACCACCTTCTTACCTGTCCGCGCGGCCTCTCTCTACCCGCTGCTCGCCGCGACTTCCCCATTCCCGCGACTTGCCAAGCTTCCCCTCTCTTCTCGGCCCGCTGTTGTGCTCTGCTTGCCCCGGCCGGAACCAGTCCGCCGCGGTCTGATCCAGTCCGCCGCGGTCTGATCCAGTCCGCCTCGGCCTCCTCCAGTCCGCCGCGGCCTCCCATAGCCTGCTCCTTGCTGAGCGTGCCTGTACTCGCCGCGGCCTACTCCCGCTCGCCGCGACCTCATCAAGTCCGCTGTCTCTGCTCGCTGCGGCCTATCTCTGTCCGCGCGGACTCTCTTCCCGCTGCGGCCTCTCTCTGCAGCTGTGGTCTGCCCTACTCGCCTCGACCGCCTCCAGTCCGCCGCGGACTGTTCCTGCTCGCTGCCGGCCTCCCTTCTGCTAATCGCCCGGCCTCGTCTCTGTCACCGCATGGCGCCTGCTGCTTCAGCTGTCACCTCTGTTGTGTCCTTCTCTACGGAGGGTATCACCTGCCTCTCTCATCATCCGTGTTGGATCGTTGATTCTGGCGCTACTCACCATATCTCCTCCCAGAAGCCCCCAGTATATCTCCAAATGCCTCATCCTGCTCGCATCACTGTGGCCAACGGTGACACCCTCCCTGTCTTTGGCTCCGCTGATCTTCAGCTTACGCCAACTCTTTCTCTTTCCTCGGTTCTTCACGTTCCGGGTTCTCCCTTCAATTTATTATCAGTTAGTCGTCTCACACACGACCTTGACTGTTGTATTACATTTTCACCTTCTTCTTTTCTTATGCAGGATCGCCGCACCCGGAGTACCATTGGTCAGGGGCAGCTGGTGAATGGGTTGTACATCTTGGATATCCCACCAACTCTTCTCTCCACCATCTCTACTGTTGATTGGCATTGCCGCCTTGGACATGCTCCCCTTTCGATTCTCAAGCGGGCTCTTCCTGATATCTCTTTACAAGAATTCTCCTGTGAATCTTGTGTCTACGGCAAACAACACCGTTCCTCTTTCCCCCCTGCCTGTACCAGGAGTCCTACTCCCTTGTCGTTAGTTCATTCTGATATTTGGGGTCCTTATCGGCTCCCTAGTATTTTTGGCTTTCGGTATTTTGTCACGTTCATTGACGATTACTCCCGTACCACGTGGCTCTATTTCCTACATGATCGCACTGAACTTCCCTCTGTCTTTCGTGCCTTTTTACTTGAGATGCGTACGCAGTTCGCCACTCCTCTCAAAGTCATTCGCACTGATAATGCTCGGGAGTATACGGGTCGTGCCTTCTCCGATCTCTGCACAGACTTTGGTGTCATCCATCAAACTTCCTGTGCGTATACCCCTCAGCAAAACGGGGTGGCCGAACGAAAAAATCGTCATCTTCTCGATGTTGCCCGCTCTCTTATGTTCCAAATGCATGTTCCCACCAAATATTGGAACTTTGCTGTTTCCACCGCCTGTCATCTCATCAACCGCCTTCCCTCCTCTGTCCTTAATTTTGCCTCGCCTATCCAACTCCTCTATCCCTCCATCCCCCTCACCTCTCTCACACCACGGATCTTCGGGTGTGTTTGTTATGTCCACCTTCTTGGCCCTCCTTCCGACAAACTTGCTCCTCGGGCCGCCAAGTATATGTTTGTTGGCTACTCCCGCACTCAAAAGGGGTACGTCTGCTACTCTCCTACTACCGGCAAAATGGTCGTTTCTGCAGATGTCACCTTCTGCGAAGACCAGCCCTTCTACTTACCCGACACCACCTCGTCTTCTGCTCCCTCTCTTCCCCGGCCCGTTGTCCCGGTCACGCCATCTGTGCCGTCTTCTTCCTCCTCTTCCCCCGTTCCTCCTCGGGTTCCTCCACCGCTAATCCGTGTCTACTCTCGTCGCCCATCCATGGATGCTCCCGTGACCCAGCTCCCTGCTGCCAGCGATAGCTCGGCTGCGGTCGATCACGCTCCCGTCTCTACAGCTCATCCCTTGACCAACTACGTCTCTCTACATCGGCTCACACCGCCTCTCTACACCTTTGCCACCTCCCTTTCCTCTATTTCTCTTCCTAACAATGTGCAGGAGGCGCTTCACCACCCAGGATGGCGGGCTGCTATGCACGATGAAATGCAGGCTCTCTGGGCTAACCAGACCTGGGATCTGCTTCCTCTTCCTCCTGGCCACACCCCTGTTAGCTGCAAATGGGTCTTTGTCATTAAACATGCAGCGGATGGCACTATCGACCGTCTGAAGGCACGTCTTGTGGCACGGGGGTTTACTCAGCAACATGACCTTGATTACGAGGAAACCTTCTCTCCCGTGGCCAAATTGAACACGGTCCGCGTTCTTCTCTCCTTGGCTGTTCATCGTCACTGGCCACTTTATCAGCTGGATATCAAGAATGCCTTCCTCAACGGCGATCTCCAGGAGACAGTTTATATGCAGCAGCCTCCCGGGTTTGAGACCACGGGGGAGTCTTTGGTATGCCACCTTCGGAAATCCATTTATGGTCTCAAACAGTCCCCGCGTGCATGGTTTGAAAAGTTCAGTACGGTGGTCTGTGCTAGTGGCTTCACTCGGAGCTCGGCTGATTTTTCTCTCTTCACCCGACATCGGTCAACCGGGACTGTGATTCTTCTGGTCTATGTTGATGATATCCTGATTACTGGCAACGACACGACAGGAATACAACAGATCAAGGCACAGTTGAATTCTGCCTTTCAAACCAAAGACCTGGGCAACCTTCGGTACTTTCTTGGGCTCGAGGTCGCCCGACGCCCTGATGGTCTTGTGTTATCTCAAAGGAAGTACTGTATAGACCTCCTTCGTGATGCAGGTTATTCTGGGTGCAAACCTGCAGAGACTCCTATGGACGCAAATCACAAGCTCTCGGCCCATAGCTCTGACTCTGACAAGCTACTTACAAATCCGGAATATTACAGACGCTTGGTTGGGAAGCTGATCTACCTTACGGTGACTCGACCAGACATCTCATTTGCTGTGGGAGTTGTGAGCCGTTTCATGCACGCTCCTCGGACATCTCATCTTCAAGCTGTCGAGCGCATCCTTCGATATCTCAAGATCGCCCCCGGACAAGGACTCGTGTACAAGCCATCCACATCTCTATCTCTTGTCGCGTATTCTGACGCTGACTACGCAGGATCTATTGATGATAGACGCTCCACAACTGGATTCTGTACTTATTTTGGTGGACACCTCATAACTTGGCGTAGCAAGAAACAGAATGTGGTTGCGCGTTCCTCTGCCGAAGCCGAGTACCGGGCTATGGCTGCTGTCGTTTCTGAGCTAACCTGGCTTGAAGGCCTTCTGAGAGACTTAGGTGTTCGTCTCTCATCTCCGGCAACCTTATTTTGCGACAGTCAGGCAGCAATTCATATTGCCAAGAATCCGGTTTTTCACGAACGAACAAAGCATATCGAAGTTGACTGTCACTTTATCCGGGAAAAGGTACAGTCAAAGAAGATAGATTTGGCGCATGTTCCTGCTACCGACCAAGTTGCGGACATCCTGACGAAAGCTCTCTCCAGGCCGCTATACTATCAGTTCTTATCCAAGCTTGGCGCCTACGACTTGTACGCTCCAGCTTGCGGGGGAGTGTTAGAAAAGCCCATTTAAGGGCCCATGTTGTTCCTTATTTATTTCTCTCTCTTGTATTAGTCCCACATCATGTATTAGGATTTTTCCTTCCTTCTTCTCCTATATAAGGGTATGTATACTTGTAACTATCACTAAGTGAACATATATACAAGGTTGGCTTTCTCCATTTCTACAATTATTTTAGATGTCATTTTTCACGCTTAGGAAGTGTTTTATAGGAGGCTTAATTAATTTCCAATCCAACTTTGTTGAAGGATAATCATGATTGATAAGGTGAAACCCCAGGAGCGTGGAAGGATATTTCACGTGGAGTTCAGATTTTAATCTAGAGAAATCATGCCACCGCGCCGCGTTTACGAACGCCGCAACACCGATGTAAGAAATTCTATTCCTTTTTGTTGAACCAGGTAAAAAAATGACGGGATGATTTGCTATTACAAGAAACCCTCTATATATAGAGGTGAATACAATACATAATTAAAACATAAAACATAAAGTATAATCTAACATTCCCCCTCAAGTTGGGCGTGTGATGTTAGCCATGCCCAACTTGTCCACAATATTGCTAAATACGTTCCCACTCAATCCTTTGCTGAGAATGTCAGCTAGCTTCCTGTCGGAGGGTTCAAAAGGCGTGCATATGATTCCTCTCTCAATGTTCTCCTTAATAAAGTGTCGATCCACCTCGATGTGTTTAGTCCGGTCACGTTGCACAGGGTTGTGCGCAATACTGATGACTGACTTATTATCACAATACAGCCGGATGAGTCTTGCTTCAATAAGACCAATGTCACTCATCACAGATCGAAGCCATAACCCTTCATAGACCCCGTGAGGCATAACTCTAAACTCTGACTCAGCACTAGATCTTGCCACAACTTGTTGCTTCTTACTCCTCCAAGTAACAAGATTACCCACAACTAGGGTACAATATCCTGAGGTTGATCGCCTATCATCAACAGATCCGGTCCAATCAACGTCAGTATAGACTTCAATATTTAGACCAGTATTGGGAGCAAACAGGATACCCCTTCATGGTGTAGACTTAGGTACCGGAGGATTCTGTGAGAAGCATCGACATGACGAGTTTTAGGAGCATGCATGAACTGGCTAACGACACCCACCACATAGGAAATATCTGGACAAGTGTGGGACAAGTATATCAATCTCCCCACTAATCTTTGGTACTCGGAGATATCAACAATTTCCTCTCCATCATTGCGCCCCAATCGGTGGTTTGCTTCAATCGGGGTGTCAACCGGTCTACATCAACTCATCCCCACCTTCTCAAGGAGATCTAAAGTGTATTTACACTGGGAGATGAAAATCCCCTGCTTGGATCGGTGGTTTGCTTCAATCGGTGTGTCAACTGGTGTACATCCACTCATCCCCACCTTCTCAAGGAGATCTAAAGTGTATTTACGCTGGGAGATGAAAATCCCCTGCTTGGATCGAGCAACTTCAATACCCAAGAAATACCTGAGTTTACCCAGATCTTTGACCTCAAATTCTCTAACCAATTTCTGTTTCAACCTCTGGATTTCTTCGATATCATCCCCTGTTACGACAATATCATCAACATACATAATACGTGCAGTGAGTTTTCCAATCCTTCGTTTAATAAACATAGTATGATCGACATTGCTTTGATGGAAACCAATAGATAGCATGGCCTTGAGAAACCGCCCAAACCACGCTCTTGGAGACTGCTTCAACCCATATAAAGATTTTCTCAATCTGCAGACTTTCCATGCAGCACCTGTAGGAATGAGGCCCGGAGGAATAGACATGTAAACCTCCTCATCTAGATCACCGTGGAGGAAGACATTTTCACATCAAGTTGCAAGAGCTCCCAGCCTTTGCAAGCAACACAGGATAACAAGACCCTGATAATATTCATCTTTGTCACCGGGGCAAACGTCTCTAGATAGTCAATACCAAGGATTTGCGTATAACCCCTTGTTAGCAACCTAGCCTTGCATCTTTCAACAATCCCTTGTGAGTTCTGTTTTACAATGAACACCCATTTACACCCAACCGTCTTCTTTCCATAGGGAAGGGGAACCAAATCCCATGTATGGTTTTTCTCAAGAGCATTCATTTCCTCAACCATCGTCTCACGCCACATAGAGACCTCCAGAGCCTGCTGCCATGATTCAGCTATGGAAGAAACAACAAGGGAAGAAACAAAGGTCTTGTAGGTAGTAGAAAGAGAATCATACGATACATAATGTGGTAAATGATGGCGAGTGTAAGACCGGATACCTTTCCTGAGGGAGATTGGTTGATCAGAAGGCCCTGAGTCAGGTTCCACTAACTATCCTGGTAGCATAGTCGGATCTTGCATGCTCGTCTGCTTTGTACGCTGAGTATAAACTTGTAAGCTTGGAGGAGGAGGCCCTGGAGGAGGACGTATGTCCACTGGTAGAGGAGGCACGGGAGGAGAGCTCACTTCCACTGGTAGAGCGGACACATGAGGACTCACTTCCACTGGTAGAGATAGACGCTCCCCCTGAAGTGAGGAATACAGTGGTGGTATGGGCAGAGAAACTAAGGGAAGAGACGTGAGAGTATACGAGGGAGAGGCATCCGCAACAGAATAATATGCCTCGGATTCACAGAACATAACGTCCATAGTGACAAATACTTTCTTGGTAGGAGGGTGAAAACATTTATACCCCTTTTGCGTGGGAGAGTAGCCAATGAAGACACGTTTTAGTGCCCGAGGATTGAGTTTGGAATGGCGGGGGTGGTGGATATGAACGAAGTAAACACATCCAAACACCTTAATGAGAAGCCGAGAAGGGGGCACCTGAAGAGGTTCAAGGGGTGTAGCATTCCCAAGGACATGAGTGGGCATACGATTGATGAGGTATGCCGCAGTAAGAACGACATCACCCCTGTAGAATTCGGAAGACGCATAGTGGACAAAAGACAACGAGCGACTTCCAGGAGATGCCGATTCTTCCGCTCAGCCACACCATTTTGTGTGAGCGAATACACGCAGGTAGTCTGGTGGAAGATACCACGATCAGCAAGATATTGCTCAAACTGCGAATCGATGTATTCACGACCATTATCACTACAAAGAATTTTAATTTCGGAGTGAAATTGAGTGGAAATCATGCAATGAAACTGTCAAAAAATCGAGAAAATATCATTTTTGTTACGCATCAAATACAACCATGTAGTACAAGAGAAACAATCAATAAAAGTAACAAACCACACACATCCAGAAATAGAAGATGTCAGGTAGGGACCCCAAATATCAGTATGAATAACAACAAAAAGAATAGAACTTGACAATGAAACATGCATAAACGAAGTACGATGATGTTTGTTTAAGCTACATACTTCACATACAAAAGAGTCAAAGACAACAGTAGACATAGCAGGAAATAACAATTTCATAACAGAAACAAAAGAGTGTCACAGGCGACAATGCCAGGTGTACAAAGGATGAGCAGTGTTGGAATGAAGAGCCAGAGGAGACGTAGCTTGGTCGAAGTTGAGCACATAGAGTCCATTTACCATGCTACCAGAGCCAATCACCTTCCCCGTCGTCAGGTCCTGAAAAACACAAGAAGACGAAAGAAATATCACAGAGCAGTGCATGGAGTTAGTTAAATGACTAATAGAAAAAAGATTACGAGTAAAATTAGAAACATAGAGGACAGAAGATACGGTGAGGGAGGAGCAGAAGATGGAACCCTTGCCGACAATGAAGGAAAATGAACCATCGACAATGCTCACCTTATCATGGCCATAAAAAGGAGTATATGATATAAAACCTGTAGAGGACCCAGTCATATGATCTGTGGCCCCAGAGTTAATAATCCACTGGGTAGAAGGATGAGAAACAACAGAGTGAGCACTTGGGAGACCCATGCAAGCGTAGGAGGAAGAGACAGAAGGCTCTGTAGAAAGGCCCTGCATCATGCGTCGAAGAGCCAACATTTCATCCGCTGTAAACTGAAGGTTCGTAGGTCGTTCCTGCGTGAGAGCACCAGGAGGGGCCGAGCCATCAGAACTGGAATTACCAGGAGGGACCGCGACCGAAGTACCAGTAAGATAGGGAGAACACGAGGCAACATGATGACCATAGGAGCGCCCAGAACCACGACCTCCATGAGGCGGAGCACCCCCTCTGGGGTTAGGAAACCCATGAAGCCGGAAGCAGGTATCCCGAGTGTGACGGTTCTTGCTACAATAATCACATAGCAGATGATCCTTATCAGAGCTCTTCAATTTGGAGTCCCGAGATGGACGAGTACCAAGAAGAGAGGGGGCAGTAGCCGCCAAAGCTGACCCCTCAAGCATCGAGTCTGGAAGAAGAGTCAGGCGACGATCGTATTCCTGCTGCACAATACTGTAGACCTCAGGAAGGGATGGTATCTGCGGTCGGCCCAAAATCTGAACACTGATCTGATCGAAGTCGCGATGCAGTTCATGAAGAAACTCAAATATACGATTGCGGTCATCCCCGGCCCGAACCATTGCCTCATTAATAGGGCTCACAAACGTAAGAGGATCAAAGTGATCATATTCCTGATACAACTGCGTGAACTCCAAGTAGTATGCATACGGCGGACGGTCACCCTGTCGAAGTAACGAGATCTTCCGGCGCAACTGAAAAATTTGAGCAGCATTGCCGCGACGAGAGTAGGTAGACTCTGCGCGGCGCCAAATGTCGGCAACGTTGTCGAGGAATAGGTAGTTCCGGGCAATGGACTCCTGCATCGAGTTAGTAAGCCAGGACATGACCAAGGAGTTCTCCGACTCCCACTGCGGCCAAGGTTGTCAGGATCGAGATCCTAGATGAGATCGTTTCGAGGTAGGATTGGATCTGATAGTAGGGTCGGATCGATGATCGTTTTACAAAATCAGGATCGATTTACAATATCGGGATCGTAGGATCGTAAGATCCTATGATCTGGATCGCGATCTTGACAACCTTGTCTGCGGCCATTCAGACGAATTGATGTCGGGCTCCTTCATTTTGCCAGTGACATAGCCAAAGAGACGCCAACTTTTGAGCGCCAGAGTGATAGAGCGAGACCACAAGAGATAATTGGAGTCGTCAAGGCGTATGATATTGATTTGGGGTGTATTATGATCATTAGTGCCACGAAAGAGGACCGTCAGAGTGGAGGCACCAGAAGAGGGAGCAACCCCAGAAGAGGGAGCGGGAGATTCAACATCTCCAGACATAATGGTTCAGGAATAGAAATCCAGAGACAACCCAGGATTAGGGCATCAAAAAAATCGGCGGGGAAAACGAAGAAATCCACTCCATTAGAACACCCAAAGCAAGAAAAAATGGCGTCGGATAAAAAAACAGGGCTCTCACTGCTTAAGCATACCGACGCCGGATGGAGGGTGGGAGACCCGGCTGGAAGAAGAGGAGTTGGAGACCCGGCTGAAAGAAGAAGAAGAAGAAGAAGCGCCGGGAGGGATCGAGCAGGAGCTGGCGAGTGGGAGCGGGCGAACGGGATCGAGCGGGAGCGGCAGCGGGATCGAGCGGGAGCGGGAGCGAGCGGGAGCGAGTGCGCGACGAGCGGGAGCAGGCGAATCACGAGGAGAAGGTGAGCGGGATCGGGCGGGAGTGGGCGAACGCCACGACAGGCGGAGGCTAGGGCACGCGGAACACTGCTCCCTCTGATACCATGTTGAACTAGGTAAAAAATGCCGGGATGATTTGCTATTACAAGAAACGCTCTATATATAGAGGTGAATACAATACATAATTAAAACATAAAACATAAAGTATAATCTAACACTTTTGACTAGACAACACATAGTTTATTGTATGAATTATTCTTGTATAGTTAACATAATACATGTAATAATATGGGACCATATGCAACGAGATTTGATTGTAAATCGTGAAAAGAAATTATAAATCCTTATGAATCTTGTGAAACTGTACAGTTTATGAAATCACGTATTTTTTAGATATCCAATTAAATACTAAATCACTAGAATATATATATAAAAATATATATATAAGATGGTTAAATAGCATGAGACACGATCTGAAACGTAAGGATAAATAAGTATGCAATCCAAAGTCCAGTAGAAAATAATTAGGAAGCACGATGGAGGCTTCCTCGTGTGATAAATAGAGTCGCCCTATCTTATTCATAAGGCTTGGCAGACCTTATGCGCCTCAAGTTGGAGAGATGGCACCCCATATGAAGATTAATAGATGCGAGTCTGTGACCAAAAGACACTAGAACACTTGTGTTTTTAGTAGAGACTAAGATCGTTAGAATGCACATAAGAATTTACTTAATCTCGAACAAAGATTATAAAAGTTAAATGACATCTAAAATTCAAGTAGACCCCAAAATCTAACATCCCCAAAGTCTAAGGGTTCCAAAATTGGATAGAAGATTCAGGTTATGATTACAATAGAACATACATTTATGTTTAAAATATTTTTATAGAAAAGCATGCATAATATAGTACATTTTATCGCAGTTTACAAATGTTGTTTAAAAACATGCACACATTTTTTCTTAAAGTTTTTTTAGTATTATTAGGAGAAATGATTTTTCTTACTCCCTAGTGGACTGACCTGTCTTCAGACATTTCTTTTCAGGGGTCATATGCGAGGAGATACGCCTAGGATAAGCGTTTGCGGATCTCCATTTTTGTTCATCGTTCTTTTAGTTGTCTTTCATTTCAGATGTTGTATCTTTGATTTAAGAAAACAATATATTTAAAATATTTAAAGTTTTTTATGTATCAGACAATGTTTAAGATTTCAGTATTTTGGATGTCCGGTTCTTTTCAATTCTATTTGGCTATGTGAATTAGAATTTGAGGTACCCTTTTACTCTTAGCTTCATACTTTACTTCCGCTGTAATTTTTTCAGATATTACTTTAGATTTTACCTGCTTTGTACCGATATTATTACTGCTGCTTAGTTTACTTCTTATCATGAGTTTTGACAAGACCACTGATTGTTGTTAAACTAGGTAGTGGTGTTACACTGCATTTCCTCTATCATAACCTATGAAGCACCGACACTTCAATATGCCCACCGTGTCGGTATCGGAGAGTCCGACACTCGTCCGACTCTCCTACACTCTCCGACACTCGAGTCAGAAATTCGACATGCTGGCTCACGCGGGACTCGCGTGTCCAGGTCAATTGGACACGTGTGTCCCGCTCAATCGGACACGCGTGTCCCGCTCAATCGGACACGCGTGTCCCGCTCAATCGGACATGCGTGACCCGCTCAATCGGACACGCGTGTCCCTAAGTTAGCTACTCATGGTGAGGCAGGTGACAATTTGTCTTGGAAGTGCCTTTACCCCTTTCTGTCATTTCAAGTAGTGAAAGTGGATCTATTAATGACGTAATTATTTTCTCTAGAAAAAAGAAATTGAAAGTGGAAAAAAAGTTTGCATGAAAATCCATTATTTTTACTGATGATATATAATGGTAATGTGTTAATGCTCTATCATTTTTTGATAATTTTTAAATTTTGCATATGAATATTTGATGAGTAATATTTAAACGTGACTTAATTTATTTAAATATTTGTTAATTATTATTATTTTTATTTTTTGTTAAATGTTTTAGGATTTTCATAATTATAAAAATGAATATTTAATATACGTGTCCCAGCGTGTCGGAATATGATATTTTTTGAGAATTGACGAGTCGCGTGTCGTGTCGTGTCGTATCGCGTGTCCCGTGTCGGTGTCGGTGCAACATAGATCATAACATTCTTCCACTTTCTATGTTAAGAGTCCCTCCTGCCACGTAGTAGGAACCGTGTTAGAGGATAAAGAGGAAATAAATGCTTGATGCAATGGGGTTCGAGAGACATAGGAAACATATTTAGACAATAGGCGTTGGACACTCTTACCTTCACATGGGTCGATAGGTAACTTTACAAAAGGTAAAGACAAAGTCGTGATTGGTTCTAGTATAGGAGGATGGGCAGTCGAGTCCTTGTGTCTCCAAACATAAACTTGCAGAGGATTTGTCTTTGGTGGAGGAGGTATTTTCTCCCTCTAGCTAGGAATATTGTGGGATGACATGATATACATAATTAGAGAGTAAGAAGACTTACTTCTAATGTGATGAAGACTCCCCTGAAAAGTGACCTCATAATAAAGCTCATCCCAATATGTGATATCTATAGAGATAAGAATTCTCTTGATTAGAGTACGGTAAACATTTATAACCCTTTTGAGAGGGGAATATCCAATGAAGATATACTATAGTGCATTAGATTCAAGTTTTGAGCATGCAGTGTTATGGATATGAACAAATCACAGACGCCCTAAGAGTTTTAGGGTCAGGTGAGTAGGAGAGACACCCAATGTATAAAGTTGAGTCTTGTTCTTAAGACAGTAGTAGGTAAGCGATTGATAAAGTAGGCAATAATAAGAACATCTCCCCAATAGTATCAAGGAAGATGCATGCTAAAGAGAAGACAACGAGCAACCTCAAGAAGATTATGATTCTTCCGCTCAACGACCCCATTCTGAACAGGAGATTGAACATATGTGATTTAATGCATTATCCCCAGGGTAGCCAAATATGTGTCTAAGGAGGTATCAGTGTTTTCACGACCATTTTCACTACAAAGAATTTTAATGGCATCTCTAAACTGGGTGAAAATGATGCCATAAAATTTTTTGAACATAAGAAAGACCTCCTTTTTATGGTGCATCAAATAAACCCAAGTGATTTGTAAAAAAATCAATGAAGATAAAAACCATTTATAACCAGAAATAGAAGCAATGAGGCAAGACCACCATACATCGGAGTGAATGACAACAAATGAAATAGTGGATGGTAATGAAGAATGCGTAATAGATACATGCTTATGTTTATTCAATTCACACATATCATAGTGAAAGTTTTGTAAGACATGAGAAAGAAAACTAAGAATTTAAATTCTCATAGTGGCATATGCTGGATAGCTTAGACGGTGATGTCAATAACCTAATGATGGACTCTGAGAGACATGCAGAGCTTTGGCTAAAGTAGTAGCATCGAATACATAGAGAACATCTTGCATCCTACCTTAGCTAATCACTTTCTTCGTCTGCATGTATGAAAGACACAATGAGAGGGGAAACATGTAATTGAGCATTGCATGAAGTTAGTCAAGTGACTAACGGATAACAAATTATGAGTGAAGCTTGGTACATGAAGGCCAATGGATAAAGTAAGAGAAGAACAATGAATGAATCCTTTCCTTGTAATGGAGGAAAAAGATCCTTTCATGATGCATACTCTCTCTCTCTCAAATAATTGGAAGTAAGAAAAAAATTTGATGAGGAGCCACCCATGCGACCTCTTGCACCGAAATCAATAATTTGTGAGAAAGTGAGTGTATAGTTCAGGGTGGGTACTCAGAAGACCTGTGTAGGCAAAGGGGGACAGTTCAGAAGATGTCTCCGTAGAGAAGTCTTGCATCATCCGCAGAAGGCCTGTTGTTTCTCAGTGGAGAGAGAATTGGGAACTAAGATGGGATCAAAACTAAAACTCCCCACATTAAGTTCTTCAAAGATCTCAGTCAGATGAGCAACACGGTGGTGAGATTCCCCCCCTGGGATCTCCCACAGTCATGACCTCTACGTGGGGTAGGTCCTCCTCAAGGGGGAGAGGGGACTATGAAGCTCAATGAAGGTCTCCCAGGTATTTCAAATTTTACCACAATGGTTACAAACAAGATTTTCTTTGTCCGCAATATTGGGCTTGGAATCTCGTAAAGAGTGCCCTCCCGAGTTCTAGTGTGTTATAAAAGTATAGCCTTTTTGTGCATGTTCAGATATCCACGACTGTTTACGATCACATTCCTGCTGAATACGACTATAAAGCTATGGTAAGTAAAAAACAAAGACGCGATCCAAAATCTACACAATGATCTGATCAAAATCCCTATAAAGAGGGTGTAAGAACTCAAACACAGTTGCGGTCTTCCCATGCCTTGAATAAAATCTTATAACCATGACAAAGCCAAGTAAGGGAGTCAAAGTGGTCATATTCTCGATATAATTGAGTGAACTAAGAATAACGGGCAGATGGAGGACGATCACCTTGACGAAGGAGAAATATTTTCTTTCTCAGTTGAAATATCTGAGAAGAATTTCCTTTTCTAGAATAAGCAGATTCAACCCTCTTCCAAATGCCATCGACTTCCAAATGTTGGCGGCGATGTTAAGGAACACGTAACTACAAGCAGTATCCTGTTCCTTGAAACCAGGACATGACTAATGAGTTCTAAAAGTCGTATTGCCCCAAGTAGCAGTACCCTGTGCTGGTTCTCTTATGCTGCTGTTTATATAGTCAAACATTTTCAGGATCTTAAGTGCCAAAGTAATGGACCCGACCAAAACAAGTAGTTTGTATTGTCGAGATGAGTACTCATAACCTGAGGGACATTGTGATCATGAATTACCTAGGTAAATTCAGTGGGAGTTGATCCGTCCCTTGAATCAACTTCTGACGTCTTTAATGCCGTTAGGGGACAAGAGAAACTTGGGATTATACCAAGGAACAAAATACTTCCCGATCGATCGACAAAAAATAGGTCGGAGAATTATCGGAGTTGAAAGAGTGATAAATCCCTCATTAGGACAGGTCAAGTTCCGAGAACACATCACCATGAAAGTTTGGGGGCCATAAGAGAGCCAGTTGTGTGGTAGAGATGTTTTTCTCAAGTAATAGGGAAGAATCCCCAAAACCTAGATTTGAAATCTAGGAAATCCAACCAA
The DNA here is from genome assembly GCA_039583875.1 of Platanthera guangdongensis. Lineage (NCBI taxonomy): Eukaryota > Viridiplantae > Streptophyta > Magnoliopsida > Asparagales > Orchidaceae > Platanthera > Platanthera guangdongensis. The sequence goes on from CM077167.1 coordinate 158,104,378, forward strand.
TAAATCAAAAATCCCTTTAGTAAGACATAATGATGAAGATTGACTATTTTTGGGCCATCGGATAGACGATCGGAGACCGTGATCGCGACCGACTCGATTTTTCATATTTTTAATCATTTAATTATATTTCTCTTACTTGTATTTTGAGAGTTAGGTTGATTTATTCGTCGATCGATCGTCGTCGGCGAATAATTTCAACATAATTCACCCCCTTTATATCTCCCAGCAGTCGACGAAATAGGGATCGAAGATTGTGGTTTATAGAATAACCTCTCTTTGGTTGTGAGAGAGGTGCGACGCCTCCCTCTCCCGTTCGGTGTGACGCCGAGCGGCTTCGCCTCTACCGCCGCAGCTGGTGCCGTCGACAAATCCTCGAACAACCTCATGCGCCCCCTGTGAGCCTTCCAAGCCTTCCACCGCTGTTTGAGTTGCCAACCACCATTTCCCCATCCTTCTCCAGCTGCTGCCGCCTCTTCCCAGCACAACCGACAGCCTCCCCCTTGTGAAGACCCAAAATTTCCGGGCTTCCCAATGATTTCAGAAAGTGAACAGAGAGTCAATAGAATAGTCGCAACACATTTATGAACAATACAAAAAACTTTCAAAGCAGTATTTATTTTATCCTTTTATTTATTCACACTGTCATACAATCATTTACTCGAAATCTGCTAAATATTTACAGTAATTTTCGGAACATAGTAACTTATGACTCTCAGAACCTTCTTCGATTCCTTTGTATACATTGAGCCATATCTTCTCTAACTCTTCAGGTGCGAACCTTCCCCGTACACCTGGAATTCCACCTGTTGTCTGAAAAAAAATGAATCCACTAAGGGTTAGTCATAAAAATTATGACTACGTGAGAACAATATTTCGCGAAATGGTTATACATGCAAATAAGGGGAATGATACCAATATGCATACAGTATAATAAAATTAATCACTTGATTATTCTCAATACTAATCATTAAATTTCCCCTTAACTTTAGTTACATAAAATAGGAAATGCTCCGGTGATGTAACTTGAATTGGGCCCCGCCCCCGAAGAGCGTAAGTGTATGCTCACCCCTACTGATGGATCCATCAGTGGATGCCTCCACATCATCGGTGTTGAAACCGAGAGATCGATCTCTGTGAAGTTCGGGGTCCCTTGAAAGGGGTGACCTCACACTTACTGCACTCAGGAGGATGTCACGGACCAAAGACTCAGGAAACTAGGAACAGACCCTCGGCTCTAGCGTGGAGGTCCCACCTCACATCCGGAAGACCTTGGTGATCTCCCCCTCCCTAGCCAATGCTGAGCTAGGTGCCTTGGAGGATGAACAAAAATGATGAAGAAGTGATGCCCTCCAAGGCACCCTCAAGGGTCTATTTATAGTTTTCTGGGAATTGCCTGCAAATAACCAACTTCCGCTGCTCTGAAAATTACTGAAATGCCCCCGGGTTGGTCTGTCAACAGCCAAATCCCGCTGTTTTGAACAGCTATTCGCAGCCCATCGGGGCAAAAGGGCAGACCCTCAAGCTGGAGAGAGCTAGGCGGCCTGGGCGAGCTGGCGGTGGGCGAGACCAAGGCTGGTGAGCTGGGCGAGCTGGCCTGACGAGCTGACCTGACTAGCTGGGGGAGCTGGCCTGACGAGCTGGACGAGCTGGCCGGACGAGCTGGCCTGACGAGCCGGGCGAGCTCGCCTGACGAGTGGGGCGAGCTGGCCTGACGAGCTGGGCGAGCTGGCCTGACGAGCTGGGCGAGCTGGCCTGACGAGCTAGGCGAGCTGGTATGAGGAGCTGGGCTGACGAGCTGGGCAAGCTGGCTTAACGAGCTGGGCGAGCTGGCCTGACGAGCTGGCCTGACGAGCTGGGCGAGCTGGCCTGACGAGCTAGGCGAGCTGGCCTGGCGAACTTGGCGAGCTGGCCTGACGAGCTGGGCGAGCTGGCCTGACGAGCTGGGCGAGCTGACCTGACGAGCTGGGCGAGCTGGCCTGACGAGCTGGCCTGACGAGCTTGGCGAGATGGCCTGACGAGCTGGCCTGACGGGCTGGGCAAGCTGGCCTGACGAGTTGGCCTCACGAGCTGGCCTGACGAGCTGGCCTGGCGAGTTGGAGGAGCTAGCCTGACGAGCTGGCCTGACGAGCTGGCCTGACGAGCTGGAGGAGCTAGCCTGACGAGCTGGCCTGACGAGCCGGGCGAGCTGGCCTGACGAGCCGGGCGAGCTAGCCTGACGAGCTGGGCGCAGGGCGAGCACATACCGGGCCCGCCCCGTACAAGGGGCCGGGGGGGGGGGGGAGGAAAATACTTCATCCCCCTATTAGTATATTATGCAGATTGAGCCTAAATTGGCCACCAAGAGTGCCAAATCTCTTGAAAAACTTAAAAATGCATAGCTAGTCTCATGCCTTGTTCTGGGGCTTTCTCTTCGTGAATACGAGGTTGTACACAATCCCCGCTCTTTTCGAGCGGGTTCCACGCTCGGAAAGAAACATCCAACCCAACGTATTCGCTGTATAGCCTTCTTGGAGCCGAAAACACTTGGCCTCCCGGGGGGTCAACCTGTCACGCCAGCTAATGGGAGCCTGGGTGACGAGACGGTCCTCGGGGTAGAAAACACTTGGCCTCCTCGAGGGGTCAATCTGTCACGCCAGCTAATGGGAGCCTGGGTGACGAGACAGTCCTTGGGGTAGAAAACACTTGGCCTCCCCGATGGGTCAACCTGTCACGCCAGCTAATGGGAGCCTGTGTGACGATACGGTCCTCTCGGGGTAGAAAACACTTGGCCTCCCCGAGGGGTCAACCTGTCATGTCAGCTAATGGGAGCCTGGGTGACGAGACGGCCTCGGGGTAGAAAACTTCTCTCCGTCGAGGCATATGCAACCCAACCAGCTAGTGAGAGCCTGGATGAGGAGATCCTCTCGGGGGTGAGACTTGCTCTACCCGAGGCACATTCTACTCAACCAGCTAGTGAGAGCCTGAATGAGGAGATTATCTCGGGGGTGGGACTTGCTCTCCCCTATGCACATTCGACTCAACCAGCTAGTGAGAGCCCGGATGAGGAGATCCTCTCGGGGGTGGGACTTGCTCTCCCCGAGGCACATTCGACCCAACCAGCTACTAAGAGCCTGGATGAGGAGATTCTCTCGGGGGTGGGACTTACTCTCCACGAGGTACATTCGACCCAACCAGTTACTGAGAGCCTGGATGAGGAGGTCCTCTCGGGGGTGAGACTTGCTCTCCCCGAGGCACATTCGACCCAACCAGCTAGTGAGAGCATAGATGAGAAGATCCTCTCGGGGGTGGGACTTGCTCTCCCCGAGGCACATTCAACCCAATCAGCTAGTGGGAGCCTGGATGAGGAGATCCTCTCGGGGGTGGGACTTGCTCTCCCCGAGGCACATTCGACCCAACCAGATAGTGGGAGCCTGGATGAGGAGATCCTCTCGGGGGTGGGACTTGCTCTCCCCGAGGCACATTCGACCCAACCAGCTAGTGAGAGCCTGCATGAGGAGATCCTCTCGGGGGTGGGACTTGCTCTCCTCGAGACACATTCGACCTAACCAACTAGTGGGAGCCTGGATGAGAAGATCCTCTCGGGGGTGAGACTTGCTCTCCCCGAGGCACATTCGACCCAACCAGCTAGTGAGAGCCTGGATGAGGAGATTCTCTCGGGAGTGAGACTTGCTCTCCCCGAGGCACATTCGACCCAACCAGCTAGTGAGAGCCTGGATGAGGAGATCCTCTCGGGAGTGGGACTTGCTCTCCTCGAGGAACATTCGACCCAACCAGCTAGTGGGAGCCTGGATGAGGAGATCCTCTCGGGGGTGGAACTTGCTCTCTCCGAGTCACATTCGACTCAACCAGCTAGTGAGAGCCTGGATGAGGAGATCCTCTCGGGGGTGGGGCTTGCTCTCCCCGGGGCACATTCGACCCATCCAGCTAGTGGGAGCCTGGATGAGGAGATCCTCTCGGGGGTGGGACCTGCTCTCCCCGAGGCACATTCGACCCATCCAGCTAGTGGGAGCCTGGATGAGGAGATCCTCTCGGGGGTGGGACCTGCTCTCCCCGAGGCACATTCGACCCATCCAGCTAGTGGGAGACTGGATGAGGAGATCCTCTCGGGGGTGGGACCTGCTCTCCCCGAGGCACATTCGACCCATCCAGCTAGTGGGTGCCTGTATGAGGAGATCCTCTCGGGGGTGGGATCTGCTCTCCCCGAGGCACATTCGACCCATCCAGCTAGTGGGAGCATGGATGAGGAGATTCTCTCGGGGGTGGGACTTGCTCTCCCCGAGACACATTCGACCCATCCAGCTAGTGAGAGCCTGGATGAGGAGATCCTCTCGGGGGTGGGATTTGCTCTCGCCGAGGCACATTCGACCCAACCAGCTAGTGAGAGTCTGAATGAGGAGATCCTCTCGGGGGTGGGACTTGCTCTCCCCGAGGCACATTCGACCCAACTAGCTAGTGAGAGCCTGGATGAGGAGATCCTCTCGGGGGTGGGACTTGCTCTCCCCGAGGCACATTCGACTTAACCAGCTAGTGAGAGCCTGAATGAGGAGATCCTGTCGGGGGTGGCACTTGCTCTCCCCGCGGCACATTCGACCCAACCAACTAGTGAGAGCCTGGATGAGGAGATCCTCTCGGGGGTGGGACTAGGCGTGTCATTCGAAGTTTACTAAATTCAACATCCTCAAACGGGGAAATTTTAAGGTACATGACCCCCTGACTCAGCTGGTTAGTGGTAGAGCTTATTACAAGAATAAGAAAAAGACCTCTCAAAGGCAAGACTCCCTTAGGCCGCTTGAGCACGATGACCATCATACGCCTCCTCTGATACCTCTATCTTGCTCAGGCTCTCCATGATCTTCTCTATCTCTTCTGCCTTGGCTAGCCAGGAGATGGTGTTGACAGCCGTGACGTAGCACTGCCTTGCCATCCTGGGGTTTCCCCTGATCCTGACTTGGACCCCTCCTGAGTTGAACTTGAGGCACTGGTGGAAAGAAGATGACACACAACAGAAGACGCTGATGAGGGGCCTTCCGAAGATGGCGTTATAGCTGCTCGCAGCGTCAACAATGACGAACCGACAGTTCCTTAAGTTCCCCCCCCCCCCCCCCCAACTTCACCTGGAGTCCGACTCCACCTTCTACCTCCTTCCTTTCCCCTGAAAATCCGAACAGGGGTCCGTCAGAGGCCAACACCCTCCTTGGTTCCACTTTCATCCCGTCAAACGCCTTCTTGAAAACGACGTTAACGGAGCTCCCGTTGTCAACTAAGATCCGGGATACGGTGTAGCCTTCGATGACTGCCTGGATGACCAACGCATCCCAGAACGGATCCTCGTGATCCGGCATGTCCTTCATTGAGAAGGTGATCCTTTCCTCTGGGGGCGGGGTCTGGGATGTTGAAGCGACGCTCCGTCGGTACATGACATGGAGGCTTGCCTTCCGAGTGGCTTCAATCCCCACTCCACTGTGGATCACTCCTATACCTCCTCGGGTTCCTACGTCGACCCGGTCCTCACACACGTCATCTCCCCCTTCTCTGGGTAGAACTTCTTCAATCCACACCGGCGGTTGCTGCTGGGCTGGGGCTCTCGCCTCTCTCACTTCCAGGAATTCGGGGCAGGTAGCTGTGGCGTGACCCTCTACCTGGTGGAGGTCACAGTACGACAACACTATCCCTTCCCTCCTTCGACGGGCTGGGTGATTTCTCCCATTACCTCTTCCCCTTCTTCCTATCTCCATGACTTGCTGTGGTGGGGGTAGGAGCTGCCTAGGGGCTTGTCTCTGGAAGTTGAACCTCCCTTGGCCTCCATGAAAGTTCCCCCCATCTTGGACGAGACCTCTTCCTGGACCCTGAACGGGTCCTCCCTGCTGCCTCCGGACCTTCCTGAGGTCCCTGGAACCTCTGAGCTCTCTGCTCCTCTCTGCTTCTCCCATCCTGATGCCTCGAGCCACCTTGCTCCTTCGACTCTGCCTCTGTTAATCTTGCCAATTTCTTGACAAATGCTGGGTTTGCCGCCTCAGTTGTTATCTCCTCCGCCGCCCTTTCCATCAACTCCTCAAAGGAAAGGGGGGGGGGGGGGGTCCTTCGGGTCAGGCTCATCTTGAAGAACCCCTCGCACAACCCCACCGTGAATGCCATCTAGAGGGCATACCCCGACATCTCCTGGATATCGGGACTCCTCGGCCCCCTGCCTTATCAGGAAGATGGACTCAGGACTCTTCTTCCTCTTCTTGGAGGTGGAGAAGCGAAGCTGAAAGCTCCGGCTCAAGTCCTCAATCCATAAATTGATCTTGGTGGGAGTTGGTGGAACCAGTCCCTTGCCTTGTCCTTCAACGTGATCGCGAAGAGACGACACTTGAAGGCATCCGTCATCGGCCTGATGGAGACGCCATCCTCAAACCACTGCAGGTGCTGGACGGGGTCATCCTTCTCGGTATAGTAAGCCATGTCGGGCTCTCTGAACCCCTCGGGAACGGGAGCTGAGATGATCAGCTCGTTAAAGGGTGACCCCCTGAGTGATGGTCTCGCAACCTCTACTCGCGCGACCTGCTCGCCTGGAAGGCTAGCACTCGCCAGGCTGGAGAACAACTCCCGGCCGGTGAGGTCTCGCTCGACCCCATCTCTCATCATCTCCTTCCCGGGCCGTCTTCCTGGTGCACTTCCTTCTTCCCCTGCTGGGGTCATCTCGCCTAGGTCCCTGGGAGACAGCTCGCCGAGAACCCTGGGTGCAGTCTCGCCAAGACCCATGAGAGCTAAGTCCTGAGGCGTGGGAGTTGAGCAGTTACCTCGAGGAGCTATACTTCGCAACATCTTCATGATGCCTTGAATGAATGCCATGAACTCTTCTCTTCCCACAAAGGGTCCTGGGTTGGGGAGCTCGCCGAGATCATCACTACCTCCCTAATCTCCAGCCATGACACTCTCCCGAGATCTTCTGTGTTGGTCACTCTTCACGCTCACCGCACCAAGATGTTGAAACCGAGAGATCGGTCTCTGTGGAGTTCGGGGTCCCTTGAAAGGGGTGACCTCACACTTACTGCACTCAGGGGGATGCCACGGACCAAAGGCTCAGGAAAATAGGAACAGACCCTCGGCTCTAGCGTGGAGGTCCCATCTCACACCCGGAAGACCTTGGTGTTCTCCCCCTCCCTAGCCAATGCTGAGCTAGGTGTCTTGGAGGATGAACAAAAAGGATGAAGAAGTGATGCCCTCCAAGGCACCCCAAGGGTCTATTTATAGTTTTCTGGGAATGACCTGCAAATAACCAACCTCTGCTGCTCTGAAAATTACTGAAATGCCCCCGGGTTGGTCTGCCAACAGCCAAATCCCGCTGTTTTGAACAACTATTCGCAGCCCACCAGGGGCAAAAGGGCAGACCCTCAAGCTGGAGAGAGCTAGACGTCCTGAGCGAGATGGCGGCCTGGGCGAGACCAAAGCTGGCGAGCTGGGCGAGCTGGCCTGACAAGCTGGCCTGACGAGCTGGGGGAGCTGGCCTGACGAGCTGGGCGAGCTGGCCTGACGAGCTGGGCGAGCTGGCCTAACGAGCTGGGCGAGCTGGCCTAACGAGCTGGGCGAGCTGGCCTGACGAGCTAGGCGAGCTGGCCTGAGGAGCTGGCCTGACGAGCTGGGCGAGCTGTGTGAGCTGGCCTGACGAGCTGGGCGAGCTGACCTGACGAACTGGGCGAGCTGGCCTGACGAGCTGGGCGAGCTGGCCTGACGAGCTGGGCGAGCTGGCCTGACGAGCTGGGCGAGCTGGCCTGACGAGCTGGCCTGACGAGCTGGACGAGCTGGCCTGACGAGCTGGGCGAGCTGGCCTGACGTGCTGGGCGAGCTGGCTTGACGAGCTGGGCGAGCTGGCCTGACGAGCTGGCCTCCCGAGCTGGCCTGGCGAGCTGGCCTGGCGAGCTGGAGTAACTAGCCTGACGAGCTTGGCGAGCTGGCCTGACGATCTGGGCGAGCTGGCCTGACGAGCTGGGCGAGCTGGCCTGACGAGCTGTGCGCAGGGCGAGCACATACCCCGCCGCATACAAGGGGCCGGGGGGAGGCAAATACTTCATCCCCCTATTAGTATATTATGCAGATTGAGCCTAAATTGGCCAACAAGAGTGCCAAACCTCTTGAAAGGCTTAAAAATGCATAGCTAGTCCCATGCCTTGTTCTGGGGCTCTCTCTTCGCGAATACGAGATTGTACAATCAGATTCGAAGCCATCACATTTCCCCATGCAGAGTTTTAAATTAATTTTATCTTGGCGTGTAACTAGATGTTGATGATAAAAATAATACCCTCAGAATAAATATCGCTTAATTGTCCCCTCGCCCACTTTATTTACTTAGCGATATATCTTTAAGGCGAAACTCATATGCACAAGCAAGTTTGTTCAAAGAACCAAAACATTAAATATGACAAAATAATTGAATACACAATTTCAAGAAATAAAATACTCACCCTTTGCTTTCCTTTATTCATATCTTTTGCCGCATGCATGTCACGGTTATCACGGGACGCCATCCTCGAATCTTTGGGAATCACTGAAATAACATGCATCTTAATTTGGGTTGCGTCTCGTTTTACACGTAGCATGGAGCGTAAAAGAGTTGTATCAGAAAGTTAAAACAATAAACCGAAAATACCAATTAAATTGCTAAAGACAAAATCTGATTTTATACTTTGCCGGACAACTAGAAATATGCCTCAAAATTGGGCTAAAAACCAGCCCCCAAATGGTTTTCCCGTCCTCTTAAACGTAATTGTCCAGCAAGGCATAAAGGTTAACTTGGCTATCAACATAATCTCCCAAAAATCTGCAATTAAAATCAATAATTTGGTATCCCCACAGTCCAAACAACTAAGTAGAGAGAAAATAAACTAAACCAGCCAAGATGAGGAGGCAGTGGCCTGGAAGTCGCAGCAGGGAGGCAGCAGCTCTGGAGCAGCTACAAGGAGCGGCAACAACTTTGCAGTGACAACAGCTACACAGGAGAAGCTCAGGAGCAACCGAAACCCTAAATCAAAAGCAGAGGCAACCACTGAGGAACATCAGAGGTAAAAAGAAGCAGAGCCCCATAAGGAGGTACTCGGGTACAACAGAGAAGAAGAAGAAGAAGGAACCTTGGAGCAGTAGCAGTAGCTGGAGAAGAAGAATGACAACAACCCTAACAGAAGAAGAGGGAAGCAGCAGCAGCCCTAGCAGAACCGTCGACCCTGATGAATCAACGACACAGTAGCGACAGAGGCGGATCAGCGTCGGCACAGGAACACGACAACGACAGCACAACGAGCTCGACACAGAGAAAGAAGGAGATGAAGTAGAAGGAGAAGAAGATGGAGAAGAAACACTTCTCTGTCGTAGAGGAGCAGCCGGAGGAAGATGAAGGAGGAGAGGTCGCAGGATTCGCAGAAGCAGAAATGCGGGAGAAATGAAGTCGCGGCCCTACTAATTTATACAGTGAAATCCTCGGCTAAGCGGTAAGACCGCTCCAGGTGTTAATTAACCGAAGCCAAGCATGTATCCAGCCAACATCTCATCCTCCAGCACATCAAAACAACCTTTATCAACAGCCAACCGACCCATCCAGTCACCAAACACAGCCAACACATTATTAACACAACCAACACACCAAGCCAGCCAGCTCAAAATCATCAGCCCATAAATTAATTAGCTAGCCCATAAGCACATAAACAACCCACATAAATTCAGCACATATAATTAAAAAGGCAAACCCACAAAAATATCCAAACCATCATGCAAGGAAAGAAATCATAAAATGTGTGCCTTTTCATCATCGGGGATAATCTCAAAATATTTATACGAATTTTTATTTTAGGTCGTTACAAATCCTCCCATCCTTTAGGAGTTTTCGTCCCTGAAAACTACTGTAGAAATGCCACGTTATTCATCTGGAGAATGGTAAATACAACTTATTTCCCATAGGTATAAGCCCAGGGAAAAACTAATCGATCGGCTGGGCCTTCTTGAGGTGGCGTTGGAGCATGTGCAGGAGCGGGTGCGGGTACTGGTGCAGGTACTGGTGCAACTGCAAGTGCAGACGTTGGTGATGGTGCTGATGCGAATGATTCAGCAAGCATTTGATATAATTGCTGCTGCAATGGAGGTTGTGAATTGATTGCTTTATTTTGGAGCTTTGGGCAATTCTTCTTTGTGTAACCCGGCCCACGACAGTAATAACAAACGCCAATCAAGCATTCGCCTCGATGATTTATGCCACACTTGGCACATTTCGTCGAATTTGCTTGAGACGTAGTATTGGTTGATGGACCAGTTTGTATTGTCTTAACAACATCTTTGCTCTGTACTTCGCTTTGAGTTGAGATTTTCGTTGCTTTTTTCCCATCTCGGTGTTTCTGCATTTTGCCTTGATCGATTTCTACTAATCGCGCTCGCTCGACCAACTTTCCATATTCTAGGATATCCAAAGGTACGAGTAAATTGCGTATGTCGTCCTGCAGTTCCTGTTGAAATTGTCTGCAACGATCTTCCTCGATAGGCACGAGATAATCGACATAATATGCCAACTTGGAGAATTCTGTCTCGTACTGTAACACCGACTTGGATCCTTGGACAAGCCGTAAAAATTGATCGTGTCGGACTCGTTTTTCCGATCGGGATACGAACCAATTAGTGAATTCTTGAAGAAAATTTTCCCATGTCACAACTCTACGTCCCGTAAACTTTGTAGCGACTAAGTTGTTCCACCAACGCTTTGCGGTGCCCTCCAAGTACAAATGACGTGAGTTCAACTTTCCGGTCCTCTGGGCAGCGCATGACGTGGAAGATCATTTCAATTCGCAGTATCCAATCTTCTGTTTCTAAGCGAGATAGACCTCCAACAAACGTAGGTGGTTTTAATTCCATAAACTGTTTAAGATCGAAGTCAATTTGGCGGTATTGGGGGCGTCAGAGCTTCTACTCTTGAAGGGAGATTTGGAGGAGGGTTCATTGGATATTGCCGTGGTTGATGTGGTGGAGTAGTATTTTCCTTGGGAAGTATGAGTCCTAAAGTAGCTAACATATGAAAACTAGCTTAAAAGCTTCTGCTATTGATATCACGAAATCCGAAGGACGTCGAGGTTGTTGATGCTCGTTGTCACTTTCTTTGGATCTGGTGGCTGCTTAATAGTCAGGATCATCTTGATTCTCTCGACGGCGTTGACTGCAGCAGCTAGAATAGACTTAGACAAGTTCCTATAAACGAATGTAACATCTTTAAATTGAAATGTTTTCGTACTTTTATGTTACGACATATTCTATTGAACCATGAACCTGGCTCTGATACCAATTTATGAAGACCCAAAATTTTCGGGCTTCCCAATGATTTCAGAAAGTGAACAGAGAGTCAATAGAGTAGTCACAACACATTTAAGAACAGTACAAAAAACTTTCAAAACAGTATTTATTTGATCCTTTTATTTATTCACACCGTCATACAGTCGTTTGCTCAAAATCTGATAAAAATTTACAGTAGTTTTCGGAACATAGTAACTTATGACTCTCAGAACATTTTTCGATTCCTTTGTAGACATTGAGCCATACCTTCTCTAACTCTTCAGGTGCGAACCTTCCCCGTACACCTGGAGTTCCACCTGTTGTCTGAAAAAAATGAATCAACTAAGGGTTAGTCATAAAAATTATGACTACGTGAGAACAGTATTTCGCGAAATAGTTATCCATGCAAACAAGGGGAATGATATCAATATGCATACAATACAATAAAATTAATCACTTGATTATTCTCAATACTAGTCATTAAATTTCCCCTTAACTTTAGTTACATAAACTGAGAAATGCTCTGGGGATGCAACTTGAATTGGGCCCCTCCCCCGAAGTGCGTAAGTGTAGACTCACCCCTACTGGTGAATCCATCAGTGGATGCCTGCATATCATCGGTTTCGAAGCCATCACATTTCCCCATGCAGAGTTTTAAATTAATTTTATCTTGACGTGTAATTAGATGTTGATAATAAAAATAATCCCCTCAGAATAAATATCGCTTAATTGTCCCCTCGCCCACTTTATTTACTTAGCGATATATCTTTAAGGTGAAACTCATATGCACAAGCAAGTTTGTTCAAAGAACCAAGACATTAAATATGACAAAATAATTGAATACCCACAATTTTAAGAAATAAAATAGTCACCCGTTCCTTTCTTTTATTCATATCCTTTGCCGCATGCATGCCACGGTTATCACGGGACACCATCCTCAAAGTTTTAAGCTTTGGTAACTACTGAAATAACATGCATCTTAATTTAGGTTGCGTCTCGTTTTACACGTAGCATGGAGCGTAAAAGAGTTGTATTGGAAAGTTAAAACAATAAACCGAAAATACCAATTAAATTGCTAAAGGCCAAATCTGCTTTTATACTTTACCGGACAGCTAGAAATATGCCTCAAAATTGGGCTAAAACCAGCCCCCCAAATGGACTTCCCGTCATCTTAAACGTAATTGTCCAGCAAGACATAAATGTTAACTTGGCTATCAACATAATCTCCCCAAAATTAGCAATTAAAATCAATAATTTAGTATCCCCACTGTCCAAACAAGTAACTAAGTAGAGAGAAAATAAACTAAACCAGCCAAGAAGAGGAGGCAGTGGCCTGGAAGTCGCAGCAGGGAGACAGCAGCTCGGGAGCAGCTACAAGGAGCGGCGACAACTTTGCAGTGACAACAACTACACAGGAGAAGCTCAGGAGTAGCCGAAACCCTAAATCAAAAGCAGAGGTAGCCACTGAGGAACAACAGAGGTAAAAAGAAGCAGAGCCCCATAAGGAGGTACTCGGGTACAACATAAAAGAAGAAGAAGGAACCTTGGAGCAGTAGCAGGAGAAGAAGAATGGCAGCAGCCCTAGCAGAAGAAGAGGGAAGCAGCAGCAGCCATAGCAGAACCGTCGACCCCGATGAATCGACGACACAGTAGAGACAGAGGCGGATCAGTGTCGACACGGGAACACGACAACGACAACACAACGAGCTCAGCACAGAGAAAGAAGGAGATGAAGTAGAAGGCGAAGAAGATGGAGAAGAAACACTTCTCTGTCGTAGAGGCGCAGCCGGAGGATGATGAAGGAGGAGGAGGCCGCGGGATTCGCAGAAGCAGAAATGCGGGAGAAATGAAGTCGCGGCCCGACTAATTTATACAGTGAAATCCTCGGCTAAGCGGTAAGACTGCTCCGGGTGTTAATTAACCGAAGCCAAGCGTGTATCCAGCCAACATCTCATCCTCCAGCACATCAAAACAACCTTTATCAATAGCCAACCAACCCATCCAACACATTATTAACACAGCCAACACACCAAGCCAGCCAACCCAAAATCATCAGCCCATAAATTAATCAGCTAGCCCATAAACACATAAACATCCCACATAAATTCAACCCATATAATTAAAAAGGCAAACCCACAAAAATATCCAAACCATCATGGAAGGAAAGAAATCGTAAGATATGTGCCTTTTCATCATCGGGGATAACCTCAAAATATTTATGCAGATTTTTATTTTAGGTTCTTACACCCCTCCCTTCCCTTGCATACAACCACCTCCCCAAGTCCCAGCATCCCTCCTGCTACCTCCTACCATCCCCTACCTAGCATACCACCCCTCTCCACCTTAGTTCCGAGCCTCCTCTTCCCTTCACACCCCAAGACACCACCCAAAACTCCACTCCAACGATTCTCCAACCTTCTACACCCCAGATCCGCAACTCCCCTTCCACCCCGCTTCATATCCTTGCCTTCCCGCACATCTACACTCCAAAATACACCTTCCAGCACCCATCCCGCAGCAGGTGCGACCCTACTCTTCTCCGATTTCAGCATTCCATCCCCTTCCCACTTCAAAATCACACCATTCAGTACCTCCCCACTATTATACTCTGTTATCCAACCCTTTTCCTCCATCAAATCCACTCCCAAACACCTTCCAGAAGTCTCTCCAGCCCTCCATTTTCATGACAATATTCCTCCATATATTCATTCCAGCGCTTTCCCAAGACCATACCTACATTTTTCCCTCCGCCAAAAGCCCTCCCAGTCCACCAAACAGCTACCACCCCTCTCCGAAACCCTCCACATAATTAGGATTCTCATTTCCGGACAACAACCACCTCCACCAGCTTCAATTACTTGGCGAGACTTTATTTTTTCACATTGTATGAATATCCTTTATTATTAGTAATACTTGGCTTGAATTAATTTGATTTCCGTTTTTCTCTGTTGAAGGACAAATTATTTGATTCACATTTTAATTTCAGTGCACTCTCAATTAACTTGTAATTGTTGTCTGCTTACTTTCATTGCAGTATTTGTAATCAATTGCGATGCTTGCACATGCTTTTTAAATTAATTTGTTTAATTAATTGTTTGTTACAAAGTACTTGCATCGCATGTGCATTACATTAGGGTTACCCTTCGTTAATTCTTTGGATCGTGTGCTTGTATTCATTTGCATCATCATTTTAGGGTTCATCGTCGGTCAATTACATTCATTATATGCTCAAGTGTGTTATATTTATGGTTAGGACATCATAAGTCCACATACTATAGATTTGTCCTGCGTCAAATAGTTAGTGGAGATACAATGTATTGGGAAAATCAAGAGAGGATGGTCAGAATGGGCTCAACATCCCATTTCGATTGATCGGTACTGATCGACATCGACACAGCAGGAAGGGACGAAGTCGACGGGTGGTCTTTTCATTGGAGACCTCTGCGTCAACTAGATGGATGTTACCAAGTGCTGAGTTGAGGCGGAGGATCGATCGACTTAGGAATCAGCAGAAGCAGAAGAAGTGTGGGAGTCATAACAATGGGGCCCTAACTTGGATATGATACCATTTTAGAACCGTAATTTTTTAATAAAATGATAAGAAGTGAGATTCTACTCTATATTATAATAGACTATACAACAATACTAATAATCTAGATCATATGCTTCATCATGATGACATCATATAAAGGGTCGTGGTCTGCCATGTCCTCCATAAAAAATAGGACATCTCTGATCAGGGGAGACACTTGCGAGCCCGTGGTGACCTCCCAACAATAGTCGATAGATCATTTTCAAACTCAGCAGCCACGTGGACTCTATGCCCACTCCACCATGGTTCGCTCTGATCCAACCATTCATGCTGACGTCCTCCTGCTCCTAACAACAAGGTCTAACATGGACCTGGGCGAGTACTCTCCCTACTGCATCGTCTCGTGAGGCTACCTATTGCCTTCTCATATCTCCATGGTCCGGTTACTTCCCTTCCCGGTCATTTGCTTTACGAGCTCCTTGAAATTGTGATAGTTTGCGATGTTATGACCTTCTTCCTGGTGGAAGTCGCAATACCGTGCAGAACCTTGGCATCGTTGAGGGCATTATGCTGGGCCACCCCTGCGAGGCCCTTGTCGTAGGGCATTTTCCATAGCCTCTCTTAGCGGAGAGAAATTATTATCTGAGTTTGAAATTATTATCATGTAGGGTTTTAGGTTCCGACTAGTAATTTTGTTTGATATGTCTTATAAACTCTTTTTTATTTTTCCTTAATTGTACGATTTTCATGCACATTCTGAAGTTTGAGTTGCCAAAGGCGAGCATAGGTGCCAAGTGTCTCGGTCATGGACACAGGCTCACATCTAGTATGCTCATGTGGCGTCTACTCCCCCATTGAGGCTCATATGGCCTGCTATGCCCTATGAATATGATAGTGTGCCTCTATCAATAAAGAAAGGGGAAAACACTCGATTGTGCCTCCTAATTATCTTCATTTAGTGGTCGGCATGCTCATAGAGAAACACCCGCTTAGTGACGCTAAATTGAATGGAGACATTACCCCTTTTTACAATTAATTTTAGGGAGCCATTCAGATAATATTACTTTCATAAACTACTTATTTCACCATCTTTATGCTTATCTGTGGTCTTACTGTTTCTAATATTAAGGCGATGAAACAATTATGTTAAAGCGATTTACTTTCTGATAGTGTCCAATGGCACACAATTTATGTTCATATATTTATAGCTCTTTATTGCTTATGTCTATAAAACGATATTGAGTCGTTCGTGATTTATTAGCCTTATGGTTCATAATATCAGTATCCAAAAGAAAAATTATTTCTTACATTCCCAATTCTTAGTCATTGTCATGTGACAGAATGATTAAGTTGTGATTTACTAGCCTTTTATATATCTAAGAATTTGGTGTTCATAATATCTTGTTTTTTTATATTTCTACATACCACTATTTAGCATAAAAAATTAGCACAAATTAGACTACGCGATATGCCTAACTAAAGAGAAGTAAAATTTCTTACGTGGGTGTTGCGCTCGTACACACAACGTGACGACATGATTCCTTCGAGGTTATTCTGACAACTCAAAATTTTCTCCGATCTATGCCATCTCCCACCTAAAATCTGAAATACAACCCAAATACTAACTAAATAATTTCAAATCTTTTATAGGGTTTTTTTGAATACATCACAACATTCCAAGTGCTAAAATGAATAGATAGAATGATTCGAAGGAGGAAAAACAAAGGGATTTTATCTCTTCCCAACCGTGGAAACAACAACGAGGGTTATAGATCAACAAGGAAAATCGGTATCTACTATTTCTGAAATTAAAGGAAACCACGGCTGAATTCCACGGCTTTTGATGAGGATAAAATCAGTTAAGAAAAATATTTACAACTGACTGGAAAGGGGGAGGATGCTATGTGGCCTTATGAACAGGAGTTTGAATCCACGAGTGTGATGCTCGCTGAAACAAAGTTGAAAAAAACCATTCCCTCTAAGGCGGTTGCAGTGAATACAAAAAAAAATAGTTTTAGAAATAGTTAGTTTGTTGAACAATTTATGATTTATAAATATGCGAAAAGCGCTTAGGATTTTAAAACAGTGAGAATTTAATGCACACACATTTTTTGAAAGGTTTAATGCTACACACAGTGCTGAAATAGAAGTGAATGCAATAAGCAACAGTAATGAATATATCATAAATAAAATGAGCTAGTATATCAGAAGCATCGTAGGAGTTGTCCACAATACAAGAGAAAATGACTTACAATAACTAGTACATGATAATTCACTCTGACAGTAAAGAAAACAAATACATATAACCTGATATAAGTAACTACTAAAGAAAAACCTCAAGGCGAAGCTGTAGCTGAACGAGAAGTAACTCAAGGAGCAGACGACACAGTCACAAACCCTAATGCAAATCCAAAACAGAGAGAAAATGCCTCAGAACATAGGAATTAAACCATGAGCAAATTAATTAATTAATTTGTGAGCAAAACAGATAGACATGATCGAACATTGATATACCTTGAACAGAACTAGTAAACATGCCAACATCTAAGTCAGACAAACATTTCTGAAATGATAGCCTATCTCGGGATATAATCTAAAATTATTCATGTAATATATTGTAAGTTGTGATCGATGAAAGACGTAGGTGCTATAGCGGACGCACATGGTTCACGATCAGATCTGCGCGCAAGTCTTGTCGGAAAAGTAAGTAATCCTGCTTGCCGTGACCATGACGGCAGACAGATGCCCAGTGAGACGCTACAGTTCAAAGATTTGCTTACAACTACGGATTTGTCTTCGAGTTTCATACTTAGGTGATTATTTATCATATTAATTTATGACAATATTACGAGAGTTCAGAGATTTTACCAAAATAAAATAACGTTAGTAGATAACATAGGGAGCAGATAACAAGGTTAAATTCAAATTTTGCAAGTGAGAGAGGGTTCTCCACTTGCCTTAAGGTGGCGTCGAAAACGCTAGCGACAGCTAAATGACGCAAGCGAGGTTAAAGGCTCTAGCTAAACCTGTTCCATGATCAAAAATGTACTTCAAATTACATCAACAAGATTCCTACACTTGCACATGCATTTGATATAACCGTGCTACACAACATGAGAGGTGTTTAGAAATTTACCTCCCTCGGGAGTGAGGGGAGAAGAGGCTACCGCGAGAGATCGAGGATTTTGGCGGCGTTTGGATGTGATACGCCCTAATTCGGAGAGGGCTTGGTGCGATTCCACCACCTATATCTGATGAGCGACACCAGAAACACAAACAAAATTGATGTTAGGCGAACATATGACGACCGCAAGAGGGAATCGACGTAAAAACATTGACTGGAGCAAAATTAAAGCAACAAAAATTAGGCTCAAAGATCCACGTAGAGGAGTTTCGAGCGAAACCCTAGGAGTCCCTCACGAAATCCACCGGCCGGAACGAGGAGCTAGGGTTGCCGGTGAAGAACGCTGTCTTTGCCCTCTCTGGCCGGAGGAGGAGGATAGGAAGGGAGGAAGTTGCCTTGAAAGGAAGAAGAAGCGACCGACGAGGTTGACGGTGCCGTCGGCTTCCTGGAGAAGCACTGTCGCTGCTTTCGGTGTCGTCGGCCAACATGAGAGCTTTAGACGACGGGGGAAACCAGAGGAAGAGGCGCCAGGCGCTGCGGGAAGAGGAGGAGGCGGGATCAGCGGCTTGCGGCTGCGATACGGGAGACGTGAGAGGAAACCCTGCGTCAACGGGTTTGCGGGATGCGGGGAAATAAGAAAATGGGGGGGGGGGGGTGGTGCTCGGGTTTAAAGAAAGAATTAGGGTTATTTTAATACATATATGTATATATATTTATTTTTATTATTATCATTGAATAAAATCAGTTACTACATTCTCCTCTACTTAGAAAGTTTCATCACGAAATTTTTTGAAGATTCTCTGAATGGGGCCAAGACTATGAAGATTCAGACGACATGCACTTCAACACCAGTTTGCAACATAAAACATGAAAGCTAACTATGAAAGATACTCAAATAACAAGGAAGTCGGACTCAGAGACGTACCAAGATTAAGAGAAAAGTTGCGGATACTTGCTGCGCATGTCAGATTCGAGTTCCCGAGTGTACTCCTCAGACTTTCCATACACCCAAAGTACCTTCACCATAGGAATGATTCTCGTGCGAAGCTTGCGTTCTTGATATTCGACGATCTTCGCGGGCTCGACTGGGTATGACAGATTGGCTTCAGGAATCACTGGAACTTCCTCAAGAACACAATTAGGATCGTGGATGTATTTCCGAAGCTGACTGACATGAAAGACATCATGGACTCCGACGAAAGAAGCAGGTAGCTCCAGACGGTAGACAGATCCTCCAATACGTTCTGAGATGGCGTACGGTCCCACGAATCTCGGGCTGAGCTTATGATGACGACCGAACCGTTTCACTCCAGGAGTAGGGGAAACCTTCAGGAATACTTGATCACCCACGACAAATTCTAACGGACGACGACGCTGATTAACATATTTCCTCTGCCTCTTGATGACACGACTGAGCTGAAGACGAGTCTTCTTTGTGGCTTCTTCCATATCCTGAAGCAGCTCAGGCCCCAAAATCACCTTTTCGCCAACTTCTGACCAGTAGAGCGGGCTCCTGCAACAATGCCCGTACAATGCTTCGAATGAGGCCATCTTGAGGCTCTCTTGATAGTTGTTGTTGTAGGCGAATTCGACCAAGGGTAGGTGCTCATCCCAAGCTCCCTTGTAGTCCAGAATGTAACACCGTAGCATATCTTCAAGAATCTGATTAACTCTCTCGGTCTGGCTATCGGTCGTCGGATGGTAATCGGTACTCAGGTTGAGATCAGTGCCCAAAGCTTGCTGAAATCCCTTCCAGAAGTGCGATACAAATCTCGAGTCACGATCAAAAACAATACACAGAGGAATCCCATGGAGCCTAACAATCTCAGAAACATAAATCTGGGCCATCTTCTCGGTGGAATGACCTTTCTTGTACGGGATGAAGTGAGCCACTTTAGTCATGCGATCTACTATGACCCAAATCACATCATGTTCTCTCGGAGTGCGGGGCAAACCAGCGATGAAGTCCATAGAGATATCTTCCCACTTCCATTCAGGGATAGACAGAGGTTGCAGAAGACCACCAGGACGCTGACGTTGAGCTTTCACCTTCTGGCACGTCAGACATCAAGAGATGAAGCGTGCAATGTAATTATTCATAGCAGGCCACCACACGATCTGCTTCAGGTCGTGATACATCTTGTTGTTGCCAGGATGACCAGATGTGCGAGACTCATGAGCTGCTCGGCAAATACTATCCAACAACTCAGGAACAACGAGAATACTTAGGCGACCTCGGAAACGCAGAACATCGTCAGAGATAGAGAAATCTGGAAGAGTGCCGAGTTCAACCTGTTGGCGAATGCGCTGGATTGCGGGATCAGATGGCTGCAGGTCCTTTACCTGTTCTGCCCATAACGGGTCAAAGACTTCCCCTTGACCTCCAGGTGGGAAGGATATGCCCATCCGCTCGAGGTCATCAACCAGGGCCGCGAGTGAAGCTGACATAGGTGCACATGAGGCAACAAAAGCCTGACGACTCAAAGCATCCGCCACTGAATTGGCTTTACCAGACACATACGTGAGCTGCAAGTCATAATCTGCTATGAATTCAAGCCAATGCCTCTGACGAAGATTGAGGTCCTTCTGGACAAAAATATACTTCAAGCTCTGATGGTCAGTGAAGAAGTGACATTTCACGCCATAGAGATAATGACGACAAAGCTTCAAAGCAAACACTACTGTAGCGAACTCCAGATCATGAGTGGGGTAGCTGCGTTCATGAATCTTCAACTGCCTCGACCCATAAGCGATAACACGATCTTCTTGCATCAAGATATAACCCAATCCAACTCTGGAAGCATCAGTATAAACTGAAAAGTCTAACCCCTCTGACAGAAGAACTAAAACTGGCACTGAACATAAATGTTGCTTCAATTCAGAAAAGGCCTATTCACACTGATCTGACCACTCAAACCTGCCATGCTTTTGGGTTAGCTTAGTTAAAGGAGCAACATGAGAGGATAAATTCTTCACGAAACGCCGGTAATAGCCAGCCAGACCAAGAAAACTGAGGATTTCAATAGGGGTAGAAGGCTGCTTCCATTCCATAATTGCGGAGATCTTGGTAGGGTCAATGGAAAGTCCATCACACGAAATGACGTGCCCCAGAAAGGCAACACGATCCAGCCAGAACTCACATTTCGCCAACTTGGCATAAAGTTGATGTTGACGAAGCGTGGAGAGAGTGAGTCTAAGGTGGGTTGCATGCTCCTCATGAATCTTGGAGTAAACTAAGATATCATCAATGAAAACGATGATGAACTTATCCAGGTACTCGCGGAAGACACGGTCCATCATATCCATAAAAGCAGAAGAGACGTTAGTCAAACCAAATGACATCACCAAAAATTTAAAATGCCCATACTGAGTCCGAAAGGCTGTCCTAGGAATGTCGTACTCCTTGATCTTCAACTGATGGTAACCTGACCTGAGATCGATCTTGGAGAAAATGGTACTGCTCTTGAGCTGATCAAATAGGTCATCCACGTTCGGGAGGGAATACTTATTCTTGATGGTTAGCTTATTCAAATCCCGATAGTCGATGCACAATCTCATGGATCCATCTTTTTTTTTAACGAAGAGGGCGAGAGCTCCCCAAGGAGAAGAGCTGAGACGAATGTACCCACGCTCAAGCAGCTCGTCCAATTGTGATCTAAGCTCCTCCAGTTCTCGCGGTGCCATACAGTATAGAGCTTTAGATATGGGGCGCGTTCCAGGCTCTACATCAATGGAGAACTCTACATCACGATCGGGAGGCATTCCAGGCAACTCGGCGGGGAACACGTCAGGGAACTCAGAAGCAATCAGGATAGACTCAAGTTGAGGTATTGCAGCATCCGAGCGTGAAGCATAAACAAAGCAAGCGAAACATCCCTGGCTAAGAAGCCGAGTGGCGCGCACATCAGAAA
Source organism: Platanthera guangdongensis (assembly GCA_039583875.1). Lineage (NCBI taxonomy): Eukaryota > Viridiplantae > Streptophyta > Magnoliopsida > Asparagales > Orchidaceae > Platanthera > Platanthera guangdongensis. The sequence goes on from CM077167.1 coordinate 158,126,228, forward strand.
TTACCTTCAGGTGGCTGCGGGTGGTCTGAACATGCACGCTGAAGTCCTTCCCATCGATACTGAGATTGACCCTCTTTGTCACACAGTCCAGCTTTGCTCGATACACGACCAACCAGTTCATACCCAAGATTACGTTGAACTCTGTCATATCCAGGACTATGAGATCGGCGACGACTTGCAGTTCACCCAGCAGGATCGGACAATTGAGAATGCCTGTAGTTGACAGGTGCAGATGATCGGGCACAGAAATCTCGAAAGGGACTTCGAGTGACGAATTAGGCCAAACATGGAGATTCACGATATAACGTGCTGTAAAAGAGTGAGATGTCCCGAAATCGAAAAGGATATGCATCCACTTATTCTTGACCCTAAAACTCCATAGAATTAAACATCATAAACACATTTCAAGATTATCAATACTAAATGCAGGTAATTAAAGGATGCAGAAAATTTAAAACTCTACTTAAAACATTCCAGAGATGACGGATGTAGATGCGAGCGCCTCGCCCTGAGTGGTGACGTTAAACACAGCCTTGCCCTTCTCTTGGGCTCCAGAAATAGCCTGCAAAGGCTGAGCAGGGACCGGACTTTCCTTCGCGGGGCAATCTTTGATCTGATGTCCAACCTGCCCACATCTGAAGCAAGTATTCAGCTTGCGACGACAGTCTCTCACAAAGTGGCCCGATTTCTTGCAGAAGGCACAGACGGAGGAGGCAGTGGCAAGCGTCACCTGGGGCTGCTGTGCAGGCACAAGCATCTTCTGCTTCTTCAGGAGTGAACCACAGACTTGGGCGATGTGACTAACCTTGTGGCAGTAGGCACACACTTCATGGGACTTGGGGCCATGCTCCTGCGGTAGAGCACCCTTGCGCTTGTGGTCAGATGCAACAACATTGCTTGTACCATGCTGGAGTTTCTTGACATTACGATCCAGCTCTATAGCTTCAATCTGCAAGGCGGCTCCAACCGTCTCGGCGTAGGTGGTGACGCCATGGGCTACCACGTGCTGGCGGAAGTCATGTTGGAGGCCCTTCACAAAACGACTGATTTTCTTAGACTCATCAGGCACGAACTCTGCGACTAGGAGAGATAGATGAGAGAACTCTATCTCATATTCAGTCACGGTCCTGCCGGGATGCTGAAGGGACAGGAATCTCTCAGCTAACTTGTCTCGCTCCATAGACGAAAGAAACTTCTCCATGAGCGCATTCTTAAACTACTCCCAGGTCATAACGAAAGAGTTGGGGAGACTGCGACGCTAAAACCACCAGGTGTATGCATCCTCGGTCAGCTGGTAGGCCACAAGAAAAACCTTTTGTGCATCAGGAACACCAGAATACTCGAAGTGCTTCTCCATCTGGGAGAGCCACTCTGAAATGACGAAGAAATCGCGACTTCCATTGAAGGACGACGGATTCAGCCTCTTGAACGCCAGCGTATCTTCCATCGCCATAGGAGGGGCAGCCGGACTTGATACGAGCGGGACTACCAGGGCGTCAGCAAGCGAGCTAGTTCCCGAACCAGGTGCAGGAGGGGTGGCTCCAAGAGCGGAGGTAGTAGTAGCTCCAACTGTCCCTGCGCTGCCGGAATCAAGAGCTGTAACATGAGTTTGTCGATCTTCTTATAAGCGAGTGATACGCTCGAAAATCTGCCTCAATAGCTGGGCAGTGGCGTCTACAGTAGCTGCTCCTACGGAAGGGGTAGTCTTCTTACGCTGTGATCTCTTAGGGGCCATCTAAGGAGAAACACAAAGGAAACGAATAAGTGACACAGTCAAGTTATTCATAGAAGATTCAGAAACAAAATGTTCTATCATTTTAATACTGTCGAACACATAAATCACATATTAGTTACAACATTTTCATTGGACAACTCTAGATAATGCTCATGTTAAAATGACAATGAATCACATGCAATGCCAAACAATTTGTAAATTCATGCGCGCACAATCATCATATATTGCTCTCGACTTAACACTTGCGCAATGAGTTATGTTATGTATGCAATGCAATTATGTCTAAAATGCATTCCTAAGAATGTGCATGAATGAATATACATGCCATGTTAAGCGCCCATATCACTTAACCTGTCATGCATGTTACGATTCTAATGCCAACGCACTTGAGATTATTAAACCGCCCATACAATTTAATATTCGCAAGCGGTGTATATCCTTGTAGGAATTCATATGCACAAAAATGTTAAGTTTGCCCATAACCCCTTAGCATTAGTGTGCATAATACTCATGCTTATGAGTGAGCGTGTACGTGTTTCAGCCGCGAACAACATATAATGACAATGTGAGTGAAGTAATGATGCATGTACACTTATTTACATAATAAAGTTTGAAATATTTAATAGTTTCAAAATACTTTATTCTTACGAGCAAACCTCCCTCTGATATCAACTGTCACGACCCGTCACGACGAAAGTCAGAGTGCTTCGGGCGGGCCGTGATGCCACATGCATGGGCGAAATGAAAACCATGCCCGCTAAGGCGGTTGCGGTGAATACAAAAAAAATAGTTTTAGAAATAGTTCCTTTGTTGAACAATTTATGGTTTATAAATATGCGGAAAACGCTTAATATTTTAAAACAATGAGAATTTAATGCACACACATTTCTTTGAAAAGTTTAATGCTGCACACAGTGCTAAAATAGAAGGGAGCGCAATAAGCAACAATAATGAATATGTCATAAATAAAATGAGCTAGTACATTAGAAACATCCTAGGAGTTGTCTACAATACAAGAGAAAATGACTTACAATAACTAGTACATGATAATTCACTCTGACAGTAAAGAAAACAAATACATAGAACCTGATGTCAAGGTTGTAGATGTCGGATGTCGGGTTCATGTTGGTTTGGATTTGAAATGTCGTATGTCGGATTGCGGGGGATATATCGGGTATATTTTACAATATCGGATTTTAATATTTAAATAAAGATAACAATATTTATAAACATATTTTTTGCAAACAAGTAAAAATTTTCAGACAAATAAGTATTTATAACATTTTCTTTGAAATAATTTTGAAAGATAAAAGAGAAGTCCATGTAATTATGCAAAGTTGGAGGAGAGTTTTTCTTAGCTATTACAAAAATCACTATAGCAGAAGTTAATGAAATAATGTTAACATAAGTTAGAAGTGCACCGGAGAAACAAAAATCACTGCAGATTTATACAAGAAAAGGTATAAACTTAGCTATTGCAAGCAAAAAACCTAACTATAGAATAATTAAGAAGTTTGCAGTAACACAAGTTTAATAAAACTTTTAAATCTTATGACTTGATCAATATAATAACTACAAATAAAATTTTCAATTGTCGTAGAAATAAGAAGAAAGAAGAAGAAAGAAGAAGAAAGAAGAAGGGGGCTTACAGTGGAGTGAAGTAGCAGAAACCCTAAAGCCTGGCATCGACTCCTCGCATCCTCGCCTGCGATGCTGATTCGTAGAAAGCCCGACGTCGTTGTTCATTCCTCGCCTGCGATGCCGATTCGTTGCCTCGTCACCGGAGAAGAAGCTGTCGAGTGTCGACCACTCCGCCAGAGCGACTCTCTCGTAAAATTTAGGGTAGAGCGAGAAATGCCGAATGCATGAAATGTACACGTGAAGTAGAAAAATACGGGTCCCGTGAACTTTGTTTTTTTATATATTAAATATAATAACCGAAATATCGGGTTAGAGATATATCGATATATCAGGATATATCGCCGTTTTTTTACAAAACGATATTTTTGTCAAACAAATCGGTTTTGTTGCGGTTTGCACCCAAAAACTTTATGTCAGCCGACATCTACAACACTGCCTGATGTAAGCAACTACTAAAGAAAAGCCTCCAGGCGAAGCTTTAACTGAACGAGAAGTAACTCAAGGAGCAGGAGGCGCAGTCACGAACCCTAAGACAAATACAAAACAGAGAGAAAATGCCTCAGAACATAGAAATTAAACAATGAGCAAATTAATTAATTAATTTGTGAGCAAAACAGACAAGCATGATCGAACATTGATATACCTTGAACAGAACTAGTAAACATGCCAACATCTAAGTCAAACAGACATTTCTGAAATGATAGCCTATCCCGGGATATAGCCTAAAACTATTCATGTAATATGTTGTAAGTCATGATCGATGAAGGGTGTAGGTGCTATAGCGGGCGCACATGGTTTACGATCGGATCTGCGTGCAAATTTTGACGGAAAAGTAAGTAATCCTGCTTGCCATGACCATGACGGCAGACAGATGCCCAGTGAGACGCTACAGTTCAAAGAGTTGCTTACAACTACGGATTTGTCTTCGAGTTTTATACTTAGGCGCTTATTTATCATATTAATTTATGATAATATTACGAGAGTTCAGAGATTTTACCATAATAAAGTAACATTAGTTGATAACATAGGGAGCAGATAACATGGTTAAATTCCAAAGTTTGCAAGTGAGAGGTGCTTCTCCACCTGCCTTAAGGTGACGTCAAAAACGCTAGCGACAGCTAAATGACGCAACCGAGGTTAAAAGCTCTAGCTAAACCTGTTCCAAAATCAAAAATATACTTCAAATTGCATCAACAAGATTCCTACACTTGCACACACATTTGATAACCGCGCTACACAACATGAGAGGAGTTTAAAAGTTTACCTCCCTCGGGAGTGAGGGGAGAAGAGGCTACCGCGAGAGATCAGGGATTTTGGCGGCATTTGGATGTGATAAGCCCTAATTTGGAGAGGGCTTGGAGCGATTCCACCACCTAGATCCGATAAGCGGTACCTGAAACACAAACAAAATTGATGTTAGGAGAACATACGACAACCGCAAGAGGGAATCAACGCAAAAACATTGATTGGAGAAAAAAAATTAAAGCAACAAAAATTAGGCAAAAATCTGAAAACATGAGTTGAGCGGAGATCCTTACTCAAGGAAGCCGGATCTAGGCTCAAAGATCCACGTAAAGGAGTTTCGAGCGAAACCCTAGGAGTCCCTCACGAAATCCACCAGCCGGAACGATGAGGAGCTAGGGTTGACGGAGAAGAACGCTGTCTTTGCCCTCTCTGGTCGGAGGAGTGGAAGTGAGGAAGTTGCCTTGAAATGAAGAAGAAGCGACCGACGAGGTTGACGGTGCCGTCGTCTTCCTGGAGAAGCACTTTCGCTGCTTTTGGTGTCGTCGACCAACGGGAGAGCCGAAGACGGCGGGGGAAACCAGAGGAAGAGGCGCCGGGGGCTGCAGGAGGAGGAGGAGGCGGGATCGGTGGCTTGCGGCTGCGATACAGGAGACGGGAGAGGAAACCCTGCGTCGACGGGTTTGCGGGATGCAGGGAAATAACGAAATGGGGGGGGGGGGGCTCGGGTTTAAAGATAGAATTAGGGTTTTTTTATACATATATATATATATATGTTTTTATTATTATCATTGAATAAAATGAGTTGTTACAAGAATTGACCATCTGTGAGGAGAGGATTCCGTCACGGTCCGTAGAAGGGAGAAAACAAGCAGCCTGCTAGCCAACCAGTCGATGGAAATGGCTCCCACGACTAAGAGCGCCGGTCATCGAGGGCTCCCATCGTGAGAGGAGTGGTTGTCAATGCTTACTGAAACGGTTGAGAGGGAAGTCGTCGTGTGCGAGAGAAGTAAGAAGCGGCGGTTTCGCCGTTCGGCTGGGAGGCGAGAGCGATGAGAAAGTTTTAGCGGCACACAATTTTCTTTAAGCTAACGAGGATACACAAATATATTAGGGGACGTCAGTTATAATAGGTATATCCTGGCTCTCCTTCTAATTACATGTTGATGGGTATTAAATCTTTTCCTTTAATTTACAAATTCTACTAAACACATGACACATTAAAGCCCCCTAATTTTGTGCTTTATGTCCTCTCAAATTCCCAATTGCACCGAGTTTAAAGTATATAATATTTTTCTATTACATGATAATATTTAAATTATGCATAAAATTGACCCTATGGGAATCCAATACCTCGATCCAACGATTGTGCGAACGAACATTACTTGCGACGAGACCTGCAATTTAAAATCATTTTTCGTATTAAAATTTTGCGTTGTGACAGCTACTGACCACCCCAAGTAAACCCGGTAACATGTCGCTGGATCAGGATCAAGCGGTAAGCGAGTCACTAAGTCGATTGAGATGAAGTTGTGGTTGACACCACTGTCAATCATCATCACCTTCAGAGTTTCCTAAAGAAGCCCATGGAGTTTCATGGTCCAAGGGCAGAGAATTCCCCTGAGTGAGAAGTGGGAGAGTTCCAATTGTTGGAGGTAGACCGTCGCCCGACCAACCAAAGGTGGCTCCTCTTGAACCAGGGCATCAAAGTCCTTAGTTGTAATTACGTCCTCATCTTCACACATGAGAACCCGCAACTCCTTAAGCGAGCAGTCATGCGTTGGGGAATAGGGTTGATTGCAACAAAAACACAAGCCCTTGCTGCACTGATCATTGTACTTGTGGGAGGAGAGCTAGTTATTAAAGGCACAAGGCGCCTCAAGGAGCGAAGGAGTTCTGGAGCCTAGACGCTAGGCGCAGTCGCACGCCTGAGGCATGTGAGGCGCAAAATGAACAAAAATAAAATCAGTGAATTTGACGTCCAATTCGCTGAAAATCAGTGAATTGGGCGCCCAATCCACTCAAAGTCAGTGAATTGGGCCCCCAATTCGCGGAATATCAGTGAATTGACTGCCACAATTTAACATGCATTTCGTCCATACATTAGTGGTAGAGATTATGTTTTGTTTATTTTGCAACACAATGAAAATATTGTAGCATTAGACAGCCCTGAAGATTCTGCGGATAGGTAAAAGAAACTTGAAAAAAATATATAAACAAAATTCAAAATACATCAAAATCTATAGTCTCATATACATCTGACTCTTATACATTGATGATAGTACATGATCAATACACCCCACTGTTCGCTATCATTTGTAGCAGTCTCCACCATATGGTCTTATCTCACTTCTTTTCCTGTGTTCGAAGCTTACGGAGAAGTTTCATATCACCCCCTTGGTGGTTCTTATCGGCACCTTCCACACTTACGGTCGGCTCGCGCCACTGCTCTTTTTTGGAAATGGATGCTGCACCGTGTGGGGACTTTCGTGCTGGTTTGGTTGGTATCACCACTGTGTTTTTTTGCCTAGCGCTAGCATGTTCTTGAGCTCAGTTTTACTATTGTGCAAATATGATGGTAGTTTCCACTTTTGTGTCGGCTATAGGGAGCTGGACATGCGTAGAGTGGCAGTTAAGTATCTGTTTCTAGTGATTCAAGAGGTTCTTAATGATCTCCACGGGGCTACCTACTCCAAGTCGGACCTCCATTCTGTCTACCACTAGATCCATTTCTATTCGGAGGATACTCCCAAGACTATGCACCACTAACACTATGAGTATGCCGTTTGAGCTTAACTACACCCCACCATCTTCTAAGCTACTATTGACGACAACCCTCTTGTGTTTTTGTCAGTATATATTGAGTGATAGTTGCTTAGGTATAGTCTTTCTGATGATTACAAGGAAATGGAACAAGTTAAATCTTATTTGGTCGGATTGAAGTTTATGTATATGAATTCTATTGTATCAGACTCCAAATGCAGCTCCCATTTAGAAAGCATTACAAGAAATAAACTCACTGTCCTGTAGCAATGCAGCATTTCCCATCTCTACTACTTTTTTAAGGCCATGCAAATTTCTAGGCTCTGTTAGATATGCTCTCTTCTGTTTTGTCATGACTATTTCTAGCATATGTCCATACTATTTGCTTAGAAAAACCTGAACATCTGCTATTTTCCGTATTTATGAGTTTGTCGTATTAATGCTATTCCGTCTACCTTCTTATCATAAATCTTGAAAATAAGTTTTCATTGTACAAAAGTACCACTTTCTTTTTTGTTATCAGATTTTTATTCAGTTACATCAGATGGTAGTGCAACTGATTCAGATGTAGATGTTGAAAGTCAAGGAGCAGATGGAGAAACAGATGATGATGATGATGATGGAATTTTTTTTGACACAAGCGATTTCTTGTCTTCAGAATTTCTAAGAAGTGCTTCATATCATAGCCAGGAATCCAAAAGTAATGGAGGAATTAGCATAAATGCAAAAGCCTTTTATTTTCCTAACTTAATGCAATCTGACGACAAAGGAGTTAGTACTATAGAATATCCCTTTGTTAAAAGGAGGGACAAGTTACCAGAGCCAAAAGAAAAAGAAAAGCCTATTGGTTTGTGGTCGATAATTAAAGAAAACATTGGAAAAGATCTTTCTGGAATTTGCCTTCCTGTTTACTTCAATGAGCCTCTTTCTTCTCTTCAAAAATGCTTTGAAGATTTGGAGTACTCTTACTTGGTTGATCGAGCATTGGAATGGGGAAATCAGGTTTGTTCTTATCGGGATAATTTTTGTTAATGTTTCTGCAGGTGTTCATCAACTTTCTCATGCAGATAGTTTAAGATATTTATCATACTCTTTAAATTATTCTAAAACAATATCTCTTTGCTATGATCTTTCATATGCGACGACATATCCTTTGAACTACTGATGATTTTAATCCTGCTTCCCAGATAAGGAAGTTAAGCTCCTGATTAATAGTCACATTTTACTTGATATAATTTTTTTTAGTTTTGCTCTATGTAGTTGGTGGGTTGCTTAATTGTTTCAACCATCTAAATCAAGATAAGGATTTTTCACTTACCAACTTTTGGATCTCCAGAAAAAGAAGCTTAATGTCCAGTCATAGTGAGGTTGTCTTTAGTGGGACAGGCTTAGAAGAGAAGAAAAACAAGGATGTGTAGGGAAACTTAATGCATTCATTAAAACTTGCAGCGTTTCTCCAGCTTGAGATGGACATGATAATGACACAGGTGTATTAACAAGAAATTTGATTATAGGGCAAAGTGTAACTGACGTTTTGGAGAGCATCTACTGTATAGTTTGAAGTTTGCATGAATAGTTGACAGGAAAAATGCAAAATTGATTCTGAATTTAGCCAAATAGTACAATATTCCTTTATATAAATCTCTCTCTCTCTATATGCATTAATATATTGTTAGAGTATTCAAACAACAACAACAACACTCAATCCCTTATCCCACTATAGTGGGGTCAGCTCTATGGATTCTTTGTCGCCATTGTGCCCTATCTTTTGTCATAATCTCACTAATGTCTAAGTACATCATGTCTTTCCTTATAGTTTCATTCCAAGTCTTTATTGGTCTACCACTCCCTCGTTTAACATGCCTAGTGACTAGATTCTCACAACGCCTAACATGTGCCTCTAATGGTCTCCTTTGTACGCGTCCAAACCATCTTAGACGAGCTTCTCGCATCTTCTCTGCAATTGGTGCTACTCCTTTCTTATCCCTGATACATTCATTTCTAGTTTTATCCAATCTCGTGCGTCCACACATCCACCTAAGCATTCTCATCTCCGCAACTCCCATTTTTTGCTCATGTACACAATTCATTGCCCAACACTCAGAATCATAGAGCATCCGATAAAACTTGCCCTTAAATTTTAGTGGTACTTTACGATCACATAAGATCCCTGACGTGCCTCTCCTCTTCAACCAACCCTCTTGGATTCTATGTGTCACATCTTTATCAATACCTCCGTATTTTTGAACTATCGATCCAAGATATTTAAAACACTCACTACGGGTAATATCTTGATCACCCAACTTAATAATGAAGTCATCCGTCCTTCTTGTACTGCTAAATTTAAGCTCCATGTACTCCGTCTTTGCCCTGCTGAACCTAAAACCCTTCTTTTCTAAAGTATCTCGCCAAGATTCAAGTTTTTCGTTTACACCCTTGCGCGTCTCAACAACCAAAACGGTATCATCCGCAAACAATAAACACCAAGGTATTGCTTGTTGAATGTCTGGTGAGCTCATCTAACATAATGGTAAAAAGATAAGGGCCTAAAGGTGAACCTTAATGTAAGCCAACAATGATAGGGAATTCCTGTGTTAATCCTCCAGATGTCCTCACCCTTGTCACTGAATTCTTATACTTATCTTTGATTATGTCAATATATGAAACATTTACACCTTTCTTTTCTAAGACTCTCCATAAGATCTCTCTTGAAACTCTATCATAAGACTTCTCAAGATCAATAAACAGCATATGCAAATCTTGTTTTCTTTATCAATAGTTGTCAATGAGTCTCCTCAAGAGATGTATAACTTCCATGGTCGACCTCACTGACGTGAATCCAAATTAATTCTCTGAGATGTTAGTCTTCAGTCTTTCTTGTCTTTCTATTACTCATTCTCATAATTTCATGGTACTAATCATCAATTAATTCATATGTAATTAACACAATTTTGTATATCTTCTTTATTCTTATACAAAGGTATCAAGATAATTTCTCTCCATTGTTCTGACATTCTCTTTGACTTCAACATTTTATTGAAAAAACATATAAGTCATACAATTTCTTCATTTCCTAGACATTTCCATACTTCGATGAGTATATCGTCTGATCTAATCGCCTTTCCATTTTTCATCTTATTTAGAGTATTCTTTACCTCTGATACTTGAATTTTACGATAAAATATTATGCTGCTATACTCATTTGATTTACTTAACTCTTACAGGTTCAATTCATTGTCATTTGTTTCATTATACAGTTGATAAAAGTATCTTTTTCATCGCTTTTTATTATCCACATCATCGGTCAAAACTTTATGTGTCTCATCCTTTTTGCATTTTACGTGACTTATATCTCTTGTATTCCTTTCTCTAGCTCGAGCAATTTTATATATGCCGCGCTCTCCATCTTTGATATCTAGTCACTTATAAAATTTTTCATAAGCTTGACTTCTTGCTTTACTTACTGTATATTTAGCTTTTTTAGCGACTTTATACCCGACTAAATTTTCATCATTTCTACAAGCGTAAAGTGATTTATAGCTGAACCTCTTTGCCCCCACTTTGTCTTGCACTTCCTCTTTCCATCACCAAGATTTTTATTTGGGGGCGCACGACCTTTTGATACTTCAAGTACGTTCTTTCCACTTATCCTTAAATGTGAAGTCATAACTTTCCATGAGACATTAGGATTAACATAAGGGTCGTCAACTAGTTGTTCCATAACCGACGTCTTGAAAACAACCTGCTTTTCCATCTTTAAGTTTCACCACCGAATGTTTTGCAACATTTTTGTTCTTATCTTAAATTTATTATACTTAATTTGTACATCTAACACCACTAATCTATGTTGTGTTGTCAAACTTTCTCCTGGTATGACTTTGCAATCCTTACAAATCATTTTATCGATTTTGCGAGTTATAAAATAATCAATTTGTGACTTATTTGGTCCGCTTTTAAACGTAATTAAATGTTCTTCTCTTTTTATGAAAAGCGTTTTTGATACAATTGGCTCATGTGCTACGACAAAGTTTAAAATGAGTCATTCTTTTCTCCATATCCATATCCTCCATGAACAGTTATGTAATTTACATTTTCCTTCCCTATATGTCCATTTAAGTCTACTCATATGAAATTTTTTTCTCTTTGTGAGATTTTTCTTACTAAATTGTCACGACCCATCTCAACAAAAGTCAGAATGCGCTTTGGGGCGAGTCGTGATGCCACATGCATGGGAGGAAAGAAAGTCCATGCCTGTTAGGCTGATGCAGAGAAGCTGATAATACGCTTTATGATAATTACTTTTGAGTAAAAATAGTTGTTTTTATTCGAACGCTTTAAAATATGATAATAAAAAGTGAAATGCACATGCATTTTTAATAAAACCCATAGTACAAGGCACTAATACAAATTTCATGCAATGTGGATTTCAACAAATATGAACATGCAACATATCTTATTCCAGTACATAATTTTTTTAGCCTAGCAGTTGTCCATAATAAAAGAAAAAAATGTCTGATTGTAATTATTACATAAAAAATATCTGACAGTAAAAATAAAATAAAATGTATAGAACTTGACACAACGAGAAGCCAAATATGTAACATCCTTTCCCAGTATTACAGAAATCAGCCGTCCGGCCGGGTCAGCGATATAAAGAAAACTAGGAAACAGTATTAAAACTAGTAGCAGCAGATAATAAAAGTCTAAACTAAACCGATTTAATACTTACAACGGAAGTAAAAAATATAAACTAAGGTTAACCACATATCTGACGTCTGGATTCACAGAGCCACTAAACAAGAATGAAATTGTAATAACTGAAAATCTGAACTATCATAATAAATCTGATACAAGATATATAAAATATTAACCGGGTACATTGTCCACATCTACAAGTACATGCTGGAAAAAAATAACTGAATGGGAAAAATATTACAAACTGACACTACCATGACGCTCATCCTAGACGTAGTTTTCCACCTGGATCACCTGAAAAACATTGCCCACGAAGGGTCAGAGTAAAGAAAAACAATTCCCCTTAGTGACACTAAAACAGATTTACATATGAATGCATGCATGTCTTTAAAACTAGTCTCGAGCATTGAAAAACATTTTATGCTATATGTTATGCATGCTTTTCCTATACTTCTTGGTGAACACACTATAGTTCTATATTCATGACTTTCCGTTCATTTACCCAAGTCCTGACGTTCACTAACTAGTGTACTGTCTCACGTGAAGTTTGTACTTGAGTTCTAGGTGGCTTCTAGCCTACACGTTTACTGGGAAGGCTCTAGGCAGAGTAGCTCCTAACGCGCAAAATCTGAAACTGACGACCCGAGACCATCTGACGAACTCAATTGTTCTAGTGTCGCGCGGACACGGTCTCGAATCTACTAATTGTCTCAAGCGGAGTCAACCCCCAAGACTCTGAAGCTCATAGGATACCATATGCCCTATGAGGATGGTAGTGCGCCTCTACCAAGCACGAAAAGACTGGTGTGCTACTGACTTTTTTGGTCTGACGCTACTCTGCATGGGATATCTTTTCTGGTGTACTACTGAACGACCCTTGACGTTCTCGTAGTCGACTTGAAGGGATCTTCGCACCCTTGATTGGACAATCTCCAAACTTACGTACACGTGTGAAGTTTCGTACTTAACTAACTGTTCATGACTTTACTAACGTGGTTATGGAAGAAGGCGTTATCATACGCGTTTCCACGATTACTTTCCTACTGCCACACTTTTCTATGCATGGTTATGATGCTTGTACGAAACCTACTCATGCGTATAAAATATAATTACTTGATATGTCTAACTAAAAGAAATTAGGATTCCTTACAGAGGTGCTGCGGCACTCGTATACTCGGCGCGACGACATTTTCTCTTCCAAAAGCAAATCCTACTGCTGGGACCTTCAGAATGCTGCCCCGACCCCACCAAAGTCCTGCAAATTCAAAGCAGTCTTAATTATCGCATTTTCCCCTTATGGTTAACCTTTTGAAAAAAATTCCAAAATGCTGGAGTCGTCCAAAATTAACGGCTAACATAGCGTACTACCTTCACGTGAGAGGGATTGAAGCTTCCAATGCGCCCAACTCCAATTTCGCGGTGGAAACCGTGCTCTAAAACCTAATTAGGGCACAAGGATGAAAACCTAGGTTAAACTAGTTTCCAAAACGAAGGAAAACCAAGCAGAAATCGAGAAAAGGAAGAGAACGAACTCACCGAAACCAAAACTTTCAACTTCCACCGGTTAGGGTTGAATCCGGCACTTCCACGGCTAAGTAAGGAAAAGGAATGCCCACCGATGCCAGCAGAGGAGGGAAGAGAAGTCGGAGATGGAAACCGGAGGAGGATTGGCCGGCGGAAGACACCGCGGGATGCGTCGGCTTCGTCCGTCGCAGCGTGCGGGAGGTGGAACAGGAGAATGAAGTTGGGCTGCAGTTTTCCCGTGAGAATGAAAGTGCGGGATCTATTTCTTGCGGTTTTACTTATTAACCACATGAGAGGGGGGGGGGATTTGCTATTGGCACCTCATTTCTAATACTTTTGATGATTAACTCATCTTCACCCCACGCGTCACTAAAACAAAATGCGTCACATCCTATAATTTACGCACTTGACTGACTAACGGACACTATCATAAGGAAAAGTAACATTATACCTTGCCGACGCGCCCCCTCGATCAAAATTCGTCGCGACTTGCCCCTACAAATTTAAAAGTTACATTTCGCGTCAAATTTATGGATGTTACAAATCTCCCCTCCTAACAAAAATTTTCGTCCTCGAAAATTGTAACCATACCTGAATCGAAGAGAAAAGAATAGTCTGCATTACTCTTAAGTTCATCATCTCGCTCCCAAGTATACTCTGGTCTGCCACAGTTCATCCAAAGGACTTTGACCATGCAAATCTCTCTATTTATGAGCTTCTGAAACCTTGAATCCACTATTCTGACTGGTCTAACCCCAATACTAAGATCTGTCTCAATTGGTGCTTTCTCGGTACTGATGATCTGATTAGGATCTCTGACTGCTCTCCTCAGATAGGAGACGTGGTATACATCATGTACACCACTCATTTTCTCAGGTAAGGCCAACCTGTAAGCAACCTCACCAACTCTTTCCAGTACCTCAAAAGGACCAACGAATCTGGGGCTCAGCTTTTTCACCGCTTTATTCTAGAGACTCCTCTGACTGGTCTGACATTCAGATAAACATAGTCTCCAACACTGAACTCCACTGACCTGCGCTTCTGATTATGATACTTGTCCTGGCGATCCTGAGCTGTCTTCATACGCTCCTGAATAAGCTTGATCCTATAAGTGGTCTTATCAATCCATGACTCCCTGATTGTGGATCTCTCTTCACTTTTAGCCCAGCATAACGGTGTCCGACAACGTCTGCCATAGAGGTCCTCGAACGGTGCCATCCCAATACTTGTCTGAAAATTGTTGTTGTAGGAGAACTCCACTAGTGTAACATATTTCTCCCACTTTCCTCCAAAGTCCAAAATGCATATCCGAAGCAAATCCTCCGAAGTCCTATTTGTGCTCTCAGTCTGTCCATCTGTCTGGGGATGGAATGCGGTGCTGAAATGTAATCTGGTACCCAACCGCTTCTGTACGTATTGCCACTCCCTGGAGGTGAATCTGCCGTCTCGGTCTGAAACTATAGTCCTGGGAACACCGTGAAGCCGAACTATCTCGTCCAAATATAACCGTGCCAGCTTCGGACCTTGATCTGTCTTCCTAAGAGGAATGAAATGGGCGACCATAGAAAGTCGATCAATTATAACCCACAAGGAATCATTCCCACTCTGCGATCTCGGCAAACCATGAATGAAATCCATGGATATATCTTCGAATGTCCACTCAGGAATGAGAAGTGGTTGTAACTTGCCTCCAGGCCTTTGGCACTTGACCTTAACCAACTTGTACGTCTCGCACTTCCCTACATAAACTGCAACATCACTCTTCAAGCCTGACCACCAGACTAACTTCTTGAGATCTGCATACATCTTCGTGCTACCCGGATGTATAGAATATCTGGAATTGTGTGCCTCAAATAGAATATCCTCGCGAAGGCGACTAACATCGGGGATACACACCCTGCCATCAAACAACAATAAATCATCCTGAATAGTGAATCCCTCCTTCTGACCTGTCTGCACTGAGCTCCAAATCTCTGCCATCTTTGGATCCAACGGTAGAGCTGTCCTGATTCTATCCTTGATATCACAGGTAATCTCCATCCAACTCAAACTTGCAGAACCAAAACTACTGCGTGGCACAACGGTAATATCCAGTCTCTCTAGCTCGCACACTAACTCCTCCTGCTGAGTGAGAAGGGCGAAACACGAACCTCTACGCCTAAGGGCATCAGCTATAACGTTCGCCTTTCCTGGATGGTACTGAATGTCTACATCGTAGTCTGATAGAAATTCTAACCATCTGCGCTGCCTCAAATTGAGCTCTCGCTGATCAAAGATATACTTGAGGCTCTTATGATCAGTGAAGATCTCACAACGCACTCCATAGAGATAGTGCCTCCAAATCTTCAGAGCATGTATGACTGCCGCAAGCTCCAAGTCATGCGCTGGATAGTTCCTCTCATGAACCTTTAATTGTCTCGAGGCATAGACTACGACCTTTCCATGCTGCATGAGAACACATCCCAAACCCTGACCTGATGCATCGCTGTAGATCTGAAATCCGTCAGGCCCTGAAGGTAAACTCAAAATCGGTGCGGTCATCAACCTGCCCTTCAAGTCCTCAAACGCCAACTCACACTCCACCGTCCAATCCAAACCCTTACCCTTCCTAGTGAGAGAAGTCAGTGGTAAGACTATCTTTGAAAAATCTCTGATGAATCTCCTGTAGTAGCCAGCAAGACCCAAAAAGCTGCGAACCTCTGAAACGGTCGTCGGCCTTGGCCAATTCTTAATGGCCTCTATCTTCTTCGGCTCAACACTAACCCCTTTCTGACTGATGATGTGGCCTAAGAATGCAATCTCTGAAAGCCAAAACTCGCACTTTGAAAACTTGACAAACAACTGGTTCTCCCTGAGTGTGCTCAAAACAATCCTGAGGTGTGCGACATGATCTTCTGCACTCTTAGAGAACACCGAGATGTCATCTATGAAGACGATGACAAAACGATACAAGTACTCCCGAAATACCCTGTTCATCAGGTCCATAAATACTGAAGGAGCATTGGTCAGCCCAAACGGCAAGACCACGAACTCGAAGTGTCCATATCTGGTGCTGAAAGCCGTCTTTTGAATATCCAAGTCGCGAATCTTTAACTGGTGATAGCCTGACCTCAGATCTAACTTGGAGAAAGTGTTCGATCCCACCAACTGGTCAAACAAATCATCAAAGCTTTGCCCTTGTCTGCTCTGCTAGGGCCACCAACCTCAAACTTCGACTGCAAGAACAAATTATACTTGTCATCTACAATAAAATTCATAAATGTACAAAAATACAACAATGTTGATTACCTGTTTCGAACCACCTTCCTGACAGAAACGAGCAATGTGTCCAGGTTGACGACACTTGTAACACACGCCCGTGCTGGCCAAACACTCTCCTGGATGGCGACGCTGACACTTGGGACAAAGGGGGTAGTCCCTGTTCCTGTCACCAGATTGACCATTCTTCCTCGCATCAGGCTTCTGTTTCTTGTTCCAGTTCTTCCCCTGGTCATTCCTGCTCTGCTGCGACTGATGCGAATCCTGAGATTGCTTCGCACGGAAATTACTTTGCTTTTGAACCTTCTGCTGGTCAGCCTCCAACCTGCGAGCCGTATCCACTAAGCTCCTGTAATCAGCATTGACCATAGTCATCAGCGGCTGTCTCAACGAGTCACGTAAACCATCCACAAAGCGGCTGCACTTCTTAGTCTGGTCTCCCTGCATCACGCCCGCATATCGAGCCAGATGGGTAAGCTCTCGCTCGTACTCAGCAACAGTCCTATCCCCCTGGAAAAGCCTAAGGTATCTCTCCTGGAGATCTCGTCGTGCAGAAGGAGGCACGAACCAATTTGCAAGGACTCTAGAAAATTCGCCCCACGTAAACATGTCTGGCGTACGACCTGGCCAAAGTATGGTCATATTATTTAAAAAGAGAACATATCACTTCCAAAAATAAAAGAAATTTTCATAACCATCTACCTGCGGGGTCATCTGCCCGGTACTTGTCCCACCAGACCTTTGCCTAACCTCGGAGGAGGAAAACTGCCACAGGAACCTTCTTGTTCTCTGGGCACTCCAAAACATCCAGCAGGTCTCTGGTGTTTGCCACCCAATCATCTGTGTCCATCGGGGTCTCGTCCCCACTGTAGTTCGAAGGTTGTATCTCTCTAAAGTTCCTCAAATAGCGCTCCAGGGTCATCTCCACGGGCGCTGGGGCAGGAGCTGGTGCAGGGGCTGGTACTTGTACTGGAACTGGAAACCCTGCAACCAGTACTCTCTGAAACTCCATCAAGGCAACAGTAACCGCCTTGGCAATCTGAGACGCAAAGTCAGTGCCCTCTGAAGCTGCTGGAACTGGTGGTACCTGTGGCACTGCAGCATCTCCCATAGTGGCGTTAGGAACAGGGTCCTGACGTGAAGATTCACCTGGTTCACTTACTCGAGTTGCCTGATAGAACATATAAAAGAAATTTAGTTATTTATCAAGCATCTGCTAAAACTGGCTTGACAACTTTATTTCGTACTCTTGCGAAAACTAAGGCTTAAACGCAACTTAAAATACTCTACTAACATGAGTTTACTCTTACACAATCCTATAGCTCTGTGAAAACCTTCTAAGGTGCAGGGATCTTAAACCTGCCTCTGATACCAGTTTGTAACACCCTTTCCCAGTATTACAGAAATCAGCCGTCCGGTCGGGTCAGCGATATAAAAAAAACTAGAAAACAGTATTAAAACTAGTAGCAGCAGGTAATAAAAGTCCAAACTAAACCGATTTAATACTTATAGCGGAAGTAAAAAAAATAAACTAAGGTTAACCACATACCTGACGTCTGGATTCACAGAGCCACTAAACAAGAATGGAATTGTAATAACTGAAAATCTGAACTATCATTAATAAGTCTGATACAAGATATATAAAATATTAACCGGGTACATTGTCCACATCTACAAGTACATGCTGGAAAAAAAATAACTGAATGAGAAAAATACTACAAACTGACACCACCATGACGCTCATCCTAGACGTAGTTTCCCACCTGGATCACCTGAAAAACATTGCCCACGAAGGGTCAGAGTAAAGAAAAACAATTCCCGTTAGTGAAACTAAAACAGATTTACATATGAATGCATGCATGTCTTTAAAACTAGTCTCGAGCATTGAAAAACATTTTATGCTATATGTTATGCATGCTTTTCCTATACTTCCTGGTGAACACACTATAGTTCTATATTCATGACTTTCCGTTCATTTACGCAAGTCCTGACGTTCACTAACTAGTGTACTGTCTCACGTGAAGTTTGTACTTGAGTTCTAGGTGGCTTCTAGCCTACACGTTTACTGGGAAGACTCTAGGCAGAGTACTCCTAATGCGCAAAATCTGAAACTGACGACCCGAGACCATTTGACGAACTCAATTGTTCTAGTGTCGCGCGGACACGGTCTCGAATCTACTAATTGTCTCAAGGGGAGTCAACCCCCAAGACTCTGAAGCTCATAGGATACCATATGCCCTATGAGGATGGTAGTGCGCCTCTACCAAGCACGAAAAGACTGGTGTGCTACTGACCTTTTTGGTTTGACGCTACTCTGCATGAGATATCTTTTATGGTGTACTACTGAGCGACACTTGACTTTCTCGTAGTCGACTTGAAGGGATCTTCGCACCCTTGATTGGACAATCTCCAAACTTACGTACACGTGTGAAGTTTCGTACTTAACTAACTGTTCATGACTTTACTAATGTGGTTATGGAAGAAGGCGTTATCATACGCGTTTCCACGATTACTTTCCTACTGCCACACTTTTCTATGCATGGTTATGATGCTTGTACGAAACCTACTCATGCGTATAAAATATAATTACTTGATATGTCTAACTAAAAGAAATTAGGATTTCCTTACAGAGGTGCTGCGACGCTCGTATACTCGGTGCGACGATATTTTCTCTTCCAAAAACAAATCCTACTGCTGGGACCTTCAAAATGCTGCCCCGACCCCACCAAAGTCCTGCAAATTCAAATCAGTCTTAATTATCTCATTTTCCCCTTAGGGTTAACCTTTTGAAAAAAATTCCAAAATGCTGGAGTCGTCCAAAATTAACGGCTAACATAGCGTACTACCTTCACGTGGGAGGGATTGAAGCTTCCAATGCGCCCAACTCCAATTTCGCGGTGGAAACCGTGCTCCAAAACCTAATTAGGGCACAAGGATGAAAACCTAGGTTAAACTAGTTTCCAAAACGAAGGAAAACCAAACAGAAATCGAGAAAAGGAAGAGAACAAACTCACCAAAACCAAAACGTTCAACTTCCACCGGTTAGGGTTGAATCCGGCACTTCCACGGCTAAGGAAGGAAAATGAATGCCCACCGATGCCAGCAGAGGAGGGAGGAGAAGTCGGAGATGGAAACCGGAGGAGGATTGGCCGGCGGAAGGCACCGTGGGATGCGTCGGCTTCGTCCGTTGCAGCGTGCGGGAGGCGGAACAGGAGAATGAAGTCGGGCTGCGGTTTTCCCGTGAGAATGAAAGTGCGGGATCTATTTCTTGCGGTTTTACTTATTAACCGCATGAGAGGGGGGGGGGGATTTTGCTATTGGCACCTCATTTCTAATACTTTTGATGATTAACTCATCTTCACCCCACGCGTCACTAAAACAAAATGCGTCACATCCTATAATTTACGCACTTGACTGACTAACGGACACTATCATAAGGAAAAGTAACATTATACCTTGCCGACGCGCCGCCTCGATCAAAATTCGTCGCGACTTGCCTATACAAATTTAAAAGTTACATTTCGCGTCAAATTTATGGATGTTACAAAATATCTAGAAGCTAGAGCTTGGCGCAGATCGGGGTCGAGAACCTGACGCCGCAGTCGCGAACGCTAAAGAAATTCTAAAACAGAAACGAAAAGTCTTGCAACATTGAAATAAAAAATAAGCAGAGTAAAGTACATAACCAATAAAAGAAACAAAAATGTATGTGTACTAGTTTTCAATGAAGCAAAGCTAGCAAGACAGACAAATAAAATAGGCAAACAGAAACAAGTTAAATTATTAGACTACTCTAGAGTGCAGCATAGATTCGATCACATAATATCATTAGCTGTAATCAATAAAAGGTGTAAATGTTTCTACTTGATGTACGCGATTCTAATATGAGTCTAAAAGCAAGACTTATCAAAATAATTGTGCTTGCTATGGCCATTTATTGATTTTCGTTGGCAGTCAAACGGAAACTCGAGTCAAAGCGTCACATCAATTTAACACTGTCTTTTAATTATTGCTTATGACATTAATGACTTTAAGAATTCACGATTTATGAGATTCCTAACATATCAAAACATGTTATAAATTTAGAGATTTAGATGTACAAGAGTGGAGTTCATAAACATGAAAGGTGAAATCAAATCAAGGAATACTATTTAATCAAGTCTCAGAACAAGACAGACATAAGAAACAAGATTCAATGACACCGAAAATTAGAAAATGAGTTTGAACTTTGCAGGTTCGAAGGAGTAAGTTATCATTTACAAAAAGGTTTTTCAAGTAAATCACAGAGGTAAATTTGACATGCATCAATTTTGGGATAACAAGTACTCATTACATTAAATCATTTTATGACACGATTAACTTCCAAATAAACATGTGTATGATTTGAACATTATTTAAAATCACAATCATCTTTGTTTGCTAACAGAAAGTATTATTAACTATCATTATGACACTTAATACACATGTCCAACAATCTATCGTTCTTCCAATTATATCTCAATTGAGCACATCACTTATGTAAGCAAATATACAAACAAAAATTATCTACGATCACAAATTCATGTAGTTCCAAATATATTATACCCCAAATTATTAACTTATTAGGTTGAACATTCAAGATTTAAACTTATTTGATGAAACAAACCTTTCAGGGTGAAATCATAGAATCATAGTCATCCCAGTGGCGCCCGTCTTTCAACTCTTGTTCGTCAGGGTGTTTTGGGTCGTGTATCTGTTGACACTAGTCACTCTTGTACAGGTTGTAAGCTTGGAAAACAGCTACAACCCCCCCATCAGTCTAGTATGTCTAGGTCTTCGGCTCAGTTTGAGTTAGTCCATTTTGATGTATGAGGGCCTGCTCCTTTTGTATCCAAGGGTGGGCACCGCTATTATGTCTTGTTTATTGATGATTTTTCTCGTTTCACTTGGATATATATGTTGCGTTCTCGTGCTGAGTTTTTTCAGGTTTATGTTACTTTCTCCACCATGATTCGTACTCAGTTCTCCGCCCCTGTTCGTATTTTTCGCTCCGACTCAGGGGGGAGTACATATCGCATAAGTTCCGTGACCTTCTCGCCTCTCATGGCACGCTCCCACAACTCTCTTGTCCTGGTGTTCATTCCCAGAATGGCACTGCGGAAAGGAAACATCGCCACATCATTGAGACCACTCGCACTCTTCTTTTGGCTTCCCATGTTCCTCCACATTTTTGGGCTGAGGCTGTCTCCATCGCTTTCTATCTCATCAACCTTCAGCCATCCACTTTCCTTCAGGGTCGGTGTCCCGGTGAGTGTTTGTTCTCTCATCCTCCTCGATACACTCATCTTCGTGTGTTCGGATGTCTGTGTTATGTCCTATTACCACCACGTGAGCATACTCAGCTCTCTGCTCAGTCTGCTGCATGTGTTTTTCTAGGCTACAACTCAGAGTACAAGGGTTACCGCTGTTATGACCCTGCTGCGCGCCGTCTTCGCATTTCTCATGATGTCACTTTCGTTGAGGACCAACCTTTCTTCCTTTCTTCATCCACCTCTGCTTCACCCTTGTCCACTACCACAACTTATATTTAGTTCCTTATTTTTCCTACCGTACCAGCACCTGTTTTGCCACCACCGTCAGACCAATCACCAGTTGAGCTACCGCCATCATCGTCATCTCCCTCTTCTGAGTCCTCTCCACCTCATGTTCTGCCATCTCCCGGCCCTCTACCTCCTATTCTCCACCACTACACTCGTCGTGCTCCGACTACCCCATAGGTGCCCCCAGTCTTCAGTGAGAGTCCCGTGGATGATCCGCCTGCCAGACGTTACCCCCTTCGAGATCGACATCCACCAGATCTTCTTGGTTTTTCCACCCAGCCACTCGACCTCACTGCTCTTCCTGCTACCTCCACCAGTACTCCAGAGCCTAGTTCCTACCGCGAGGCTGCTCAGGTTCCTGAGTGGCAGGCCACTATGTCTGATGACTTGGCTGCTCTTGAGCGTACCTCTAATTGGGATCTTGTGCCTCTTCCTCCTGGTGCTGTTCCCATCACTTGCAAGTGGGTCTATAAGATCAAGACTCGCTCTGATGGTTCTATTGAGCGGTACAAGGCTCGCCTGGTTTCTCGGGGTTGCAGGAGTATGGTTGAGATTATGATGAGACTTTTGCTCCTGTGGCACACATGACCACGATCAGGACACTTGTTGCTGTTGCTGCTGTCCATCGTTGGTCCCTGTTTCAGCTGGATGTGAAGAATGCGTTTCTTCACGGTGACCTACAGTAGGAGGTATACATGGTTCCTCCTCCCGGTTTTGCTGCTCCTCCTGGCATGGTCTGTCGGTTGCGTCGTGCTCTTTATGGTCTCAAACAGGCTCCTCGAGCCTGGTTCGAGCGCTTCAGCTCTGTAGTTACAGCCGCTGGTTTTCAGCCCAACCAGCACGACCCGGCCCTGTTTGTTCACACCTCTTCCCGAGGCCGGACTCTTGTTCTTCTCTATGTGGACACCCTCTGCCTTCAGGGGTGACAATGAGACTTCCGTCTCCTAGACGAGACCAACAAGTCACCAGTGGGAGAGGTCGTTATTCCCTTTGATGATCAAAATGATCACTGCTATAATGATAATAGATATCAAAATATAGTGCGGTTATGACATGAGTAACCACCCAATATAATGAGTATTGCCATGCACATTTTGATGCCATGGAATTGAAAAGAAATATAGTGCGTGCGACCTCTACTTGAGTAACCACACATTATAGAGTCTGGTATGCAGACATTTTGATTCCCTGAATACCAGAATGATTTCTGGTAAGGTTTCAGCTACAACAACCACCCGAAATATGGGGACAATTCTTTTGAGAAAAGAGTGGAACATGGATACTCTTGAGTATGGAGGATATCCTGCCGACATATACCAAATTGACCCAAGGAGTCTAAAGCCAGAGGGTAAGGTGGATTAGTTGGGCATAAAACATTCGTGGAGCTTCCCTCCGCTTGGGTCATCCAGTTGGGCTATTGATGTCTGAATACAGACTTTTTCCTCAGAAGGAATGTCTAGGGGGTTTAAGACATCCATTAATTGGAGCTTGTCCTCAGAAAAACACCGAAGCAATTAACAATACCTTTGTTGATGCGCGACTGGTTGTATTAATCACTCTAATTAGCATGGGATACCATGTATGCAAGTCGCGAGTATTAGCGAGAGCAATTGTAGTGGTTTTACAACAATGATTAAGGAGTCGGGTATTTGCTGGCAGAGAGGTCCAAAAACTTAAAGACCTCCGCAAAAGATTGGATCCAGAGATCGCAATTCGAGGAGGTTCAAGTAAGTTCCAGCCACTATCAAAAGTGAATGATTATTTGCTCAGAGGCCTCCGCATGATTAGATCCAGTGATCTCACATCAAGGGGGGAATAGGTAAGCGATGCCATGATAATTGAGTGGCTTGAAGTCTACTAATAGATGAGATCCAGAGACCTCACATAAAGGGGAAAAAATTAGTACTTATGTAAAACTACTCTTCATGTACTGATTGTTTGCACAAAACAATTGAAATTATAAGATTACATGAAGGATATAGAGCATTATGAGGAGTATTTTTTAAGCATGTATTATTTACGAACTATGAAATGCATATACGGTCTTGCTATTTCGACCTCCGTAGATTACATTGCGATCTATTAGTGCTCTTCCTCAGACGGGAGACAGTCCTCTTCTGTTGCCTCTTCTACCCTTGGGGGGATATAGTATTCGGTTATGTTGAACGAGCTAATATAACACTAGTAGTCTTGGTGTCGTTGAGGACCCTAAATTCCCCCCCCCCCCCCCACACACACACAAATGGAACTTCAGATCTTGGTGGTAGTTTGACACCACTACCTGATACTCCTTTAGAAAAGATTTTCTGAAGATGACATTATAGCTGCTTAGGGTGTTGATTACCAGGAAAATCTCTTGCCTTGTGGTTCCACACATCTTGACTGGGAGGTCGATGCTCCCTTCAACCTCCTTCCTTTCTTCTGCAAAACCGTATAATGGTCCATTGCAAGCTTTCAATGGCTTGCTGATGTTCGTGGCATCAAACGCCGACTTGAATAGGGCGTTAACCGAACTACTAGTGTCAATTAAGATTCTTGATAGCGAATACTTGTCCAAGAATAATTTGATTACGACGGCGTCTTGAGAAGGATTTGTATTCTTGGGGAAGATTTTCTTCTCTGAAGGAAACCTCACCTCTTGAGGGCGCAACAAGAGAGGTGGAAGCAATCTCCTATTGGCAAAGATGCTTGATGCTTTGCTTTTTTAGAGGACTCACGACCAACTCGTCCATGAATGCAATTTATCTGGCCAAGCGGGCCAAAGTCTTCCACTTCCACACAACCTAAGCTTCCTGTGCTCTCGAGGTAGCCGATGTCTTCCTACCCTACACGCTCGCACCAGAGTGTTTGAGCTCTGACTATCTCCTTCCCCTTCCGGAGGTAGAAGAACCATCGACTACGTGAGCAACAAGCTCTTTCAACTTGCCCTCTTGAGCAACGTCTCGATTAAATCGTGGAGAGATTGGAAGTTCTCCGTATCGTGCCCCACATTTCTATGGCACTTGCAATAAAGCTCTCAATTTCGGCTCTCGAAACCCGCTTTGAGAAACGGCGGCTTTTTGAAACCTGTTTGCTTTTGGAAAATTTCCACCACCTCGTCCATCAGAAGATTAAGTTTGGTGTACTCCTTTAACATTATCCCACTGTTGGGGGCGAGTTGTCGTCTTTGCTTGAACTAGAGGAGGAAGTGGTTGCCTGCTTTGCTGAGAGGAATAAGGCGGCAGGAGGCTCATCTGCTAAAAATACTGATGAGGACAGTGCGGGAGATGGTGTCGAAAATTCCTTCCGCATTGTGCTTGGGGCGGTGGAAACTCTGGACGCGGTCGCTGAGGAGCAGCTGGAGGTTGAATGGAGGAACTTCCTGCTCGCTGCTCGCTGCTTGATGAGCTCAGCGAGAGAGGATACAAAACTTGAGTTCATTATCTCTTCTACTATGAAGAGATTGGCTGCCTCGACCAACTTCTCATAGGAGCTCGACGGTTTCCTGCTGACCTCTAACTTGAAGAGGCCCTCCTGTAAACCAAAAACAAAATCTACCCGGTACAAAGAATGGTCGACATTATGGATCCTTAAGATCTGTTTTTGAAACCTGTCCACATAGTGACCCAGGGTCTCGGTTACTCCTTGCCGGATCTGGAAGAGTGCATTTGGGTCACTCTTCCTCTTTTTTGAGGTTGCAAACAACAACATGACTTCCTTTTTTAGCTATTTAAAAGAGCCAATAAAGTGAGGGGGCAACTTGTAGAATGACTCTCACGCTTTCCCGTCAAAGGTTATGGCGAGTAGCTTGTAGCGAATTCCACTGGTCAATGTCCCCAAAGAAATCTCGAAGGCTTGCAGTTGGTAAGCCGGGTCTTCTCTCCTAGAGAACTTGGAGAGACCAATTTCCCTGAACCTGGATGGAACCGGCTCATGCTCGATGTGATCAGTAAAAGGTGAAGGAGATTCACCCTCCTACGAGGGATCAGGTCCCTCAAAATTTAAAGCTCTACAAGGGCTTGCTGCTGTGACTTCTCTGAAGAAAACCCTTCGCTGTGCCCCGGAATCTCAATCATTTAACCGCTCATCAGGGGCAGTTTCTAGGATGGGCGGTCTCACATTAGGGACTACAACCTCTAGTTGAATGGGTGCCTCCCGATTGACGAGCTGTGTGACCATTTCGATCAGTAGGTTGAACTTTTGCTCGAATCCTGTCTGGTTACCGCTCCTCCTGCAACAGGGAGGGAACCTTCAGGAGAATCTTGTCGTTGCTGCTGCTGATGCCGCTACCTACGACCAATCATCGCAACGATTTCTTCAATCACTTGGTTCCATGCTCAATGCACCAAAAATGTTGGAGAGAATTGTATCCTCAAGCTCCACGCCCAGCTTCTAACTGCTAGAAGTCGAAGGAAACTGGGAAGGACAAGTGATCAGGTACTAATCAAGAAGAGCTGGAGGGAAGAGGAAAGAGGGAGAGCGAGGGAAGATTGTCGCAAATGGTGACACCAGGCTTCCCGCAACTGCAAACCTTAGTTGCGGGTGATTTTATTAATAGATTAAGTATGTCGCTGTTACAAAGTGATTATAATAAGTTTACAGAAAGCTCCAGTTGGCAGAGAGAGACGAGGGATTGAATCCGCACCTACAGGGGTTTTTGGCTCAATTCTAGCATGCCTTTCTGGGTACTATGCCACCTATTTATACTAACAGAGACCTGCTCTAATGGGCTTGTAAATTACAGGTTGCCCAAGGTACAAGAGAGACATGAAAATATGAGAGGTTACATTGCTGTTACAAAATAAAGCGTGGTTACAGAAGCTGCAACCGCTCAAACTGTCTAGCTAGGAGATAGATGGTGCATTCACAAAAAGAGTAACGACCCTGACTGCTTGATGCTGACTGACTAATTGCTCTTGCCGAGGTAATAGGATTCTAGATTAATAGTTCCCTTGGGGAACAACAATGAAATTGAGCGCTCGACGAATGTGGCACTACATAGTCATACGACGGAGTGGTACAAACAAATATGAGATTGACATCTCGCAAATTTTAGGGATAAATATAGTATCAAATGTAGAAGACTTGACTAGTTATGAGGAACATGCGTATGTGGACCCCTTCTCCATTCCCACACATGAGCCAAAACATTTCTTACACCTTCGCATTCCACCCCAACCTCAACCCAATGAGTCATGCCATGTGGGCCACCTCACACCACCAAAGATTCCACCAGTTCAATTTTCAGATGAAGATACATCTTGCTTAGAGCTAACCATGACCACCTATGATATATTTCAGATTGTTGACAATTAATTCACAACAGTAGGTGGGCTAGATACACCGTGGTATTTTGTTCGTTGGAGTGACCACCTGATCTCAGATGACACTTGCCTTTCCCATAGGAGCTTGAGAGACTCACCCTAGGCTAAGTCGAATGTATGCCCATCTTCCTTCACCGGAGATGAGTACTTTCAAGTCTGTGATTTGCTACTCGTTCGGACAATCCGAGTCCACTGATACGTTCGGATGGTCGTTTTTTATTTTTCTAGGCTTTCCACGTTAAAACTCTGCTGTTGACTCTTATTTGACTGTCCGCGTGTTCGTTTGACTATCGAGCTAAGATGAACATAATCTATTGAACCTAATGAGCATTGATCAATCCCTAAGTTATAATAATTAAATCGTTTGACATTACTATACAGAGGAGTTATTGAAATTTTAAATGACAAGATAATTTAAATTTGAAATTATTTTATCGAATCTCAAAACTTAGATATTTTAGTGAATGCACTTTTCGTTGAAAATAGCTATTCAAAGTAACTGTTGTCATTTCTAGGCGAAGAAGCTTAAATTTTGACAGTGCAATATGAATCAGGAAAAACTACGCGTTCTTTTATTTCGGGGTGCAAATGAGCGCTGAGCTCGAAAAAATTCACAAGCTCGAGTTCAAGCTAACTAATTTGTGCTCGAGCATGAGCTTGACAAACTCACATTGCATGGCTCGATCTTGAGCTCGATGCCTATATGTTGAGCTCCAGTTGAGTTCGAGCTGCTTATGAACTTTTTTTGCTCATGAGCCATATTTTCTTTATATTCATAAAATTTTTTGAAATTAGATCACGAGCTAGCTCGTGAATTGATGAACACGAGCATGTGAGAGCTTGGGCCACAATTAAGCTCAGCCTCGTCGAGCTCGAGCTCAACATATTCGAGCTCGAGCTCAACATATTCGAGCTCTAGTTGAAATTTCTTCGAGTCGGTTCATAGAGTTCATGTGCCGGCATAACTCGGCGTGCATATTATCTCAATTTCCTATCCTTTTGTTTTTATGACAAAAAGAATATAGGAATATATCACTTTTTGGTCCCTACTGATTGGTAATCTATCACTTTTTGGTCCCTGCCTCGTCGAGCTGAGCTCAACATATTCGAGCTCTAGTTGTAATTCTTCGAGTCGACTCATAGAGCTCATGTGTCGGCATAACTCGGCGTGCATATTATCTCAATTTCCTACCATCATGTTGAAATTCCATAACTTGCTATAAGTGCATCTGTTGGAGGAGAAAAATAAAAAAAGAATTTCAATTATATTCATCCTCGTAGGGGTATTATATAGTAAATACATGGACTCACTATCTCAAACTAAAGGTGTGAGACAAAACCCAAACACACCAAAATGACTACTAGACAAGCATTGACTATATATATCCAACACTCCCCCTCAAGCTGAAGGGGGATCCTTCAGCTTGGACACATCAAGTAACGACAGAGGAGGTAGGTGATGCGTGACAAAACATCAGACGTGTCATCAGGAAAAATTCCAAACCGGGGAATCAAGTCAGGGACATAGCCACTCACGACGCTGACCCACACACGACACAGGACCCACACACGACGTGGACTCGCTGAAAACAGGTCAACCAACATCACCCACACACACATGTAGAAGGGAGCCAACGATGTGGAGCAAATCATCAACCAGATGATCACGATCCTACACGACATAGTCCCACATGACACGATCCTACACGACACAACCCGCTGAGATTAGAACACCAACATTAGTCATTTCCCAATGTTAGAAAAGCTCATTTAATCTAGACCCATTTTGTAACATTTATTATTCTTCTCTCCTCTCTTTAGTCCCACATCTTGTATATGACCTTTTTCTCTCTTTCTCTCATCTATATATTTGTACTCATTTTTTGTATTTTATACAAGTGAACATATATACAAGGTTGACTTTTTCCCTCTCTACATGGTATCAGAGCCACCGATTCTCCGTGAGCGGCTTCCCCTTTCTTCCCGCGCGGTTTGTTTTCTGTCCGCTACCCGCCCGGCTTCTTGCGGCCTGCCTGCCTGACCGCTCCTCTCCTCTTCTTCCGCTTCCTCTTCTTCTCCGTGGTTCCACCCCTCCCCTCCGGCATTTTATAGCCTTCCCCTTCTCTCTCTCTCGTCGGGTCCACCTTCCCTCTCTCTCCTACAGACCGCTGTCTCTTGCGGCCTGTTCTCTCTCCCTCTGCGGCCTGTCCTTCTTTCGGCCTGGTACAGCCCGCTGCGGTCTGCTGCTTTGCCTGCCTCGCTCGCGACCTGCTCCGGTTCGCTCCGGTTCACTGCGGCCTCTCTCCCGCCCTACATCAGCTTGCTGTGGCTTGACTTAGCTCGCAGCGGCCTGCTCCTCCTCGTTGCGGACTACCTCTCGTGCGGCCTGCTTCGGCTCGCTGCGACCTATCTCTTCTGCGGCCTGCCTCTTCTGCGGCCTGCCTCTCCCGTGGGTTGGTCCCGGGCGTTGCGGTCTTTTCTCTCTTTCCGCTCGAGTCTCCCTACTCGCGGTCTCTTCTCTCTACCCGCCGTCGGCCTCCTGTTTCTTGGACCGCTGCTGTGCTCCGCCAGACCGTGCGGGCTCCTGCCTTCCCGCATTTTTGTCGCGGTCTTCTCCTCGTTCCTTTCTTCGCAGCCTCTCTCTGTCCGCTGCGGCCTGCTCTCTCTCCCGGCCTCCGCCTTTGGTCGCGGGCTCCTCTCGCCGTTGGTGCCTTCCCATCGTGGCTGGCGGTTTCTGCTCCAGTCGCGCGGTCTTCTTTGTTGCCCGGTTTGTTCTCCTAGCCGCCTCTCTTCTCCATGACCTCCTCTGCTGATTCCGTTGGCACGACGGCTCCTCCTGCTGACCGCCCGACCTCTCTCCCGGAAGTCCGCGATGAGCTTCGTGTTACCACAATCTCTCTGACCGACAAGAAAAACTTTGTGGAATGGACACACTCTGTTCGCCGTGTCTTGCAATCCAAGGGGTTCGTTCATCACTCGACTCATGCCGTTACCGGTACTCCTACAGATGAATGGTTACGCAATGATGGTCGGGTGCAGACTTGACTTCTTAATTCTCTTGATGACGAATCTTATCGCCTGCCAATGTACCATGAGACGGCCAAAGACATGTGGGACGAGCTCCACACCCTCTACTCTGGCAAGGATA
This sequence comes from Platanthera guangdongensis, assembly GCA_039583875.1. Lineage (NCBI taxonomy): Eukaryota > Viridiplantae > Streptophyta > Magnoliopsida > Asparagales > Orchidaceae > Platanthera > Platanthera guangdongensis. Next base: position 158,157,116 of record CM077167.1, read on the forward strand.
GTCTCCACCATCTGTATGACATTATTACTGCTCTCCAGGCCCTTGATAGCAGTGGCGCAACCGATCTGACGTCCTTTGTTGCTCAGGCCCGGTCTCTGGTCGAGGCTTGGATCCACCATCAGCCTCCTACTCTGGATCTTGCTTCCCAACGTGCCCAGTAAGAAGCTGTGGGTATTGCCATGATGATGGCCCGGGTCCCGCATCATGTTCACAGTGTCCGGGCTCACATCCTCTCCTCTACTGTTACCCCATCTTTCTCTGATGTGTGCTCTATGCTTCTCAAGGTCTCCCCGCCTCCGGATGTGCCAGTGCCACCTTCTCCAGCCCTTGTTCAGCAGGCCCCTGCTCCCTTATTGCCTCTTCCATCTTCTGCTCGTGGAGGCCGCTCTGACTCTCGCGGCCGAGGCCGGGGTGGCCGGCCTCGACCTAAGTGCTCGTTCTGCGGCAAAGATGGGCAACTTGAAGCCACGTGCTACCGCAAACATGGCCTCCCTCCTCGTCCGCAGGCCGCTGTTGCTGCCACTGACTCCTCTTCCACTCGTCCTGACCTCGACGAGGTTCGTATTCAGCCCCAGCATCTTCATGGACTGCTTAGCCGCCCTACTGCCTCGGTTGCCTCCGCTACCTCCATCTCCAATGAAGGTATCGCCTGCCTATCCTCTGGCCCGCGATGGATCCTCGATTCTGGTGCCACTCATCACATCACCTCTGTTCGGCCGCCTCAGTACTTGTCTTCACCTCACCCGAAGTACATTACTGTGTCCAATGGGACATCTGTTCCTGTCTCTGGATGTGCTGATATTCCACTCACCTCTTCTCTCCTTCTGCGCTCGGCTCTTCACGTTCCGGGCTCTACTTTCAATTTACTTTCTGTTGGTCGCCTTACTACTGATTCTAATTACTCCGTGACATTTACTTCCTCTTCTTTTCTCATACAGGATCAGCAGACGCAGACTATCATTGGTAGGGGGCGGATGCAGAATGGACTCTATCTTCTTGATGACTCTTCTACTACCCTCGCGTCTATCTCCTCTTCGGATTGACATCGCCGCCTGGGTCATGCTCCTCTTCCAGTCCTCCCGAAGGCTCTTCCAGATGTTTCTCTTCCTGCATTTCAGTGTGACACATGTATTTTGGGCAAACAACCCCGTTCATCTTTTCCTTCTCATTGTACTCGGAGCTCCGCTCCTTTTATTTTGGTACACTCCGATATATGGGGTCCGTACAAAATCACTAGTATTTCTGGCTACCGGTATTTTCTTATTTTTATTGATAACTACTCTCGCATGACGTGATTGTATCTCCTCCAGGATCTCTCTGAGCTTCCCCGCGTCTTCTGGGCCTTCATACTTGAGACTCGCACTCAATTCTCTACCTCCATTCGTACTATTCGTACTAACAATGCGCGTGAGTACACCGTCATACCTTCGCGACTCTCTGCTCTGAGTTCGACATTCTTCACCAAAGCTCGTGTCCGTATACTCCACAACAGAATGGTGTCGCTGAACGCAAGAATCATCACCTTCTTGATGTCGCCCGTTCCCTTATGCTCCACATGCAGGTTCCCAAACCGTACTGGAACTACGCGCTCTCCACGACTTGTTTTCTCATCAATCGCCTCCCTTCTTCCGTCCTCCAGCATGCCACTCCCTTCAGCCTCCTCTTTCCCTCCACTCCGCCTTTTCTCGTTCCTCCTCGGGTCTTTGGGTGTACCTGCTACGTTCACCGACTTGGTCCCTCCATCGACAAGTTGGAACCACGTGCCACCAAACATATCTTTGTGGGCTACTCGCGCACTCAAAATGGTTACGTGTGCTATTCGCCTGCTACCCGCAAAGTTACTATCTCTACGGATGTCACTTTCCGTGAAGATCTCCCCTTTTTCTCTGATCTGGATATCGCTCCTAGTCCAGATCTCGTTGTTCGTCTTCTCAAGAAATCCATTTATGGTCTCAAACAGTCCCCTAGGGCGTGGTTTGACAAGTTCAGCAAGGTGGTTCGAGACATGTGGTTCACTCGGAGTTCTGCAGATTTCTCCCTATTCACCCGACACCGGGCCACTGGAACCGTCCTTCTGCTGGTTTATGTTGATGATATACTACTCACTGGGGATGATTCAAAGGAGATTCACGAGGTCAAACAACATCTGAGCACTGTATTTCAGACTAAAGACCCGGGGCATCTTCGCTACTTTCTTGGTCTCGAGATCGCACGACGGCCGGACGGGCTGGTCCTCTCCCAACGGAATTACTGTCTCGATCTTCTCAAAGACGCCGGTCAGTCCGGTTGCAAACCAGCTTGTACCCCGATGGAGGCAAATTACAAACTGTGTGCTCATGCTTCTGATGACGATTTGCTTCTTCAGAACCCAGAATACTATCGATGCCTTGTGGGCAAGTTGATCTATCTAACGGTCACGAGGCCAGATATATCGTTTGTCGTTGGGGTTGTCAGTCGGTTCATGCATGCCCCCCGAGTTTCCCATCTCCAGGCGGTTGAACGGATTCTCCGATACCTTAAGGGAGCTCCGGGTCAAGGGCTGGTTTACAAAACCTCCGACTCGGCTCCCTCATTAATCGCTTATTCTGATGCCGATTATGCCGGTTCCCTGAACGATCGGAGGTCAACAAGTTGGTTCTGTACTTATTTTGGGGGTCATCTCATTACATGGAAAAGTAAGAAACAAGACGTGGTCGCTCGCTCCTCTGCGGAAGCTGAATACCGATCGATGGCCTCGGTTGTCTCAGAACTCCATGGCTTGAAAGTCTCCTTACTGACCTGGGAGTAAAACTCCCCTTATATGCTGTTCTATTCTGTGATAGTCAAGCCGCCATACACATAGCAAAAAATCCGGTGTTTCACGAGCGCACAAAACATATCGAAGTTGGCTGTCACTTCATTCGAGAGAAAGTTCAATTTAAGAAACTTGAGTTAAAACATGTTCCGGGCACTGATCAAGTTGCTGACATTCTCACAAAGGCCTTATCAAGTACCCTGTTCTACCAGTGTTTGTCCAAGCTGGGTGCATATGACCTATACGCTCCAGCTTGCGGGAGAGTGTTAGAAAAGCCCATTTAATCTAGGCCCATTTTGTAACATTTATTGTTTTTCTCTCCTCTTTTTAGTCCCACATCTTGTATAGGACCTTTTTCTCTCTTTCTCTCATCTATATATTTGTACTCATTCTTTGTATTTTATACAAGTGAATAGATATACAAGGTTGGCTTTTTCCCTCTCTACACCCAACATGACCAATCAAAAGAAAATATGGGGAGACGCCAACGACATACAACATAAGCATGAAGGCCATGCTGGACTAAGGCGAACAACGAAAAAGATCATCCGAGTCTCCCTCATTCCAAACACTCCCCCGCATGTGGAACACACTTGAATATAAACATAACTAGATCATACTAAGTAAATACGAACAACAATTAGACAAGGACAATTAAAGACATAAAAACGGCTAAAACTAGCATGAAACTTCATTATCCGCAGGAGATCCCCCGAAAGAGGCGGCAACAGCTGGATTTGACAGAAACCAAGGTGCAATGACTGAAGTAGCTGCAAACAGCAGTGTGAACAGCACCATGGGGGCACCAGCAGTAAGGGACCTCATGTGATATTGCGTAAATTGTACATGTATTTTAATCTATGTGTTATTGATAATTTATGTGTACAATAAAGCAATGATGGTAAATTAGGTTCAAATAGAAAATTTGAGCTTAGACCGGCTGAGGAGTGAGTGTGACCGACTGGGGTTTGTTTAGACCGACACTAAGAGGTCAAAATGACGCGTGTCATGCAGAGCAAGCGGTGCCATCGATAAAGAGGAGAAACCACGCGTAATAGTGCATTTCTTCTCCCAGAGATGGAAACAAGATTGACGGAAGCCACAGAGAGCCGCCCGATGCCGATCACTATAGAAGCCTCAAATCTTCTCCGTTTCCCTCGATTTTTCTTCCTAGATCAAGGTAATCCCTTCCTCTCAACTTCTCTTGAGTTTTGTTTGGATTGGAGACTTCATTTGTTAGGGTTGAAATTTCTAGGTTACACTAAATATTCTTCTGTTCACTTGGTCTTTCTCCTCTTGAGTTACAAAGACAATTTCTTGCATGTTTTATGTTTTCCCCGAGTCTCTTGTAGATAATCCGAAAACCCTAGATGAATCTATGACTATTTCACCCTAATTTCAGTTATCTAATGCATCTAAAGTATTATTAAGGAAGGATTATCTAGCAGAACCCCCTTGTTATCATATTAGGGTAGCCACCAAACATGAAGAATTGTAGTCAAAACTCTATTTATAACTGCTTCATGAACTCTTATATATTACTCATAAGTAATTGGAACATGTTTGGTACATGTAGATATAAGGGCAGCCATAATACACCAAGATTATAATGTAGTACCTTATATGTTATCACAATTGGTCAACTAATAAAGATATTTTACCTAGGTCATGAGTTCTCAAGGTAGATAAAGTGGAAATGAGCAACGCAAGGAGAAGGACAAAGAGAAAATAGGAGGAAATGAGCAACACAAGGATAAAGGAAAAAAAGAAAGTGGGAGTGAGTTCTTATTTCCTATTATTTGCAAGTTATTTTGCTTTCATATGACTCTTATTGTGCTTATGTATTAGGGCAGAACATGAAATAAATAAAATTGTAATTCGTTGAGTCAAATCGAAATAATGAAGTAAATCAAATAAAGTGTTCAAGGTAAGGAGGAAGGACAACCACATGGTTAATTCTCCAAGAAAATTATAGGAATACAAGAAGAAAGAACACTTCAAAATAATGGGCTATAAGAAGAGTTAACCCAAATTGGAAGATGAGGAGAATAACCTTCCTTCATCGTGCGAGTTAAGGGCACGAATGATAATATGAACGTGCGAGACAAGGGCACGAGAAGAATATTACATCATTAGTGTGAGACAATGACACATAATTTACATTTTATATAGCCCATGCTTAAAAGTGAAGTAAGTATAATATAATTTAAAAGAAAGATTATGAATAAGAAAGGCAAGTTATTATATGACTACATACAAACAAAAAGATACAACAAAGAATTATGCAAGACAATAATAATTGATCATAGAAGGAAAAGAAGGAATTCACATAGTTCTTTGACTAATAAAAAATAAAACTAAACAGATCAAGGAAGAAGCAGTTCCAGCCACCAGTAGTCCGGGTCGACCTTGTTCTCCTCGCCAGGAGAAGAAGTATCGTCTTTGGGTTGAAGTTGCCTCAGCAGTGTTCGGCATCCTGGATGATCACAGGTCAAATTGCTTGGACTCAGAGTGTCCTCACGAGGAGTCTTAGTTTTATTTCATGTAGTGTCTATAGTTCTACTTATGATACATGTGTATGTACGTGATGTCGTATGTTTTGAGTCAGTCCTGTTTATATGTATGTTTAGGACTACCTTTTGGACTAATGTACTTTGTATCTAAAGCTTTAATTTGATGAATTTATGACTATTTCACCCTTCGGTTCTTTGCGGTTCCGGTTCGGTTTAAGGTTTTTGGTTTTAAGTGACAACACTAGATGTACTTTGTATCCAAAGCTTTAAATGAAATGAAATGGTTTTATTCTATCATGATATTTTACTTCTCGTACTCTTTCATATATTGTTGTACTCTGAATGTTCTTATCTTGCTCATTATGAAATGCTTAAGTTAAATTGTAGCGGTAGCCGTAAGGGGGACCGTTACACCTCCAAAAGCAAAGGGACCTCCAACAACAAAGGGAAGCAGTGGGAGAAGCACGACGATGAACGAGAAGCTGCCCGGTCTCGTCGAGGAAGGAAGGACATGAGGAGCTCCCTTTGATACCATGTTGGAAGAGGAAAATAGAAATATAAGTGCAATTATATTCATCCTCATAGGAGCATTATATAGCAAATACATTGACTCACTAACTCAAACTAAAGGTGTGGGACAAAACCCAAAGTCCCAAACACACTAAAATGACTACTAGACCAACATTGACTCTATATCCAACAGCATCGTTGCACTGCTGTGGAACTTTCCTCTTAAGATGAAGCATGAACACAGTTTGATGCATGCTATGCAGGGGAACAAGTTGATGAGGATTCTTAACATTGCAGCATTTGCTGTATCAGGATATGCTTCAACAGAAGGTCGGCAGTGCAAACCCTTCAATCCTCTTCTTGGGGAAACATATGAGGCCGATTATCCAGATAAAGGTCTACGTTTCTTCTCTGAGAAGGTATGCTTTTTGTTTACATCACCAGTCAATTGATATTAATGCATCACATTTTATTTATAGAATGACTGAGCTTCAGTTTGGTGGCAATCACAGGCTAACATCACAGTATATAACATACTTTCTATCTTCATCCTGTAACATCTTCGTACTAATATAGATCTTTCTAACTAGAAAATAAATATCTCATGAAAAAAGGCTTCTATTTATGGTCTAATTTTTGTCAGGTTAGTCACCATCCAATGGTTGTTGCCTGTCACTGTGAAGGTAGAGGATGGAAATTCTGGGGTGATTCCAATCTGAAAGGTAAGTTCTGGGGTCGATCTATTCAGCTTGATCCAATTGGAATCCTAACACTTCAATTCGAAGATGGGGAGACATACCAGTGGAGTAAAGTGACAACATCTATTTATAATATCATACTCGGTAAAATATATTGTCATCACTATGGTACAATGCGCATAAAAGGCAGTGGTCAGTACTCTTGCAAGCTTAAATTCAAGGAACAGTCCATCATTGATCGTAGTCCCCATCAGGTATATGGCATATCTCAGTAACTGTAATGTTATTTCAGCTTGTGTGTTTTATATTAAACATGAGGAATTGTTTTGGTTTATTTAGTTCTTGCTGCTTAGAATCAAGTCAATAGCTATTCCACAGCGTTATGTTTAAGAAAGAAAATGATATAAGTATAAGAAGGGAATAAATGATTTAACATTTACCAAAATACTCCATCTTATAAGCAAAATGTCACACATAGAAATACAGTACAGCAAGTCTCTCAACCATGGATATCATAGCCAAGGAAGGATAAAACACAATTATAGAAATGTCCCTGGTAGAGGTAATCTTGACAACTAGAGCAATGATTTGCGTTAATCTTTTTTCAAGAAGTCTTGTCTTGCATCTCTACACTCTCTCATCCTTATTTACACTTTACTGTGAACACTCATTGACAACCAATAATTTTCTTATCAATCAGTTGGCCAACACACTCCAAATACCACTTTTTGTTGAGGGCAATCATGTTTTCCTTAACTATGAAATTTCAATTCAAGTCAACATGTGCTTCCTAGGCAGTTCTTGGAGCAAACAGGTTATAAATCCTTCACCAGAACTGCCGTTATGATTATTCAAAAGTGTAGAAAGAGAGAAATCAGATTCAGGAAATCAAACATCTGAAATCCGTCTTTCAGACAAAAGATCTGTGTAATCTGCGATACTTCCTTGGACTTGAGGTTGCAAGGAGACTTGATGGACTAGTCTTATCTCAACAGAAGTATTGCATAAATCTTCTACAAAGTGCGGGCTACACGAGATGCAAACCTACAGATACTCCGATGGATATGAATCGTCAGCTGTCGAATCATGTCTCTGGGAATGACCCTGTTCTGACCAATCCAGAGTACTATCGACGCTTGGTGGGGAAACTAATCTACCTCACATTTATGCGGCCTGATATCTCATTCGCTGTTGGAGTTGTAAGCCGATTCATGCATACTCCTCGGACTTCTCATCTCCGAGCCGTCGAGCGGATCCTCATATATTTAAAGAAGGCTCCTGGACAAGGAATTGTTTATAAACCATCGACTTCCTTATCTCTTGTTGCCTACTCTGATGCAGACTACGCATGGTCACTTGATAGACATTCCACAACTGGTTTTTGCACTTACCTCGGTGGACACCTTCTTTGATTGAACCTTCTTCCGAATGAAGTGACAGTCAACTTCAATATGCTTTGTGCCCTCATGAAACATCAGATTCTTGGCAATATGTATGGCTTGAGCAGTCAATGAGGGGTCGGTGGGAGAGGGGCCTGCAGGAGCAGGAGCAACAGTAACAGTAGGAGCAATAAGATGAGGAGGCAAACCATGTTTGCGATAGCAGATAGCTTCAATGTGGCCATCATGACCACAGTAAGTACATTTGAGAGTAGAGCACCCAACACGTCCCCGACCACGAGACGTGAAGCGGCTTCCCCGAGTAGAAGAACCTCGATCAGAGGGAGCAGGGATAGGGAGTAGGGGCTGCTGGAGTGTAACAACCCGGTTTTGGAATAATAATGATAATAATTATTATTATTATAAAACCTAATTTATTCCTCTACTAAACCCGAGAGCCAGTCCCCCTGTTCTTTTATTCCCGCAACCCTACTCTCCCGATCCCGTCTCTCCAATCAGCACCAACTCCAGTTTCCGCTAGTAGCAACCGCAACGCCTCCCGTTTCTGCATCCCAGCGCCTCTCGACCTATCCTCGACGCCTCCTCCTCCTTCCCCCGTGGTCGACGCACCTTCTTCCCCAACCGACAGTTTCTTGCTTCTCCCATGGCCGGCAGCTTCGTCAACTTCTTTCTGGAGGCCGATTGCTCCTTTTCTTCTCCTCCTCTGCAAAGGGCCGACAGTCGTAGTGGCTGGCAGCAACCTCCTCCCTCTTCTTCCTCGAGTTGGCTTTGGATTTCAAGAAAAATGCCCAAGGCTTTGCTTAAATCCTCCTCCACCCAGATTTTTGACTCGATTTTGGTTCCCCTTGGTAAAATCTACTCTTCTTTCCCCTTATTTCAGATTTTGACCTAGTTTCGTGAATTTTTTTCGTGCCCTATATTTTGTACAACTTGTGATTCATGAGTTCTACCCTATTGTTTTTTGTCTAACCGCTTTGTGCTTTTGATCTCCGGTGCCGCTCCTCGATTAAGTTGGTGAGAATCATGTGCGACCCTATCCGATTTAGGGTTTTCGTAACCTATTCGCCTCCAGGTCTCCGTCTCTGCTCGGATTCTCTTCTTCCCTCACTTTTGAGGGAGGTAATTTCTAATCTTTCTCTTGCTGTAGTTTTTTTGTAAATTATACCATGTGATATTGTAGAATTTCCGTCATGTCAATATCTATTATGTTTGTACTTGATCATGTTTGAAATAGGATTTCTGATTTCGCTTGCGCCGTTTAGCCGTCGCCGCCAATTGCAACTTCCTTCAGGCAAGTAGAGATCCTTCTCTCTTGCAAACATTGAACTTATTTACCTTGTCTGATCTTGCATTTGTCTGAATTCGTTCTTGATTTCTTGTTTTGTCAAATAATTTAGACCTCGAATCCCTAAATAGACTTGTTATCCGTTTGAGGTTCCCGCGATAGGAATAACGCGAGTCATGAGTGTAAATGATGATATTTGGATAATTGGAAGACGAGTTAGTGAATGATGGTTAATTGAATATGTATATTAATGGATTCTGTCTCTTTTAGAAATAATTTGAAGAATAACAGTGTTAATCACGAACAACATTGCCACGGTAATAACTGTAATGACTTCTGGTTAACAAGTATATGATTGATGTTTTGATGTATCATGCTCGTAACACACTTTTTACGTGAAAAATACTTGAGTGTAAGGATGATTTAACCTAGATGATTACTTGACTTACTCGATCCAATACATGTCAGCTTACCTCTGCGTTTTATTCGAAAAGTCTTCCGGTTATTATGACATTAACCCCCTCGAACCCGCAAGATTCAAAACTCACTGTTTGATTTCTTCTGTGTTGTCTGTCCGGTTTCTGATGTATGTCTGGTTTCCGATGTCTGTCCGGTTTCTGACGTCTGTCTGGTTTCTTAGGTCTGTCTGATTATAAGACTCGAGCGAATGTTGTTGCATAACTAAATTCCTCTCTTAACGCGTTCATGAACTCTAATATTATACAACTGAATCGCTAAGTTTGTATCAGGCCTTGATGTGATAAATAATCACCTAAGTATAAAACTCGAAAACAAATCCGTAGTTGTAAGCAAATCCTTGAACTGTAGCGTCTAACTGGGCATCTGTCTGCCCCCATGGTCACGACAAACATGATTACTTTTCCGACAAGACTTGCACGCAGTTCTGATCGTGAACCATGGGCGCTCGCTATAACACCTACACCCTTCATCGATCACGGCTTACAACATATTACATGAATGATATTAGGCTATGCTCCGGAGTAGTCTAATTCACTAACATGTTCTATTTAGCTCTTTTGTTTGCTCGTCTGTTTTGGTAGCATCGCTTCATGAGAAACTGGTACACTCATACTTTTCTGTTTTTGTTATTGCACTATACTTTACTCTGCTCACCCTATTTATTTCAATGTTCTGAGGCCTTTTCTTTGTGTTTTGAAATTGCCTTAGCTTTCGTGTCAGCGCCGCCAGGTTCCTGAGCCCGATATTCATCAAGCTTCTGCTTTCCGATGGTTGATCTTCTAGCCGTGTCAGGTTTGATGTTTTTGATTTATTTTTTTTACTGTCAGATGTTTTCTCTATGTGATAATTATGAACAGTAATACATGGACAACTGTTAGACTATTAAATAATATGCACTAAAATTTAGTATTATATGCATGCGCACCCTCTGTTGAATCATAGTTGCATGAAAACTATAGTAGTGACATGTAAAACATGAATTTTACAAAATACTTATGCATTTAAAACTCTGAAAGCTTCCGCATAACAAAAATCAATATGTTTTTTACTTGAGAATAATTGTTTTAAAACTATTTTTAGTATTCTCTGCATCCGCCTTAGCAGACATGACTTTCCTTCTGCCCATGCCTGTGGCATCACGGCCCGCACGAAGCGCTCTCTGACTTATGTCGAGACAGGTCGTGACAGTTGGTATCAGAGAGAGGTTAGAGAGGTTAGTGAGGTTCGCTCAAAAGATAAAGTATCTTGTAATTATCAAATATTTTGATCTTTATTATAAAAATAAATATACATGCATCATTTCTTCACTCACTTGTCATTATCTGTTGTTCGCGGCTGATACACGCACACAAACACTCATAAGCATGAGTAGTATGCACACAAATGTTAAGAGGTTATGGTCAAACTTAATATTTTTGTGCATATGAATTTCCACTAGACTATACACCGCTTGCGAATATTAAATTGTATGAGCGGTTTAATATTTTCAAGTGCGCCGGTATTAGAGTCCTAATATGCATAACATGTTAAGTGATATGAGTGCTTAATATGACATGTGTATCCATTCATTTGCATTCATATCATAAATCATTGCACAAGTGTTAAGCCAAGAACAACAATAATGATTGTACACACATGAATTTACTATCTGCTTGACATTGCACATGATCTCATTGTTACACTTGCATGATTATTACCTAGAGTTGTCCCATGAAAATACTGTAATTATTACATAATTTATGTAGCTGACAGTAGGAAATGTGTTGGGATCTCTAATTTCAGCTCCCCGATATTTGTAATTAGTTATTTCTGTTTCGCGTGTCTGTCAATCTTATCTGGTCATCCTGTATCTCCTTCTAGATAGCTTCTAAGTGTCAGTGACAATGAGAGTCTTCTTGTTAATTGCTCTATCAGATCACTTCAGCGTTGTCTTGTGATTCTCCAACTCCAGTTTTTCAGCTTTTTTTCCTCTTCGATGTTCTACCTTCGCTTCGTGCAAAAAATCTTTTCACTCTCAGATTCTCGTGCCTTGCCTTTCAATTTTGAGTTAATTGGAGCAATTCCTGTGCTCCCTGAAGCCAATCTTTTGTATCTTGTCGATCTCGCTAAGTCTGAAGAGTTTCCCCTCTGAACGTGTATCTGACTTGTGTTGCAAGTATCCGCAAATTTTCCTCTTGATTTTGATAAGTCCGAGTGTTTCTTCCCCTCTCCGTATCTTTGTATTCATAGTTAAATTCTATGCCTTAATCTGCAAACCTTGTTGGAATGAGTGTCATCTGAATCTTCGCCCTAATAGTCCCCATTCAGAGAATTCTCGGGAAGTTTCAGGACGAAACTTCCTAAGTAGGGGAGAATGTAACAACCCAGTTTTGGAATATTAATGATGATAATGATAATAATAATAATAATAATTATAAAACCTAATTTATTCCTCTACTAATCCCGAGAGCCAGCCCCCCTGTTCTTTTATTCCCGCCACCATATTCTCCCGATCCCGTCTCCCCCATCAACGCCGACTCCCGTTTCCGCTAGTAGCAGCCGCAATGCCTCCCGTTTCTGTATCCCAGCGCCTCCCGACCTATCCTCGGCGCCTCCTCCTCCTCCTGTGGTCGGCGCACCTTCTTCTTCCCCAGCCGACAGTTTCTTGCTTCCCCCAAGGCCGACAGCTTCGTCAACTTCTTTCTGGAGGCCGACTGCACCTTTTCTTCTCCTCCTCTACAAAGGGCCGACAGTCCTAGTGGCCGGCAACAACCACCTCCCTCTTCTTCGTCGAGTTGGCTGTGGATTTCAAGAAAAATGCCTAGTGATTTGCTCAAATCCTCCTCCACCCAGATTTTTGACTCGATTTTGCTTCCCCTTTGTAAGATCTACTCTTCTTTCCCCTTATTTCAGATTTTGACCTAGTTTCGTTAATTTTTTCCGTGCTCTATATTTTGTATAACTTGTGATTCATGAGTTCTACCCTATTGTTTTTGTCTAACCGCTTTGTGCTTTTGATCTCCGGTGCCGCTCCTCGATTCAGTTGGTGAGAATCATGTGCGGCCCTCTCCGATTTAGGGTTTTCGTAACCTATTCGCCACCAGGTCTCCATCTCTGCGCGGATTCTCTTCTCCCCTCACTTTTGAGGAAGGTAATTTCTAATCTCTCTTGTGCTGTAGTTTTTTTTTGTAAATTATACCATGTACTATTGTAGAATTTCCGTTATGTCAATATCTATTATGTTTGTACTTGATCAGGTTTGAAATAGGATTTCTGATTTCTCTTGCGCCGCTTAGCCGCCGCCGCCAATTGCAGCTTCCTTCAGACAAGTAGAGATCCTTCTCTCTTGCAAACATTGAACTATTTACATTGTCTGATCTTGTATTTGTCTGAATTCGTACTTGATTTTTTGTTTCGTCAAATAATTTAGACCTCGAATCCCTAAATAGACTTGTTATTCGTTTGAGATTCCCGCGATAGGAATAACGCGAGTCATGAGTGTAAAAGATGATATTTATATAATTGTGAGACGAGTTAGTGAACGATGGTTAATTGAATTTGTATATTGATGGATTCTGTCTCTTTTGAGAAATAATTTGAAGAATAGCAGAGCGTTAATCATGAGCAACATTGCCACGATAATAACTGTAATGAATTCTGGTTAGCAAGTATATGATTGATGTTTTGATATATCATGCTCGTAACACACTTTTTACGTGAAAAATACTTGAGTACAATGATGATTTAACCTATATGATTACTTTACTTTCTCGATCCAATACATGTCAGCTTACCTCTGCGTTTTACTCGAAAAATCTTCTGGTTATTATGACATTAACCCTCTCAAATCCGCAAGATTCAAAATTCACTGTTTGATTTCTTCTGTGTTGTCTGTCCGATTTCTGATGTATGTCTGGTTTCCGATGTTTGTCTGGTTTCTGACGTCTGTCTGGTTCTAAGACTCGAGCGAATGTTGCTCCATAACTAAATTCCTCTCTTAACGCGTTCATGAACTTTAATATTATACAGCTGAATCGCTAAGTTTGTATCAGGTCTTGATGTGATAAATAATCACCTAAATATGAAACTCGAAAATAAATCCGTAGTTGTAAGCAAATCCTTGAACTGTAACGTCTAACTGAGCATCTGTCTGCCTCCATGGTCACGACAAGCAGGATTACTTTTCCGACAAGTCTTGCACGCAGTTCTGATCGTGAACCATGAGCGTCCTCTATAACACCTACACTCGTCATCGATCACGACTTACAACATATTACACGAATGATGTTAGGCTATGTTGCAGAGTATTCTAATACACTAACTTATTCTGTTTAGCTTTTTTGTTTGCTTGTATGTTTTGGTAGCATCGCTTCATGAGAAACTGGTACACTCATGCTTTTCTGCTTCTGTTATTGTACTATATTTTACTCCGCTCACCCTGTTTATTTCAATATTTTGAGGCTTTTACTTTGTGTTTTGGAATTGCCTTAACTTTCGTGTCAGCGCCGCCAGGTTCCTGAGCCCGATCTGCATCAAGCTTCTGCGTTGCGATGGTTGATCTTCTAGTCGTGTCAGGTTTGATGTTTTTGCTTCATTTCTTTTACTGTCAGATATTTTCTCTATGTGATAATTATGAACAGTAATACATGGACAACTGATAGACTATTAAATACTATGTACTAAAATTTAATATTATATGTATGTGCACCCATTGTTGAATCAAAGTTGCATGAAAATTACAGTAGTGACCTGTAAAACATGAATTTTACAAAATACATATGCATTTAAAACTCTGAAAGATTCCGCATAACAAAAATCAATTTGTTTTTTACTTAAAAATAATTGTTTTAAAACTATTTTCAGCATTCTCTGCATCCGCCTTAGCAGTCATGACTTTCCTTCCACCCATGCCTGTGACATCACGACCCGTCCGAAGCGCACTCTTACTTATGTCGTGTCACGACCCGTCTCGACGAAAGTCAGAGTGCGCTTCGGGCGGGCCGTGATGCCACAGGCATGGGCGAAAAGAAACCATGCCTACTAAGGCGGATACAAAGAAAAATCTGAAATTTAAATAGCTGTTTTGTTTAAAAATATTATGATTTTTATTTAAAAAAAAAGGTATATGCGGAAGCATTCAAGATTTTAAAACAGTGAAAATTAATGCACATGTATTTTCTTGAAAAAAAACTTTAATTCTACACACAGTGGTGAATTAGAAGTACATGTAATGTCATAAAATAAAACGATTAGTACATCAGAAACATCCTAGGAGCTGTCCATGATTCAAAAGAAAATGTCTTACCATAACTAGTACATGATAAACGAATAGACAGTAAATGATTTAAATACATAGAACCTGATACAAACAACTACAAAGGAAAAACCTCCAAGCTAAACTGCAGCTGAACGAGAGGTAGCTCAGGGGGCAGGCGGCGCAGTCACGAAACATAAGGCAAATTCAAGACAGAAGAAAAATGTCTTAGAACTTAAGATTTAAACCTGAGCAAGTTAAATAATTAGAATGTGAGCAAAAACAAACATATATATTCAAGTACTGGTTTATCTTGTACAAAGCTACCAAACATACCAAAAAAAATCAGATCAAACAGACATTTCTGAAAGATTAGCCTACTCCGGAGTATAACCTAATGTAAAAATGTTGTAAGTCGTGATCGATGAAGTGTAGGTGCTATAGCGGGCGCACATGGCTCACATTCAGATCTAGGTGCAAGTCTTATTAGAAAAGTAATCCTGCTTGCCGTGACCATGCCGGCACACAGATGCCCTGTTAGACGCTACAATTCAAAGATTTGCTTACAACTACGGATTTGTCTTTATGATTCATGCTTAGGTGGTTACTTATCATATTTTGTTATGTCAACATCATGAGAGTTCAGATTTTTGTAGAAAAAACATTGTAAAAGGACAGGTATCCAGATTAAATCTAAAGTTTTGCAAGTGAGAGAGAGTTCTCTACTTGCCTTAAGCTGACGTCGAAAACGCTAGCGACAGCTAAATGGTGCAAGCGAGGTTAACGACTCTAGCTAAACCTGTTCCAAGATCAAAATTATACTTTAATGCAATAATAAGGTTCCTACACTTGCACACGCATTTGGTGACATCGCTACACAATATGAAAGGAGTTAGGAATTTACCTCCCTCGAGAGTGAGGGGAAAAGAAGCTACCGCGAGGGATCGGGGATTTTGGCGGCGTTTGGATGCGGAAAGCCATAATTCGGAGAGGTCTTGGAGCGATTCCACCACCTAAATTCGAGGAGATGCACCGGAAAACACAAATAAATCTGGGTTAGTCGAATAAACGACGAACACACGTTGACTTGACTTGATTACATTGATTGGGGAGCGAAAATTAGCCTAAAACATTATGAGAAAACTGAACGTAGGAGGAAAGATGAGTTTTCTTACCCAAGAGACGCCGAATCCCGGCCCAAAGAGGAGAGGGGAGGAAACCCTAGTCGTCCCTCTCGCAAGCACCAACCCAAACGGAGCGGGAGAGGTTGCCGGAGGGAGAGACAATGGTTGCCAACCCCTTGGAAGAGAAAGAGATGGTTGCTGCCTTGATGAAGAGGACAGTCGGCCAAGAGGAGGAGTTGTTGCAGAAGATGCCGGCCAAGGGGAGCGCCGGAGACGACGGGGAAACAAGAGGATGAGGTGCCGGGCCTAGAGGAAGGACTTGCCGGCCACTAGAGGCGGAGGAGAAGGCCGCCGGGTGCTCGGGAGACGGAGGCGGGGCCGACGGAGCGGGATCGGGGGAAAACGTGCGGGATGCGGGTAACTGCGCCTCGGGTTTGCTTTTTTAAAGAGGGGGCGGGGGGTAGGTTTAGGTTAAAACATTTTTTAATACAATTTTATTATTCTAGTTATTAATAAAAAAGGGGGTAAGTTTAAGATGAGGTTGTTACATTCTCCCCCACTTAGTAAGTTTCGTCCCGAAACTTTCCAGAGAATTCTCTGAATGATACTAAACAACAAAGTTTCAGATGACATATACTTCAGAAGTTTGCGGATAAAACGCATGAATGCTAACTATGAAAGATACTGAAATAACAAGAAAGTCATACTAAGACACGTACCAAGATCAAGAGAAGAGTTGTGAATACTTGCTGCGCATATCAGATTCAAGTTCCCAAGTGTACTCCTCGGACTTGTCATGCAGCCAAAGTACCTTCACCATCGGAATGGTTCTCTTGCGAAGCTTGCGTTCTTGAAATTCGACGATCTTCGAAGGCTCGATCAGAAAAGACAGATTGGCTTCAGGAATCACTGGAACTTCTTCAAGAACACGATTTGGATCGTGGATATATTTCCGAAGCTGGCTAACATGAAAGACGTCATGGACACCGGCCAAAGAAGCAGGTAGTTCCAGACGATAGGCAGATCCTCCAACACGCTCTGAAATGGAGTACGGTCCCACGAACCTCGGACTGAGCTTATGATGACGACCGAACCGTTTCACCCCAGGAGTAGGAGAAACCTTCAGGAACACCTGATCGCCCACAACAAACTCTAACGGACGGAGGCGCTGATTTGCATACTTTCTCTGCCTCTCAATGACACGACTGAGCTGAAGACGAGTCTTCTTGGTGGCTTCTTCCATTTCCTGAAGTAACTCTGGACCCAAAACCACCTTCTCGCCAACCTCTGACCAGTAAAGCGGGGTCCTACAGCGACGCCCGTACAGTGCTTCGAAGGGAGCCATCTTGAGACTCTCTTGATAGCTGTTGTTGTAGGCAAATTCAACCAAGGGTAGATGATCATCCCAAGCTCCCTTGTAGTCCAAAATATAACACCGTAGCATATCTTCAAGAATCTGATTAACTCTCTCAGTCTGGCCATCGGTCGTCGGATGATACGCGGTACTCAGGTTGAGATCTATGCCCAAAGCTTGCTGAAATCCCTTCCAGAAGTGTGATATAAATCTCGAGTCGCGATCAGAAACAATCCGCAGAGGAATCCCATTGAGCCTAACGATCTCAGAAACATAAATCCGGGCCATCTTCTCGGTGGAATGACCCTCCTTATACGGGATGAAATGAGCCACTTTAGTCAGGTGGTCTACTATGACCCAAATCACATCATGTCCCCTCGAAGTGCGGGGCAAACCCGTGATGAAGTCCATAGAGATATCTTCCCACTTCCATTCAGGGATAGGCAGAGACTGCAAAAGTCCACCAGGACGCTGACGCTGAGCTTTCACCTTCTGGCATGTCAGACATCGAGAGATGAAGCGTGCAATATAATTCTTCATATCAGGCCATCACACGATCTGCTTCAGGTCATGATACATCTTGTTGTTGCCAGGATGGCCAGATGTGCGGGACTCGTGAGCTTCTCGGCAAATACTATCCAGTAACTCAGGGACATCGGGAATACATAAGCGACCTCGGAAACGTAGAACATCGTCAGAGATAGAGATATCCGGAAGCGTACCAAGTTCAACCTGTCGGCGAATGCGCTGGAGTGCGGGATCAGATGGTTGCAGATCCTTCGCATGTTCTACCCATAATGGACCAGAGACTTCTTCTTGGCCTCCAGGTGAGAAGGATATGTCCATCCGCTCGAGGTCATCAATCAGGGCCGCGAGAGAAGCTGACATGGGTGCACAGGTGGCAACTGAAGCTTGACGACTCAAAGCATCCACCACTGAATTGGCTTTCCCAGGCACATAAGTGAGTTGCAGGTCATAATCTGCCATGAATTCTAGCCATCGCCTCTGAAGAAGATTGAGATCCTTCTGAACGAAAATATATTTCAAACTCTGATGGTCAGTGAAGAAGTGATACTTTACGCCATAGAGGTAGTGACGCCAAAGTTTCAAGGCAAACACCACAGCAGCGAACTCCAGATCATGAGTGGGGTAGTTGCGTTCATGGGTCTTCAACTATCTCGACCCATAAGCAATAACACGATCTTCTTGCATCAGGACACAGCCCAAGCCCACTCCGGAAGCATCAGTATAAACTGAAAAGTCCAACCCCTCTGAAGGAAGAGCTAAAACTGGCGCTGAACACAAACGTTGCTTCAATTCAGAAAAGGCCTGCTCACATTGATCTGACCACTCGAATCGGGCATGTTTTTGGGTCAATTGTGTCAGGGGAGCAGCAAGAGAGGAGAAGTACTTGACGAAACGCCGGTAATAGCCCGCCAAACCAAGGAAACTGCGAATCTCAGTAGGGGTAGAAGGCTGCTTCCAGTCCATAACAGCGGAGACCTTGGCAGGATCAACGGAAAGTCCATCGCCTGAAATGACATGCCCCAGAAAGATAACACGATCCAGCCAGAACTCACATTTCGCCAATTTGGCATAGAGCTGGTGTTGACGAAGAGTGGAGAAAGTGAGTTTAAGATGGGTTGCATGCTCCTCACGAGTCTTTGAGTAGACCAAGATATCATCAATGAAAACAATGATGAACTTATCCAGGTAGCCGCGAAAGACACGGTTCATCATATCCATGAAAACAGAAGGGGCGTTAGTCAACCCAAAAGACATCACCAAAAATTCAAAGTGTCCGTACCGAGTCCGGAAGGCTGTCCTGGGGATGTCGGATTCCTTGATCTTCAACTGATGGTAACCCGACCTGAGATCTATTTTGGAGAAGACGGTACTGCCTTTGAGCTGATCAAATAGGTCATCCACGCGCGGGAGGGGGTACTTATTATTGATGGTTACTTTGTTCAGATCCCGATAGTCGATGCACAGTCTCATGGATCCGTCTTTCTTTTTAACGAAGAGAACGGGAGCTCCCCAAGGAGAAGAGCTGCGGCGAATGTACCCACGCTCAAGCAACTCATCCAATTGCGACCTAAGCTCATCCAGTTCTCGCGGAGCCATGTGGTATGGAGCTTTAGATATGTGGCGCGTTCCAGGCTCTACATCGATGGAGAACTCTACTTCACGAACAGGAGGCATTACAGGCAACTCGGCGGGGAACACGTCGGGGAATTCGGAAGCAATAGGGATAGACCCAAGTTGCGGTATGACAGCATCTGAATGTGAAGCATAAACAAAGCAAGCAAAACATCCCTGGCTAAGAAGTCGAGAAGCGCGCACAACAGAAATTACCTTTAGGTGGCTACGGGTGGTCTGAACATGTACGCTGAAGTCCTTCTCATCGATACTGAGATTGACCCTCTTTGCCACACAGTCCAGCTTTGCTCGATACGCGACCAGCCAGTTCATACCCAAGATTACGTCAAATTCTGTCATATCCAGGACTATGAGGTTGGCGAAGACTTGCAATTCGCCAAGCAGGATTGGACAATTGCAAATACCCATGCTAGAAAGGTGCACATGACCGGGCACAGAGATCTCGAAAGGGACTTCGAGTGACGAAGTAGGCCAACTATGGAGATCCACGATATGACGTGCTATAAAAGAGTGAGATGCCCCAGAATCGAATAGGATCTGCATCCACTTGTTCTTGACCCTAAAACTCCCTAGAAATGAACATTACGGGCACATTCAAGATTATTTGACACTAAGGCAGCAAATGACAAGATGCAGGAAATTAACAAAATAAGCTTTACATAAAACATACCAGAGATGACAGAGGTAGATGCTAGCGCCTCGCCCTGAGTGGTGACGTTCAACACAGCTTTGCCCTTTTCTTGGGCACCAGAAATATCCTGCAAAGGCTGAGTGGGGATCGGACTTTCCTTCACGGGACAATCTTTAATCTGATGTCCAAACTGCCCACATCTGAAGCAGGTATTCATCTTGCGGCGACAATCTCCCACCATGTGACCCGACTTCTTGCAGTAAGTACAGACGGAGGAGGCAGAGGAAAGCGTAACTCGGGGTTGTTGTGCAGGCACAGTCATCTTCTGCTTCTTCAGGAGGGAGCGACAGACTAGAATGGTATGACCAACTTTATGGCAGTAGGCGCACACCTCCTGTGACTTGAGACCTTGCTCCTGAGGTGGAGCGCTCTTACGCTTGTGGTCAGGTACAGCGGCATTGCCCGTACCATGCTGAACTTTCTTGGCAGTGCGGTCCAACTCTATAGCCTCAACCTTCAAGGCGGCCCCAACAGTCTCGGCGTAGGTGGTGGCGCCGTGGGCTACCACATGCTGGCGGAAGTCATGTCGGAGGCCCTTCACGAATCGACTGATCTTCTTAGACTCATCGGGCACGAACTCTGCGGCAAGGAGAGATAGGCGAGAGAACTCTATCTCATATTCAGTCACGGTCCTGCCGGGCTGCTGAAGGGACAGGAACCTCTCAGCTAACTTGTCTCGCTCCACGGACGAAAGAAACTTTTCCATGAGCGCATTCTTGAACTGTTCCCAGGTCATAGCGGAAGAATTGGGGAGACTGCGGCGCTGAAGCCACCAGGTGTATGCATCCTCGGTCAGCTGGTAGGCCGCAAGATGAACCTTTTGTGCCTCAGGGACACCAGCATACTCGAAGTGCTTTTCCATCTGGGAGAGCCATTCTGAAATGACGAAGAAATCACGACTGCCATTGAAGGACGGCGGATTCAGCCTCTTGAACATCAACGTATCTGCCATCGCTACAGGAGGAGCAACTAGACTTGGCACGAGCGGGACCACCATGGTGTCAGTATGCAAGCCCGTTCCTGAACCAGGTGCAAGAGGGGTGGTTCCAAGAGCGGCGGTAGCAGTGACTCCAGCTGTCCCTGCACTGCCAGAATCAGGAGCTGTGTCAGGAGTTTGACGATCTTCCTCTAAGCGAGTGAGACGCTCGAGAATCTGCCTCAACAGCTGGGCAGTGACATCTCCATGAGCTGCCCCGGCGGGTGGGGTAGCCTTCTTGCGCTGAGATCTCTTAGGGGCCATCTAATCAGGAACACAAAGAAATCGATTAACAGAGACAGTTACGTTAATCATAGAAGACTACGGAACAACAGGTTCTAGAATTTTGATACTGTCGAATACACAAATCATATATTAGTTACAACATTTTCATTGGACAACTCTAGGTAATGCTCATGTTAAAATGACAAAAATTCACATGCAATGTCAAACAATTTTTTTTTAAATCCATGTGTGTACAATCATCATCTGTTGTTCTTGACTTAACATTTGTGTAATGAGTTATGTTATGCATGCAATGCAATTATGTCTAAAATGCATTCCTACGAATGTTCATGAATGGATACACATGTCATGTTAAATGCCCATATCACTTAACATGACATGCATATTATGATTCTAATGTCATCGCACTTGAGAATATTAAACCGTTCATACAATTTAATATTCGCAAGCGGTGTATAGACTAGTGGAAATTCATATGCACAAAAATGTTAAGTTTGCCCATAACCCCTTAACATTCGTGTGCATACTACTCATGATTATGAGTGAGTGTGTGCAATATTTCAGTCGCGAACAACAAATAATGACAGGGTGAGTGAGATATGATGCATGTTCCTGTATGTACATAATAGCATTTAAAATGTTTGATAATTTTAAAATACTTCATTCTCTTTTTTTTTGAGCTAACCTCGCTCTGATACCAACTGTCACGACCCGTCTCGACGAAAGTCAAAGTGCGCTTCGGACGGGCCGTGATGCCACAGGCATGGGCAAAAAGAAACCATGCCTGCTAAGGCAGATACAGAGAAAAATCTGAAATTTAAATAGCTGTTTTGTTTAAAAATATTATGATTTTTATTTAAAAAAAAGGTTTATGCGGAAGCGTTCAAGATTTTAAAACAGTGAAAATTAATGCACATGTATTTTCTTGAAAAAAAACTTTAATGCTACACACATTGGTGAATTAAAAGTACATGTAATGTCATAAAATAAAACGATTAGTACATCAGAAACATCCTAGGAGCTGTCCATGATTCAAAAGAAAATGTCTTACCATAACTAGTACATGATAAACGAATAGACAGTAAATGATTTAAATACATAGAACCTGATACAAGCAACTACAAAGGAAAAACCTACAAGCTAAACTGCAGCTGAACGAGAGGTAGCTCAGGGGGCAGGCGGCGCAGTCACGAAACCTAAGGCAAATTCAAGACAGAAGAAAAATGCCTTAGAACTTAAGATTTAAACCTGAGCAAGTTAAATAATTAGAATGTGAGCAAAAACAAACATATATATTCAAGTACTGGTTTATCTTGTACAAAGCTACAAAACATAAAAAAAAAATCAGATCAAACAGACATTTCTGAAAGATTAGCCTACTCCGGAGTATAACCTAATGTAAAAATGTTGTAAGTCGTGATCGATGAAGTGTAGGTGCTATAGCGGGCGCACATGACTCACATTCAGATCTAGGTGCAAGTCTTATTAGAAAAGTAATCCTGCTTGCCGTGACCATGCCAGCAGACAGATGCCCTGTTAGACTCTACAATTCAAAGATTTGCTTACAACTACGGATTTGTCTTTATGATTCATGCTTAGGTGGTTACTTATCATATTTTGTTATGTCAACATCATGAGAGTTCAGAATTTTGTAGAAAAAGCATTGTAAAAGGACATGTATCCAGATTAAATCTAAAGTTTTGCAAGTGAGAGAGGGTTCTCTACTTGCCTTAAGCTGACGTCGAAAACGCTAGCGACAGATAAATGGTGCAAGCGAGGTTAACGACTCTAGCTAAACCTGTTCCAAGATCAAAATTATACTTTAAGGAAATAATAAGGTTCCTACACTTGCACACACATTTGGTGACAGCGCTACACAATATGAAAGGAGTTAGGAATTTACCTCCCTCGAGAGTGAGGGGAAAAGAAGCTACCGCGAGGGATCGGGGATTTTGGCGGCGTTTGGATGCGGAAAGCCCTAATTCGAAGAGGTCTTGGAGAGATTCCACCACCTAAATCCGAGGAGATGCACCGGAAAACATAAATAAATCTGGGTTAGTCGAATAAACGACGAACGCACGTTGACTTGACGTGATTACATTGATTGGGGAGCGAAAATTAGCCTAAAAAATTATGAGAAAACTGAACTTAGGAGGAAAGATGAGTTTTCTTACCCAAGAGAAGCCGAATCCCGGCCCAAGGAGGAGAGGGGAGGAAACCCTAGTCGTCCCTCTCGCAAGCACCAACCCAAACGGAGCGGGAGAGGTCGCCGGAGGGAGAGACAGTGGCTGTCAACCCCTTGGAAGAGAAAGAGATGGTTGCTGCCTTGATGAAGAGGACAGTCGGCCAAGAGGAGGAGTTGTTGCGGAAGATGCCGGCCAAGGGGAGCGCCGGAGACGACGGGGAAACAAGAGGATGAGGTGCCGGGCCTAGAGGAAGGACTTGCCGGCCACTAGAGGCGGAGGAGAAGGCCGCCGGGTGCTCGGGAGACGGAGGCGGGGCCGACGGAGCGGGATCGGGGGGAAACGTGCGGGATGCGGGTAACTGCGGCTCGAGTTTGCTTTTTTAAAGAGGGGGCGGGGGGTAGGTTTAAGTTAAGACTTTTTTTTAATACAATTTTATTATTCTAGTTATTAATAAAAAAGGGGGTAGGTTTAAGATGAGATTGTTACATGTCGAGACGGGTCGTGACATGGAGCAAAGCCGGAGAAAAGGTGGCTGGAGCCTCGGGAGGTGGTGTAACCTTGAGCACCATTGACCAAACATCAGACAGAGAGGGTGTAGTAGAAGAAGAGAGAATCTGGGCCCGAATGTTGTGAAGATGACTAGGAACACGGACCATCATCATAGCGATGACGACAGCCTCCTTCTGTGCCCGTTGAGTAGCAAGGTCTGCAGAGGGAGGTTGGTGTTGTATTCAGGCCTCTACCAGGGTTCTGGTCTTGACAACAAAGGATGTTAAGTCAGCAGTGGTGCCAGGGTCCAATGATTGAAGATCAGAGATAATGTCGAAAAAGTGTTGTATGCTATCCTTGCCAAAGTAGAGGGAGTGCAACTCATCCCACATTTCCTTAGCTATTTCGTAATACATTGCCATTCGGTAAGACTCTTTGTCCATAAAGTTAAGCAACCAAGATTGGACTCGGCCGTCAACGCGAAGCCAGTCATCAGAGGGATCAACATGTTTGACCCGAGTAGGGTGAGGGAGTAGACCCTTAGTCTGCATAACACTAAGAACGGAATGAGCCCATTCAACATAGTTGGCCTTTCCGCTGAGAGAGATAATGGTGATGCGAAGTTCATCACGAACCTCGGGAGGCAGGGCAGCAACCCAGGCGGGCAGAGAGGAGGTAGTCGCGGTTGAGTCAGTAGATGCCATGGCGGATAAAAGAAGCAGGTCGGGCGGCTAGCAACAAAGGATAGCAGACTGAAGCAGGAGCTCGCAAGGGAGAGAAAGAGCGAGCAAGGAACTTGGTGGAGCAGGTCGCGGCGACTAGAAAAGGGCCGTGACAATTGAAGAAGTGGGGCAAGGCGAGAAGGGCTAAGAAGGGGAGACAGACCTCAGCGACTTGAAACAAAGGTCGCGGCGACTATGAGCAGGTCGCGGCGAATAAGAGCAGGTCTCGACGACTAAGAGCAGTTCGCGACGACAAAGAGCAGGTCGCGGCGACAAAGAGCAGATCACAGATACAGTGACTAAGAGCAGGTCGCAGTGAGGAGAAGCCGAGCGCGGCGACATGTAGAAGGTCACGGCGAGAGGCGGCAAGACACAAATTGAGGCAGACTGCGTCGACTTGAGACAGGTCGCGACGACAAGGAGAAGGTCGCGGCAACAAGGAGAAATTTGCGGCAAGGCGTGAATTGAGGAAGCTCGCGGCGGATTGAGACAGGTCGCAACGACGAGGAAAAGAACTCGTGGACCCCACGAGGCAGAGAGATGAGGCTATAAGAAGCCCAGTGAGGAGGGTGGAAGCATGAAGAGAAGAGGAAGAGGGTTCAGAAGAGGCAGTCCGCAAGAGCCAAGTGGCTAGATAGACTAGAGGGTAGAGTTAGACAGACCGCAAGAGGGAATAAAGTTGCGGGCGAGTAGAGGGAGGCGGATAGAACTTGGAGACCGCAGAAGGGGATGCTTTCCTCTGATACCATGTAGAAAGAGAGAAATCTGAGAGAGAAAATCACCCTTAATTGTATTATGTCTCAAAGAATAGGAATACATACACTTATATAGAGGTAGATAGAGAGAAAGATATCTACTTTACAATGTGGGACTAAAGGAGCTATACATGGGCCAATACACATGGGGCTTCCAAATGAGCTAATTCTATTTTGTCTTTACAAGAAAGCAATTCATTGGAAATATATTTGACAAAGAGATGTTTTTCATAAGCACAAAGGCTTTTTCTAGTGGCAATTGGAAGATTAAGGTCAGGATAATCTAGTGAAGATTTCTCTAGAAGTTGATGGAATATTAGTAGTAGCATGATAGATACTACATTGTATTTTGTAGGATTATTACCTGGCAAAATTGATTGGAATGCACAGGAGTAAATGATGCTGTACCTTCTTTGTGTGGTTATTTTTTGAGGATAACCATGAAGATCAGGATTGATCGAGTTCCGCCTAAGGATTTTCGGGTTAGGCTGGGCTGAAGCGCTCAAACAGGACGACTCGATCAGGTGAGCCGCACACACAAGCCGCGCTCGCTCGGACCACCTTAAAGCTTCCCCGAAGAGTGCTCCCCCTGCGCGTACGTAACCGTCGCCGAGCACAAGCGCGCGAGGCCCGCTCTGCAGGCGCGTGCGCAGGCACGAGCGTCACCCACGCATGCGTACGCCCAAGGCGGGCATATGCGTGCAAATCGGGCAGGCGCCCGCGCGCACCATGCACGCGCATCCTTGGTGTGCGCACGAGTGCGTGCGCTCCGACAACTGCCGCTGCCTCTGTCCACCGCCGTCGCCGAGCAACTTGCCCGGGCCACTCAAACCTCCCGACGACATGATTGTCATTTCGGGAAAATTAGTGATCTAGGTGACCAGAACGGTGCATCGCCATTTGCCAACTCAAGTTTCAATCAGATGTAGTTACCAACACGATTATTCAAGGAAGCTATATAAGGTCCCCCAAGCCATCATTTGAAGACAAACTACTTGAGAGATTAGAGAGAGCTCTGGGGTTTTCCGGCAAGGACGTGACTTAGATCGTTCCATTACTCGTATTTCGCTCTGCTCCCTATCTAGTCCGCTCATGCTCAACACGCTCGCGGATGCAACAATAGGCAAAGGAAGGAACTCAAAAGAACACACTCGCGGAAGCTCCTACGGATGCTCTCTTCAAGGCTTTGTGAACTTGGGCATTTTCCCCACTTTTCTGTATTTAAAGCTTGTAACGAAGAGGTGGCCTGTCACCCTTCGGGGAACTCAAACACTTGTAAACAAATGGAATATAGTGGATTTTGGCCTGACACCGATCCGGCCATGTGGTTTTCACCCTTTCTGGATTTTTCATGCTAAAAAGCCTTTGTGTCATTGCTGTCTGTATATCTTTTGACTGTTTGCGTGCCCGGTCCGACTCGGAACTAAGACGGTCCGATTCTCCGGACCGGAGGAAAACCGGGCTACCCTCAGCAAGGATTATGATTAATATTATCCTTTGAGAACCTCATCCCTTCCCCTTATATGATAAAACATATTAATTACAATTTTTTTCCGGAGATTACATGTCATATTCGACAATGACAATTGTTTGAAAATTATTTTTATCGCCCTTATTCTCCCCTCCCCCCTGATTTTTTTTATAAAAATGTTGATATTTATGAAACAATACATCCATACTAACAAAAGTTCTGTCCCCTTTTATTGGGAGTGTACATCAAGAAAACACGATTCTCCTAAGGTTGCTCGGTTTGAAAATGTTAGAGATATTAATATTTTAGTGTTATTATGTTTAGTCCCACACCGCCTATCGGTGTTGTGAGTCATGTTGTAGTTCCTATATAAAGCCCATTTGTGGAAGAATAATATTGCACTTCTTATTTTCCTATTACTTTCTACATGGTATCAGAGCCTAATGATCTGAGACCTAAACAAAATTTTTTCCCGAGCTGCTGATATTTCCCTCTCCCGCTCCCGTCCCGACCGAATCTCCCGCTCCCGTCCCATGATTTCTTCTCACGCTCCCTGCTAGGGCTCACGCCCTCCGCTCCTGTCGACGGAGTCGACTGCTAATCCCGTCGACAGGAGCGGCCCCGATTCCACTGCTCCCGAAGACTCGGCCGCTCGCCGACGCCGCTGCTCGGCTTCCTGAGCGGGACATTCTCCCCCTGGTCTGACGGCTCCGCCTGCCTCCGCCTGCGACATCGTCGTCTGATTCCGGACCCGTTCTCCCGTCGACATCGACGATTCTTTCTCCCGTCGAAATCGACGGCCTATTCTCCCGACGAAGTCGTCGTGCGCCTCTTCCATCGACATCGACGGTTCTTTCTCCCGTCACAATCGATGCCTGCTTCTCCCGTCGACAGCAACCCTTCTTCTCCTCCTCTGGCACGTCTTCTTCTCCTCCGACATTGCTACCGCTTCGTCTTCTTCTCCGGCCTGCTGCGCTGCAGCTGCTTCTTCCCTGCATTGCTGCGCTGCAGCTGCTTCTTCTCCAGCCTGCTGCTCTGCCGCTTCTTCTTCTCCGGCATGGATGCTGCTCTGCCACTGCTTCTCCGGCCAGCTGCTATTGCAGCCGCTTCTTCTCCGTCTGCCGCTGCTTCTCCGGCCCGCTGCTGCTGCAGCTGCGTCTTCTCTGTCTGCGGCTGCTGCTCATCTTCTCCGGCCCCTTAGTAATTTGATATTGTTTTTTTTTTATTTAAAGGTTGTTGTTGGGTTGTTGTATTGCGTCTCTATGATTTCCGCCTTCTTGCACGTGATCTACGTGAGGGGGAGTGTACGTCACGGCCTCTAGGCATAGTCTATACCTTCATGCACGTATTCCACGTGAGGGGGAGTATTTGTGATATCAGCGACTCGAATGCTTCTTTCCCGACTCCTGCCTGAGTCACACCCGGCCCCTAGGTATAACCTATGTCTTCTTTCACATGATCCACGTGAGGGGGAGTGTTTGTGATCATGGCGACTCGGATACTTCTTTCCCGACTCCTGCCTTAGTCACACATGACCCCTAGGTTGATTTCATATGTTGTTTGTGTCTCCTCGTCGTTTTCTCTGGATTTGGTAGGGTTGGTTTGGTCTTTCGTGGTTGACTTAGTTTCCGCTCCGAGTGTATCCAGCGTTGTCATGGTCGGTTTTGCGGACCAACGTCGTGTGGCTCTTGCCCGGTTGAAGTATCCCCGGTGACACGCGGTTGGGCCTCGGTGGCTGTTGCTTTGTCCCACGCTGCCTTCCTTCTTTTACCCTCTATTTTATGTTGTGTCCAAGCTGTAGGCTTCCCCTTCAGCTTGAGGGGGAGTGTTAGAGATATTAATATTTTAGTGTTATTATGTTTAGTCCCACACCGCCTATCGGTGTTGTGAGTCATGTTGTAGTTCCTATATAAAGCCCCTTTGTGGAAGAATAATATTGCACTTCTTATTTTCCTATTACTTTCTACAGAAAACATAACAAATGCAACACTCAATTTTTAATTGTAGATTCAAGTTCAAACAAGATGTAGGGAAATTAATAGCAGGGGTGGGGGTGGGGGGACCACCGGTCCCACCCTCTAAAGAATCTTGAAGGGAACATAATGGCTGGGTGGGGGGACAACTACTGGTTAGTCCTTTTGGACACCGAGACTTGTCTGTAGGGTTGGAGCTTCAAGAAGACTTCATCACCGACTGCGAAGTGACGTTCATACTGATGTTTATTTACCTGCACCTTCATCCGGTTTTGGGCTGCTATGAGGTTTTCTCGTAACATGGCAAGGGTATGGTCCCGGTTGCGCAACTCATGATCAACAGCTTGGAGCGTCGTTCCCCTCATTCTTATGTACCCAAGCTCGGGGCGGAGTGCCCATAGACAATTTCAAAAGGAGTAAACTTACTGGCCGTGCGGTAGGAGGTATTATAGCAGTACTCAGCCCAATGCAACCACCATGTCCATGTGCGGGGCTAGTCCATCTCGAAGCACCATAAGTATGCCCCAACTCCTAGATTGAGTACCTTTGTTTGTCCATTTGTTTGTGGATGGTTGACGGTACTCATACTGTCATACATAGGCGAGTGTCCTGCCGTTTGAAGAGTTCCTTCCAGAAGGTGCTCGCAAAGACTGGATCCTGATCAAAGATGATGGCACATGGGACCTCATGAAGTCTGATTATCTCCCGCACAAACAAGTCCGCTACTGATTCGCCCGTGTAAGGATGGTTTAGGGCCATGAAGTGCCCATACTTGGATAATTTATCCACCACTACCAATGTTATTGTCTTCCCTTGGTAATTCGACAACCCGTCGATGAAATCCAAAGAGATTGTGTCCCAAATCTGTCGCGGTATCTCCAGGGGAGTGAGTAGGCCTGCCGGGGATGTGGTTTCGTATTTCTGCCATTGACAAGTCTCGCATTGTTGCGCAAACCGCTGTACATCCCTTTGTTTGCCCTTCCAAAACACATTAGTTTTAACTCGTTGTAGGATATGTAGAACTCCTGCATGTCCCCCACTGGTGAAGTGCGGAACTTGTGTAATATAGTGTCCTTCCACGACGATGTTGAGGGTATGATCACCCGATCGTGAAAGTATAAGTGCCCGTTCTGCAGCCGAAATCTGGCAGAAGTGTCTCTTGCTTGTCGAAGTGACTCTATGATAGGGCGAAGCTCAGGGTCCTGTAGAATCTCCTTCTGTATGTCATCCAATGCGCCGATCAGCTGACCTGAGATGTGTTAGGGTGTACCCTCTGGTGGGCGGGATAGTGCGTCCGCCACGACGTTCTCCTTCTCCTGCTTATAGACTATCTCGTAATTGTAGCCCAACAACATTGACATCCATTTCTATTGTAGAGGAGATGCCACCCGTTGCTCCAAAAAAATTTCAAACTCCGATGATCAATTCAGACCTTAAAGCGTCTTCCCAATAGATAAGGTCGTCAAAGAGTCACGAGATGTATGATGGCTAGCATTTCCTTCTCGTAGGTAAACACGCCCAAAGTCCGTGGTGGCAATGCCTTGCTGAAAAAAAGCTATCAGTCAACCTTCTTGCATGAGAATGTCCCCAATCCCTACGCCAGAAGCATCAGTATACAAAATGAATTCCCTAATGAAATCAGGATGGGCCAGCACTGGTGTTGTCATCATGGCCATCTTGAGAGTTCGGAATTTAGCTTCCGCTTTCTCCTGCCAGCAAAAGACATCCTTTTGTAACAGCTGAGTCAATGGTCGAGCTATCTTCCCACAATCTTTCACGAACCACCTGTAGTAGCTTGTCAACCCTAGGAAACCTCGGAGAGCACAGACAGGGCACGACCCAGGCCACGTTTGCATGATCTCAACCTTTTTGTGGTCGGCCCTGACTTTTTATGTAGATACATTGTGATCCAGACATTCCACTTCTTCTTGACCAAAAGAGTATTTGGAGCGCTTCACATATAGTTGGTGCTGTCGGAGTATCACAAACACTTGTTCCACATGTTGGAGATGCTCTTCCTAGCTAGCACTGTAGATAAGAATGTCATCAAAAAATATTAATATAGATATGCGGAGGAGGGGCCAGAAGATCTTGTTCATCACTGCCTGAAATATTGTGGCGCGTTGGAGTGTCCGAATGAGATCACAACGAACTCGTAGTGACCATAATGTGTTTGTAAGGCTGGTTTGAAGATATCCTCATCCTTCATCCCGATTTGGTGGTACCCCGAACACAAATCCAGCTTAGGGAACAAGCGTGCTACATGTAGTTCGTCCAGGAGTTCCTCGATCATGGGAATAAGGAACTGTCTTTGAGGGTAGCGGCGTTCAGAGCACGGTAGTCAACACAAAACATCCACGAGCCATCCTTTTTCTTCACCAGGATGATGGTTAAGGAAAACGAGCTGGTGCTGGGTCTAATGATCCATGCGCCTTGCATAGCCTTCACGCTCCGTTCTATCTTGGCATACCTATGGATACTGGAGGAGTGGTTTCTTCTGCTCTGGACTCAGAATCACGGAGGGGGTAACGATCAGGCATCCTGGAATACCTATGGATACTAGAGGAGTGGTTTCTTCTGCTCT
The DNA here is from genome assembly GCA_039583875.1 of Platanthera guangdongensis. NCBI lineage: Eukaryota > Viridiplantae > Streptophyta > Magnoliopsida > Asparagales > Orchidaceae > Platanthera > Platanthera guangdongensis. The sequence goes on from CM077167.1 coordinate 158,188,760, forward strand.
GGGACTTCTTGCGGGGGGTGTTACCTGCGACACAAGCTCCATAATCACAACTATGCTGTCCTCTTGTTCCCACAGTCTCTTTAAGCACCGAAGAGAGATCTTCTTCACCAGAGAGGTTTTGATTCCGTTCAAGCAATATTCCCTTCTTCCCTGAGCAAATTCCATGGTCATGCGGTCCCAATCCAGGGTTACCTTCCCTAGCTATCACACCACTGGACCCTCAGAACCATATCCGACCCCCTGATGGGCAACAAGTAAACATCCATCCTGCATGTGCATCCTTGCACACTGAACCCCACTCTCTTCAGCACCCCTTTGCACTGCAACTTATTTTCGTCAGCCACCATTACTTGGAAAGCGACATTCTTACTGATCTCTTGCCTTAACTTCTGTGCTACGGCGGGGTTGATGGAGTTGTGAGTGCTTTCACTATCGACCAAGATTGTCACCTTCTGTTGACAGATCCGCCCTACGATACGCATAATGAGCAGTGTAGATCCTCCCTCTATTGCTTGGATAGATAACCCGAACTAGGTTATGTCCAAGTTGTTTCACTGTTTCCAATGTTGTAAATATCGGATGTCGGTGACATATCAGATTGAGTTTTTAAATGTTGAATGTCGGAAGTCGGAGACATATCAGAGATATTTTAAAATTTCGAATTTCCTTGTCTTCTAAATAAAATGTTTATTTTTATGTATACTAACTTTAATTATATGTTCCTCAGATTCCCCGCTCTTTACCTTTGTCGTATGAATCGTTCCTCCTGAATCCGGGATAGGATGATGGTGTGGGCCAAGTTGCGCGGCATATACACATGCACTTTGTCCTTGATATCCTCCTTCAATCCCGAGACAAATCAGATCAGGAGTGTTTTCTCCTCCCATGAAAACTTGTTCGCAAGCCTTTCAAAATCTTTGTGGTATTCCATTACCGTCCCGTTTGTCTCAGTTTCTGTAGGCGAGCTTCAAAGTCTTCATATTCTAGTGGTCCAAAACGGGCTGCAAATTCGTCAACGAACTTGGACCAATATGCATATTCGTGCTCGCGGAGGAACTACTAGGTCCACTGAGATGCGTCATCTTCCAAATGAAATGAGGCCAGTTACATCCGCTATTCTTCTAGGATCCCATGCTAACTATAGAACAAATCCGCCTTTTGGATCCATTCTAGTGCGTCTCCTCCTTTGAACTTAGGATAATTCATGCAAGTCATCTTAGGCTGCATGTAGGCCCTCAGATATTGTTTTTCGAGTCCCCCATACTCCTGCCCGAGTTCGGTTGGCTGTTGATCCAGCCCCAGGTACCCCCATCCTGCATGTACGGAACTCTGGTCCGTGCTTCTGCCGGGGGTGGCCTGTACTCACCTCCACCACCTACGTGGTTGCTACCAGCTTGATCCGTCCGCCTAGGGTTGGGGAGGAGACCATCGCGTGAGAGAAAACCTGTCTGTCCCGGGCGCTGATCCCCCTGGAGGTCCTCCCACTCCTTGCCGAGCCCACGCACGCGGTCGTCTCCCCCGTAGTAGCAGAAATTCCCAACGAAGTCTCTAGTCGACGCTTTTACGACTTCGCGGAAGGTGTCAAGCCAATATGGTGATCACCGTTGCATTTACATCCCTCTCCATCCATGACATCGTCAGGTCATTATACACCTCCTGAGAGGTCTATCAGGTCGACGTTCCCGATTGGCGATGGGATCGGTCCCTGTGGGGCGTTGGCTTCCTCCGTGACACCATTTTGCCCATGATATCGTGCGACAAGCTCTTGATCTCCTCCATGCGAACATCCAGTCGTTATTCCAACCATTTCACCGATGCCCTCAATTTTTCATCAATGGCGGCTACCGTATTCATAAGTTTGGTGTAATTCTCCTTTGGGGATGCAAACCTAGCGGATTCTTCCTACAAGTGGGTCACCATGGTAGAGGATAGAAGTCTCTGATACCAAATGTTATGAACGCGAAGAGAGCTTTGGGAGAGAAGGGGAGAAATCTATGGTTTGAGAGGAAGAGGAGAGAAATACCTTGAGAGTCATCAATAATCCACCACAATGCTACCCTAGAGGTATTGATATCCTTTGGGACCATGAGGGCCGACCGGCCCTCCCCATTGGTGCTGAACCGTCGGTTCAGCCCTAGCCACCATCTGAATTAATTAAGGGGGGCTGAACCGGTTGGTTCAGCCCCACTTGATGCTGCATCTTTCCTCCGCCTTCAGTATTGTTGTCCTGTGAACCGGCCGTTATGAAGATTCATAATAGTCATCATCAGGACTGTCATCATTAATATGGTACTTCAGCCATTTTTTTAATTAATTGTTATTCTCTTATATTATGTTGGCTTGCTGATCATGCATTTCCTTCCATCATCAGGACTGTCATCTGAGAAGGAGAAACTAAAACTAAACATCATCAAGCGATTCTTCCTTCTTTTCTTCCTTCTTTTCGACTTCCGACAGCCACAACTTTCCATCATTCCATCATTATTAAATTACACATAATGTAGTCCTAAAACTCACTGTATATATGTAACATTAATGTCTGTCCCACTTAGCTTGAGTAACATTATTCTTAACACCCCTTCACAAGCTAATATTGTAGATATCAAGGAGCCCCAATTCTACAACACTTCTCTAGATAAGGCTTTAGTGAACATTTTAGCAAGTTAATTTTCAGAAGTAACAAATGTTATGGATATGAATGATCTTTGCCTTAACTTTTTACCTCAATAAATGACAATCCATCTCAATATATTTGGTTCTTTCATGGAACACCAGATTCAATGCAATATGAATAGTAGATTGATTGTCACAATGCAATGAAATAGCTCCATGAATCTAAACATCAAATTTCTCAGTGATAGATTTATGCCACATTAGTTTAAAGTTTGTGGTGGGCATAGCTTTGTATTCAACTTCAACTAATGATCATGCCCCCACTTTTTTGTTTTTTACTCATCCAGAGGAGACTAGATTTTCACCCCAAAATATACAGTATCCATTGGTGAACTTTTTATCACAGGATGATCCAACCCAGTTGGCTTCATAATAACCAAATATATTTAAGTGCCCTTGATTTTTATACAAGATCTTCTTTCCTGGAGATCCTATTAAGTATTCAACGGTTTTGAGAACCATCTCATAATGGCGCACTCTCGATTCATGCATAAATTGAATCAACAAAACTAATATCATGTGGTAATAATCAAGCAAATCAATTTACCGACTAATCTTTGAATTTTAATTTTGCTCTAGAATTGGAGATTTTTGCTTTTGTATGCCATATTTTAGGTTAATATGGCTTTCCACTGGCTTATCGCTTGAGTATCTTGTTTCTTCAAGTAGGTCTACGACATACTTATATTGAGAAAAAATATCCCCCTCTTGTTGGCCTAGCAACTTCAATCCACAAGAAGTAACGAAGAGCACACACTTCCTTAATGTTGAATGTAATGACAAGCCTCCTTTTTACTGCAACAATGTGACAATTACTAGAACCCATGAGAAGGATCTTATCTGCGTAAACTACAAGAACAATGATATGTGGATCAATCTTGGGGATGAGGACTTAATGATCACATACAACAACAAGAACACTCAAGCCTTTATCGTACTATAGTGAGGTTTGCTATATGGATCCTTTGTCGCCATTGTGCCCTATCTTGTGTCATAATCTCACTAATGCCTAAGTATATCATGTCTTTCCTTATAATTTCATTCCAAGTCTTTATTGGTCTACCCCTCCCTCGTTTAACATGCCTATTGACTAGACTCTCACAGCGCCTAACAAGTGCCTCTAATGGTCTCCTTTGTACGTGTACAAACCATCTTAGTCGAGCTTCTCGCATCTTCTCTGCAATTGATGCTACTCCTGCCTTATCCCTTATACATTCATTCCTAATTCCATCCAGTCTCGTGTGTCCACACGTCCACCTAAGCATTCTCATCTCCGCAACTCCCATTTTTTGCTCATGTACACTTAATGGTGACTAAATTTTACGCTGACCGTCTACCTAACACAACCCACTTAATGATCACATACACTTTTTGAAAACTAAGACGTATCAATTTACCACTAAATTTATCAAACCTATCCTAAGGGGACTATTTGAGACCATAACGGTCTTTAACTTGTAAATGTAGTTGGAACGAAGTGAGGAAAATCTGGGGAAGGGCCATGTAGAAATCTTCTTGCAAATCTACAGAAGAAGACATCTTTAATATTGAGTTGGTGAAGGCGCCATTATTATTGGTCAGCAATAGATGGACGAATGCAGGCAAAATTTAATTGGCAACTAGAGCAAAGGTTTCTTAATAGTATTGTAACACTCCATCCTAGTTTAACCTCACATCAGCAGTCCAACCGGGTGCAACGATAAGCAGTAAACTAAGAAACAATATTAAAACAAACACATAACAGATATAATTGAAAAGATCTGAAAATAAGCTTACAACGGAAGCAAAAGTGCAACTAAGAGTAAAATTATACCTCATCAAGCTGAATTCACAGAGCCACTAGGAAAGATAAAAAACAAACAACTGAACATTTGAAGTATTATAAATTGGCTGGTATAAAGAAAACTCTTAAACGTTAATATTACAATTGTACACGAACTAAACAATATAGTACTCAAAATAAAAAAAACAATTGAAAGTGAAACAAATTATATGAGCAACTCCAATAGCACGCTCATCCTAGACGCAGTTTTCCACTTGCGTCCCCTGTAAAAAACATGCCCAAATATGAGTCAGCCCAAAGAGAGAGTAAAAAAAGTTATTTCTGTTAGTGAAACTAAAATTGTTTTGAAAGAAATGTGTACATGCTTTTACGATTTTTTTTGTGCTATAAAAAACTGTATGATAGGGTGCTATGCATGATTTTCTAAAATAAGACTAGCAAGATAAATAACTGTTCTAATTAAACATATTGTGAGCAATTTACTCAAGTTTCAAATAATTTGGTTAACTAGAAGTTTCAAAGATTTGGTCTAAACTTGAGTTCTAAATTTACTTATGATTATCCTTCAATACGACCCTAGACAGAGTAGCTTCTATCGCGCAATACTAATCTAACGATCCGAGTCCTACTAACGAACTCAAGTGTTCTAGTGTCACAAAACACAGACTCGAATCTACTAATCTGCTAAAATGAGATGACATCTCCCAAACATTGAAACTCACAAGGTACATTACAACCCATTAGAATGATATTGCACCTCTATCAAACACAGTTGTTACTCTGCTTGAGAACATATATGCATGATAATGACAACTCATCATATTGATTAATTAACTAGAAAACATATTCCTGAAGTCAATAACTTATGTTTGTAAATCCATACAATCATTCTTATGAAGAGGTTCGTATGGTCTAACTATTTAGGATATTTATAATTTAATTCTGAACCATATATACTAACTAGGTGATTGGTAGAACTACTAATCCCTAACAACAGTAACAGTTCCATGCATCAATATTAATTTTACTGAATTATACAATACACTACTATACAAGCTATCAGATATGTTTAGCAAAAAAGAATAAGGATTTTTTACAGTGATGTTGCAACGTTCGTACACCTGACACGTGGCAACATACTTCTTTAAAAGAAATGTCTGAAATACTAATTTGGTCTCCAAGTAACCAAAAGGCTTGTTTCCTCAAGGACTTACAAGGGCATCTACACTATTATATATCTCTCGAGAATTTAGGAGATAATTATTTATAACGAAGGGAGGACTCCTACCACTTCCCCGATTGAGGAGTTACTATTTCTAAAACAAAGCAAATTCTCGGCTATGTTTGGTGTTATTGAACCACACCCTAATAATGATCCATACATACTATAATGTTTTTTAAAAACACAAAATGACAGAAATTAAGTGGAAAATAGTACAACACCTGAGCGAAAACAGAAAATAAAGGGTCGATCGACCACTTGTTTCGATCGGGGAACCTCGTTGAGGGCTTCAAAAATTTCTGTAGGACCATCCACCCAACAAGTCACTAGTCTGAAATCTCAGTGCTATGGTAACGAAAAATCATCCCACACTAAGAACAATCACGGAAAGTAGTCACTAGTCTGAAATCTCAGTGATTGGGTAACAAAAAATCATCCCACACTAAGAACAATCACGAAAAGTAATACTAGGGTTACCTGCTGGAGAAACCTCGTTTTCTGACTCTGAGGAGGAAGAGGAAGGGTCGAACAAGGCTAGGAATCAGAGGAGCACGTTGGAGAAAACTCCCGACTGAATCAGCACCACCGAAACCAGCGCCTGGTCCGTCGGTGTTCAACGCCAGAAGACCGACATGCTAGGGTTTTACTTCGACGATGCTCGAAAGAAAAAAAGAAACAACGACCAACTGTTGGAGGAAGGAAGAACAGGCCGCTTCTACTTGGAATCAGGATCGGCCGGGAGAAATGAGCGCTAGGTCACGACTTTGGGAAGGAATTTGCGGCTTATAACAGAGCAGTTACGAAAACTATCCATGAGGTCCAACCGGCACCCGCCCCCTTGAGATGAATTTGAGATTACTCTTCAAATTACAAGACTGCCATTCTCCTAACACTTAGAGAAATTTCTAAGTTACGCCCTCGCGCTACTACTTGACATGTGGCGAGCATGAACTCAACTACTAAATTTTATCCAACAATTTCGTAACAATATTTAATCATACTAAAATCGTACCTTGACAAGACGTCTCAGTCAGATATGCTCACGATCGTGCCATGTAATCACGTATCTTTTGAAATAAATTTCGGATGTTACAAATCTCTCATCCTAATAAAATTTTCATCCTCGAAATTTACATACATACCTGAGTCAAAAAGTAAAGTATAGTTTTCAATCTTCCAAAAATCATCTTCTCTTTCCCAAGTATATTCTGGTCGGCCTGAGCTTCTGAGTCCTTGAGTACACTAGTCTGACTGGTCTAACACTGATACTAAGATCTGATTCGATTGGTGATTCCTTGGTATTGATTATCTGACTAGGATCTCTAACTACTCCCCTTATATAGGAGACGTGAAATACATCATATAGACCACTCATCTCCTCAGGTAAAACCAATCTATAAACAACTTCACCAATACGCTCCAGTACCTTAAAAGGACCAACGTACCTAGGACTCAATTTCTTCATTCGCTTGATTCGAGAGACTCCTCTAATTGGTCTGACCTTCAGGTAAACATAATCACCAACACTGAATTCCCCTGCCTTGTGCCTCTGGTCGGCCATAGTTCATCCAAAGAACTTTTACAAACAAAATTTCTCTGCTCCTGAGCTTCTGACTCTTTGAGTCCACTATTCTGACTGGTCTAACACTGATACTAAGATCTGATTTGATTGGTGATTCCTCGGTATTAATTATCTGACTAGGATCTCTAATTGCTCTCCTCAGATAGGAGACGTGAAATACATCATGTAGACCACTCATCTTCTCAGGTAAAGCCAATCTATATACAACTTTACCAATACGCTCCAGTACCTCGAAAGGACCAACGAACCTCGGACTCAATTTCTTCATTCGCTTGATTCGAGAGACTCTTCTAACTGGTCTGACCTTCAGGTAAACATAATCACCTACTCCAAATTCTCCGGCCTTGCTCCTCTGGTCATAGTACTTGGCTTGACGATCCCGAGCTATCTTCATACGCTCATGGATGAGCTTGATTCGATCTGTGGTCTTGTTAATCCAATCTTTACTAATGGAAGATCTTTCTTCACTCTCTGCCCAACATAATGGCGTACGACAACGTCTGCCATACTGTCTCAAAAGGGGCCATCCTGATGCCTGCTTGAAAACTATTGTTGTAGGAAAACTCAACAAGAGTAACATACTTCTCCCACTTTCCTCCAAAGTCCAGAATACACATCTGATGCATATCTTCCAAGGTTCTATCCGTACATTCAGTCTGTCCATCTGTCTGGGGATGAAAGGCGGTACTGGAATGTAGCTTAGTGTCCAACCGCTCCTGAACGTATCTCTACTCCTTAGAAGTAAACCTATCATTTCTGTCTGAAACTATGTTTTTGGGAACGCCGTGGAGTCAGAGAATCTCATCTATATCCGATCTGTCCTCTTATTGATGATAAAGTGAACAACCTTAGAGAGTCGATCAACTATAATCCATATGGAATCATTCCCACCCTACGATCTAGGAAGGTCATGAACAAAATCCATCGATATATCCTCAAAATTCCACTATGGGATGAGTAATGGCTGCAATTTTCCTCCTGGCCTCTGGCACTCAGCCTTAACTAACTTGCAAGTTTCACATTTCCCAACATACTCTGCAACGTCATCCTTCGAGCCTGGCCACCATGCTATCTTCAGATATGTATATATTTTCGTGCTACCCGGATGTATCTAATAACTGGAGTTATGGGCCTCAAACAATATGTTCTCTCGGAGGTGGCTAGCATCCAGAACTCAAACTCTACCGCCTTGCCACAGTAAATCCTCCTGTATACTGATCTTCTCCTTCTGGCTTGCCTAAGTAAATCCCAAATCTCTGATATCTTTGGTTCCAAGGGTAGAGCTTGTAACAACCCCCCTTTTATAAGTAATTTAAACCTAAACCTACCCCCACTTAAATTATAATAATAATAATAATAATAATCAAACCTAAACCTACCCCCCCTTCTTTAAAAACGAAAACCCGAGCCAGCATGATTCCCGCAACCCGCATCCCGCAAGAAAGCTCCCGATCCCGCTCCGTCGGCCCCGCCTCCGTCTCCCACGCGCCCGACAGCCTTCTCCTCCGCCTCCAGTGGCCGGCAAATTCTTCCTCCAGGCCCGACGCCCCTTCCTCTTGCTTCCCCGCCGTCTCCGACGCTTCCCTTGGCCGGCAACTCCCGCAGCAACCCTTCTCGTGGCCGGCTGCTTCCAAGGAGGACGACCACCCGTTTTTTCCCCCTCCTCTTCTCCTCCTCCGGCCAGTGAGGTCAAAGACGACGTTTCTTCTCCGGCAACCCTAGCTCCTACTCGTTCTGGCCGGTGGATTTTGTGAGGGACTACTAGGGTTTCGCTCGAAACCCCTCTTTGTGATTTTTGGAGCCCCGATTTGGCTTCTCTTGGGTAAGAAAACTCATCTTGCCTCCTAAGCTCAGTTTTTTCTTAATGTTTTTGCTAATTTTCGCCCCCCAATCTATGTAACCACGTCAATTCAACGTGTGTTCGTCGTATATTCGACTAATTCAGTCTTATTTGTGTTTTTCGGTGCATCTCCTCGGATCTAGGTGGTGGAATCGCTCCAAGACCTCTCCGAATTAGGCCTTTTCGCATCCAAACGCCGCCAAAATCCCCGATCCCTCGTGGTAGCCTCTTCTCCCCTTACTCTCGAGGGAGGTAAATTCCTAAACTCCTCTCATGTTGTGTAGCGCTGTCATCAAATGCGTGTGCAAGTGTAGGAACCTTATTATTGCTTTGAAGTACATTTTTGATCTTGGAACAGGTTTAGCTAGAGTCGTTAACCTCGCTTGCGTCATTTAGCTATCGCTAGCGTTTTCGACGTCGGCTTAAGACAAGTAGAGAACCCTCTCTTACTTGCAAAACTTTAGATTTAATCTGGATACCTGTTTTTTTACAAATGTTTTTTCTACAAAATTCTGAATTCTAATAATGTTGACATAACATAACATGATAAGTAACCACCTAAGTACGAAACATAAAGACAAATCTATAGTTGTAAGCAAATCTTTGAATTGTAGCGTCTAACATGGCATCTGTCTGCAGTTTATCCCATGAACCAGAGAATCGACTGCGGTTTATATATAAACCGCGGTCTATTGTAGGGGCAATGTAGAATAGACTGCGGTTCATATATAAACCGCAGTCTATTGTAGGGGCAGTGTACAATAGACTGCGGTTCGTATATAAACCGCAGTTGCTCCGCCCATCGACTGCGGTTTTGAAAACACTGCAGTCTATGCCATCAACCCGACCATATACTGCGGTTATTTTAAACCCGCAGTGTATTCCTTCCAGAGAATAGACTGTGGTTTGTACAATAACCGCAGTTTAAGTTTTCGAATAGACTGCGGGTCATATAATAACCGCAGTCTATCCTACCCTGAACAATAGAATAGACTGCGGTTTATGCAAAAACCGCAGTTTTTACTATATATTTTTAACCGTGAGCCGTAAAAAACTTGTGTTTCCCCGAGTTTTTGGTTCTTCTTTTTATAGTCGCTGCGCTTTGCGAGAAACCCTAAAGGCGATTTTGTTCAAGTTTCTGCTCTCCTTTACTTCGAAGTTCGAACGATTTTTCTTCGACAAAACTAATATTCTCACTTAGGTATACTATTTCTTAATACCTTTTCTCGGTTTTTGAACTTTTGATCTCTATACTCTTTGCTAAACTGCTAATGTTTTTATTATTATTAGTTTATTACTTTATTAGTATACTAGTAGTACTTGTAATGTAGACATGTTATATAAACATTGTGTTTTTATTATTATTATACATTTATACATGTCTAAAGCTCCTGAGTATATATACTAACATATATATATTTATATGTGTGAACTGTGATTGTATGGTACTGTGGTAGACTGGTAGTAAGTAGTAACTAGTAACTAGCAGCTCAATATGATTGCGGTTTTGTATGAATTTTGTTTAGGTTTTTTGTATGGTTTAGGTTTTTTTTAGGGTTTTACAAGAAAATGTCGGATAAAGGGATCTTCATCGAGGTCAACAAGAGGCTTCACGAAAATGAATGAACTGAATAAGCTTAGGCTAGAGGGGAGGAAGCTTATTATTTCTTTCCGTGATGATGGCCGCATTATTCCCGGGCCTCAAACAAATAAATTAATGAGTTATATGGGATCTCTTGTGAAGTGTTATGTTCCAATTACATATGTTGCATGGAGTGATGTTGATAAACAAATTAAAGATCAAATATGAGCAGAATTAAATGTACGTAACCTTGTTATGACTTATGAGTGATTACATATCTTTGGTGTTTTAGTTAATTTTTAATTGATATTGTCTATTATTTTCAGATTTTTTTTGATAATATTGATGGTCATTACAAGGTATTAATGAAAAGCATGGGTGAAAGTTGGAGGACTTGGAAATCCAAACTTTTTATCAATTATGTAAAAAAATATTGATTTGGAGCATCGATACAATGTTCATGTCAAATATAGTTTTATTACTGCCGAAAACTGGAGAGGTTTTGTCGACCATCGCACTACTACAGAATATATGGTTGTGTTCTTAACTTCTTATTAAACTCAATGTTTTATATCATTTTTTAACTTTATAACTTATAAGCAAATTAAGTATTAACACATATTTATTTTTGTAGGAGAAAAGTAAGGTTAATACCGAGAGAGCAAAAGCACGAAAGACCTTTCATACTACTTACAGAATGAGTTATTCTGGATTAGAAAAAAGAATAGTATTAACTCTCTACTTCTCTCTCGTTTTTTGTATTTTAAAATTTGGTTTCTCAATTATTTGTATGATAATTTATTTTCATTTTATTGTCAAGGTCGAACAAGGTGAAGCTACACCAATTTCACGTGCGGAGTTATGGAAAGCCGGTCATAAAAGAAACACTGGTGAATACATTAGTAAAGATGCAGCTGAATTGACATCTAAAATGGTAAGTGTAAATGAATCATTTCATCATTTGTAAATTATCGATAGTAATATTTCTTGAGAAGTATATTTTCTTATCTGCAATTCTGTTTCAATATTTATTACTTTTGTTTAGGACGAGTTGTCGAGCCAAGAGTCCCAGAGTGCTGAAACAGTGTCACAGGGAAGAAATGACATCCTTGCATCTGTTTTAGGCCAAGAACATCCGGGCAGAGTTAGAGCTGGTGACAAGTTTTCCACCATTACAAGATTTTTCAAGAATGATAGGCGGAGTGAGAGTACACCCACACCAATAGCTCGTATTGAAGATGTTGAAGCTATAGTACAAGAAAGATTGACCCAACAACAAGAATTATGGATCCAAAAAGAACAAGAGCAACAAGAATTATGGATCAAAAAAGAAAAAGCGCAACAAAAATTATGGATCCAAAAAGAACAAGCGCAACAAAAATTATGGAGCAAAAAAGAAGAAGCGCAACAAGCCGAGATTAGTACTATGAAGAATCAAATTGAAGAGCTTATGCGCATGTTTAGTGCTAGAACTGGAACAAGTGCTGCACTTCCAGTTCTACTAGTATTATTATGTTTAAATATTTATACTTTTATGAAATATTATCTTCTTTTTTTGTTGCGCAGGTAAGTAACTATTCTTTTGTTACTTTTTGCTTTCTCATTCTCAGCCGGAGTATGCATCCAGGTCACACGAACCTGAGAGTAGTCAGAGTAGACATGATTATGAACAATTATCTTGCACGGTATTATAATTTGTAATATTGTTTTTGACTTTTATGTAATCAATGAATTCAATATTGATGTCCACATTGCACAATATTAATTCTTTTATTTCCACATGCTAGTAAGACTGAGACTACAAATGAATTCATTGATATTTTGCCCAGTTTTATAAGTAAGATGGAGAATGAAGATAAAATAATATCTCTAATGTTAGATTCAACAGTATTTGAGAGTGTTGAATCAACATGTACGTACTTTGAAAATTCAGAGTTGTATGATTTTCTAAATATGAAAATGATTGGAGCTAACATCATATTAGCATGTATTGGGTGAGTATTGTGCATCTGACTACTGAGTATCAAATATTATAAACTTAAGAATTTTTATTAATATATAAATTGATTTTGAATTTACATGTTTTTGCAGGTACATAGACTCACAATTAAATAAATTTACATACAATACTGGTGTATATTTTCATAATCCACATTCCATTTTTGCTATTAATGATGACTATGCCAAAGAACATTCAAAAACACGAGTTGAAGATCTAAAAATCAGGCTTAGGACTCTTAGTCAACTCCAATCAGATTCTTTATTATTTGTGCCCTATAATAGATTGTAAGTATGAAAAATCTTTGTATCAAATATCAATGATTATTACCATTTTTTATTCTAATTAAATTATTAATTATTTCATTTGTTTCACAGAGAATATTGAATGTTGGCTATTATTGATTATAATAATTATACAGTTTATTGGTCTGATCCCATAAATAATGACATTCGTGATGATATTAAAAATGTCATTACAAAGTAAGTTTATTAATGAGTTATTTACTTACTTTCCTAGTAGACTACATTTTGCTATAAACTAATTCTTTTTATATTTTATGAATTGCATTTAAAGATTTAGCAAAAGAGCGGCGTACCAGTTTTAAAAAACTAAAACTTATAAAGTTGATTCCAGTAAGTTTTAGAATTATAGTCTATATGAGTATGTATTGTAATTTAAACATTTGTAATTAAAATACTTACCAATTGTTTATTTATGTTACTGTGTAGTGCCCAAAACAAGCAGATAGTATTCAATGTGAGTATTATATCATGTGCTACATGATTGATATAGTTGATGCTCTTAAATTTAGGCCAATGCCATCATTGGTAAATGCATGTGACGTTACTGTCTAGTGCATGTATATTGGTAATAATTATGTTGAATTGATTTTAACCATTTTTGTTTTATTGCAGATCTATCATGAAGTGATACAATTTTCGCAGGAGAAAATAGATAATATTAGAAATAAGATTTGTCATTATATAATCACTTATTGTGTATCATGAATCATGATTTGATTGACAAATGAGAAATGTATTTTTGTATTGCTAGATTTATCATGTAGTGTCTTGTCTATACTATAGAACTATAGAAGTAGAACTAATGAAAATGGTCTTATGGTCTTGTTGACTCTTCTAAATGAGCATGTCTTTGAGAGTTCTTTAAATTGTTCATTGTGATGATTTCTTTAGCCGTTATTTATTTCATTGTCCCGACCTAACTCTGCAATCTATAGGTCCTGTTTGTGAAAGATGGAAGACCAAAAAAACAACACTCTTGCTCCATCCATTGGTAGCAATGACCTTGATCCAAAAACGGTTCCTAAACGAGAAGCAAAGTCAAATGATTCTGGTTGGAAGTATGATCATTGACCCAACCTAGAAGATAAAAATACAGTTAAATGTAATTTGTGTAGTAGATTGATAAAGGGTGATATCAAAAGGTTGAAGAAACACTTATGTGACGGGTATGGAGATGTATCCAAGTGTTTGAAGACTACTTCTGAAATAACAACTGAGATGTATTCAGCTTTAAATGCTAAAAAAAAGGACAATGTGCATCTGACTGTTGATGATGACAATGAGAGTGACCAAAAAAGAGAGTCAACATGTCACAAAATGTATCCCGGACATTATCTACAGCTAAAACGTCATTTGTCCCAAGTTCTGGGACAAGTGCCAAAAAAGGAAAGTAATCCACTTGCCACAAAAAAGGGGGCCTATGGATGCTCATGTGAGGCGTGCTCCTGAAGATGTAGTAGATGATAGACGTGCAAAAGGTCCTGCACAAACTACTATCGAGAGATGTTTAAGAACACCTGAAGAGAAAAAAAGAGTTGATAGTTATGTTGCTGATTGGTTCTATGAATGTGGAATTCCATTCAATGCGGCAAAGGCACGAAGTTTTGAAGTCATGCTTGAAGCAGTTGGACAGTATGAGCCTGATTATAAAGGTCCTAGTTATCATGATTTGAGAGTCCCATTGCTAAAAAATACAAAAGATAAAGTTATGGAGATGAAAACAAACTATCAAGCGTACTGGAGGAGATATGGTTGCACACTTATGTCAGATGGTTGGACAGACAGGAGAGAGAAATATTTGATCAATTTCATAGTCAACTGTCCAGAAGGATCCTATTTTATAGGTTCCGTAGATGCATCCAGTCATATTCAAGATGCTACAATGTTATCAGAGTTGATTGATAGTAAGATTAGAGAGATAGGAGCAGAGTGTGTTGTTTAGGTAATTTTTTTGGTTTCATTAATTTAGTAATTTTCATATTTCAAGTTTAATAGTCTACAACTTTCAATAATTACAAATGTCTGCACTCTGCAGGTGGTGACTGACAATGCTTCTAATTACAAGGCAGCTGGTAAAATTTTAATGGAAAAAAGACCTACATTATTCTGGACTCCTTGTGCAGCTCATTGCATTGATCTCATGCTAGAGGATATAGACAAGCTACAAAAGAACAAAACAGTGATAAGAAAGGCAAGAATGATTACAAATTTCATCTACAGACACACTCGTTTACTTGATGCAGTAAGGACTACTATAGACGGTGATCTAGTGAGACATTCAGTAACTAGATTTGCAATATCATTCCTTACTCTACAAAGTGTGCTTAAGCATGAGGAGAAGCTCAAATTATTCTTTGTGTCGCCCTCGTGGAATGCCGCTAATTTGGCAAAAACTGAAGCCGGAAAACAGATTGTTGAAATAATACTTTCAACCAATTTTTGGAATGAAGTAAAAGATTGTCTAAAAGGAGGAAAACCACTGATTGCAGTTTTGCAATTAGTAGATGGAGATGAAAGGACGGCTATGCCTGAAGTATATGCTGTAATGGAAGAAGCCAAACAAAAGATCAAACAACATTTTAATAACAAAGAAAGATTATTTAAAAAGATTATTGATATTGTTGAAAATAGATGGACAAATCAAATGGAGCAAAAATTGTATAGGACGGCTTTGTTTCTAAATGCAAGCAAATATTTTGAATATGTGGAACAAAATAATGATGATGCCTGGAAATTTCAAGATGCTTTCAATGATGTTATTGCAAGACTAGTGTCCGATCAAGAATTGCAAGACAAGATTGCCGAACAAGTTACTAACTACAAATCATCTCCAAATAGTTTTGGAAAGCCTATGACTATTAGGCAACGAAGCACCTTAAATCCAAGTAAGTATTGTTTACATTTTTATTTTTTCTTAAATTATTTATATGTCAAATAATTTATATTTGTCTTAAATGAATAGTGGACTGGTGGGGTGCACATGGAGGACCAAATGTTGACCTTACAAAGGTAGCATTGCGCATAATTGGCTTATGTTGTTCTTCTTCTAGTTGTAAGCGCAATTGGAGTACTTTTGAGTTTGTAAGTATACAAATATTCAATAAAAATTTAAATATTTTATATTTACTAATTTACCAATAAGTTTGAAATTATCTTGAATTCTTGATTCAGATTCACACAAAAAAAAGAAATAGATTGGAACATCAAAGGCTTAGTGATCTTGTATACATCCAATATAATCGCCGTCTACAAGCACGATTCCAAGAAAGACGTGAAAAGGGAAGAAATTACAACCCTTTGGTGCTTGATGAGCTCGACTGGAGTAGTGAGTGGATGGTGAACAAAGCAGAGGAAGCTCTAGTTTTTGATGATGATAATCTCACATGGGATGCTGTAGAGAGAGCTCTTGGAACTGGGACTCGAAATTTACGAAGTGGAGTTGGAACTAATCTTCAAATAAATGAACTAATAGCTCAAGGGGATGAAAATTTAGATCATTTTGTAGTTGCCAGTGATGATGAAGATATTTATGATAATTATGGGCAAATGGCGAGTACCTCCATCCAACCAAACACCTGCAATGTTAATGACGACTTACTAGATGATGATTCTAGTTGACCTTGTATGATTATTTAAAGTTAATGTTAAAAATATTATTCAAGCTAATATGCTATATTGTGCAATGGATGAAGATTTTTTGGATTATGACTGATATTTTTGTGTTCCCTTTTTTGTTATTGCTTTCTCTGAAGTCTGTCTTGACTCTTGAGTCTTGACTCTTGACCATTGATTGCCACTATTTTTTCTTACTGTTACATGCTTACTGCTTCATGGTATTTGAGAATTGAGATATGTCATAGGTATGAATGTATTGAGGTTTGAGATATCATGAATTCATGATTCATGAATACATGATATTGGTAGTTGGAACATTTGTGCTTGCTACTTGCTATTCTTAGTTGTTTACTGTTAACTGCTAGTCTGCTATGAAGAAAAAAAATCTCTAGCTGTGTTTGTACTTGGTAAACATTATATTAAAAAAAATGAAGCTTTAGACTGCGGTTATTATAATAACCGCAGTCTAAAGTGTGACAGACATATTATAGACTGCGGTTATTATTGTAACCGCTGTCTATATAGGACTCTAGACTGCGGTTATTGTAATAACCGCAGTCGCTAGTCATAAGATATATACTGCGGTTATTCTATTAACCGCAGTATATAGCCCATATACTGCGGTTATTAAACAACCGCAGTCTATAACATGTATACTATCAACTGCGGTTATTATAAAACCGCAGTCTATATTATGTGTACTATACACTGCGGTTATTATGCAATCGCAGTCTATAACATGTATACTATACACTGCGGTTATTATTAAACCGCAGTCTATATTATGTGTACTATAAACTGCGGTTTGTATAATAACCGCAGTGTATAACCTCCAGAGTATAGAGTGCGGTTATTATAATAACCGCAGTCGATATACTGCCTTTTTTAAAAAAAAAATGGCGCCTTGCGACTTGCTCGCCTTAGTGTCGCCTAGGCGTCCGCCTTGACGCCCAAGCGTCAAGGCGCCCAGCGCTCGCCTTGGTTCGCCTTGACGCCGAAACAAGAATGCCTGCAGTTGTCACAGGAAGTGCGATTGTATTTGTAGCAGGCAGTGCATTTCTAAATTCCACCATAATTAAGGCCACCGCTCTAATAATAATGGCGGCCATATCTACCGGGTCTGGCACTGCTGGTGCTGCTTATACTGGATGCGCTGCTGGGGCACTATTATCATCCATGACTATCTCAGGTGTAGTATTCTAGCTAGAGGGCTCGCCGGCCTCAATGATACGAGGTGCCTAAACACGCAAAGAAATGAGTTATTGATGCCTGAGACAAATAAAGGATCTACTAAGAAGGATAATCTTAAACGCATAAACAACTGAGTACAAGATGAAACTTGATGACTTCATCGATGTAGGATTGATTTAGATGAAATCCTTTGGCTCTGTGAATTTTCTGGGTCATGAGATCCTAAACCTCGCTTTGATACTAATTGTAGCACACCATACTAGTTTAACCACACATCAGCAGTCCGACCAGGTTTAGGGATAAATAGTAAACTAAGAAATAATATTAAAACTGGAACATAACATGTATAATTGAAAAGTTCTGAAAATAAGCTTACAACGGAAGTAAAAGTGCAACTAAGGGTAAAATTGTAACTCATCATACTGAATTCACAGAGTCACTAGAAAAGAAATAAGAGCCAAACAACTGAATATCTGAAGTACTATAAACTGTCTGGTACAAAGAAAACTCTTAATCATTAATATTACAATTGTCCATGAACTAAACAGTACAATACTCAAAATAAAAAAAACATCTGAAAGGGAAACAAATTATAAGAGCAACTCCAATAACACGCTCATCCTAGACACAGTTTTCCACCCTGGTCCCCAGTAAAAAACATGCTCAAACATGGGTTAGCCCAAAAGAAGAGTAAGAAAAGCTATTTCTGCTAGTGACACTAAAATTGTTTCGAAAGAAATGTATTGCATGCTTTTACAAATATTTTTTTTTGTGCTATAGAAAAACTGTATGCTAAGGTACTATGAATGATTTTCTTAAATAAGACCAACAAGATAAATAACTGTTCTAATTAAACATATTGTGAGCAGTTTACTCAAGTTCCGAATAATTTGGTTAACTAGGAGTTTTTAAGATTCGGTCTAAACTTGAGTTCTAAATTTACTTATGGTTGTCCTTCAATATGACCCTAAGCAGAGTAACTTCTATCCCGCAATACTAATCCAACGATCCGAGTCTTACTAACGAACTCAAGTGTTCTAGTATCACACAAATACAGACTTAAATCTACTAATCTGCTAAAACGGGATAACATGTAACACCCCTTCCCAGTATTACAGAAATCAGCCGTCCGGCCGGGTCAGCGATATAAAGAAAACTAGGAAGCAGTATTAAAACTAGTAGCAGCAGGTAATAAAAGTCCAAACTAAACAGATTTAATACTTACAGCGGAAGTAAAAATTTAAACTAAGGTTAACCACATACCTGAAGTCTGGATTCACAGAGCCACTAAACAAGAATGAGATTGCAATAACTGAAAATCTGAACTATCAAAATAAGTCTGATACAAGATATATAAAATATTAATGAGTTACACTGTCCACAACTACAAGTACATGCTGAAATGGAGTAAACTGAAATGGTAAAAGTAGTACAAACTGACACCACCATGACGCTCATCCTAGACGTAGTTTCCCACCTGGGTCACCTGAAAAACATTGCCCACGAAGGGTCAGAGTAAAGAAAAACAATTCCCCTTAGTGACACTAAAATAGATTTACATATGGATGCATGCATGTCTTTAAAACTAGTCTCGTGCACTGAAAACATTTCATGATATATGATATGCATGCTTTTCCTATACTTACTGGTGAACACTATAATTCTATACTCATGACTTTCCGTCCATTTACCCAAGTCCTGACGTTCACTAACTAGTGTACTGTCTCACGTCAAGTCTGTACTTGAGTTCTAGGTGGCTTCTAGCCTACACGTTTACTGGGAAGGCTCTAGGCAGAGTAGCTCCTAACGCGCAAAATCTGAAACTGACGACCCGAGACCATCTGACAAACTCAATTGTTCTAGTGTCACGCGGACACGGTCTCGAATCTACTAAATGTCTCAAAGGGGAGTCAACTCCCAAGACTGTAACTCATAGGATACCATATGCCCTATGAGGATGGTAGTGCGCCTCTACCAAGCACGAAAAGACTGGTGTGCTACTGACCTTTTTGGTCTGACGCTACTCTGCATGAGATATCTTTTCTGGTGTACTACTGAGCGACCCTTGACTTTCTCGTAGTCAACTTGAAAGGATCTTCGCATTCTTAATTCGGCAATCTCCAAACTTACGTACACATGTGAAGTTTCGTACTTAACTAACCGTTCACGATTTTACTAACGTGGTTATGGAACAAGACGTTATCATACGCGTTTCCACAATTATTTTCCTACTGTCACACTTTTC
Source organism: Platanthera guangdongensis (assembly GCA_039583875.1). Classification (NCBI taxonomy): domain Eukaryota; kingdom Viridiplantae; phylum Streptophyta; class Magnoliopsida; order Asparagales; family Orchidaceae; genus Platanthera; species Platanthera guangdongensis. Next base: position 158,208,797 of record CM077167.1, read on the forward strand.
TATGCATGCTATGATGTTTGTACGAAACCTACTCATGCGTATAAAATATCATTACTTGATATGTCTAACTAAAAGGAATTATGATTTCCTTACAGTGGTGCTGCGACGTTCGTAAACTCGGCGCGGCGACATTTTCTCTTTCAAAGTAATCCTACTGCTGGGGACCTTCAAAACGCTGCCCCGACCCCGCCAAAATCCTGCAATTTACTGTAACCCTAATTTCAGAATTTCCCCTCTACGATATACTCATAGAAAAATTTATAAATAACTAGGGTTACAAAATTTATGCGTTAAACTTCAAGTATTACCTTTAAGTATAGCGTTTGGGGCTCCCAATGCGTTCCACACAAAATCCGTAGCGAACTACGAACACCAAAACCTAGGATAGGGCAATCAAAACGAAAACCTAGGTTAAAATAGTTTCCAAATCAAAGGAAATCCAAGCAGAAAACGAGAAAAGGGAAGGAATCGAACTCACCGAAGCCAAAACGTTCACTTCCACCGGTTAGGGTTGAATCCGGCACTTCCACGGCTAAGGAAGGAAAATGAATGCCCACCGGTGCTCGTAGAGGAGGGAGGAGTGATCGGAGAAAGGTTTCGGAGGAGGATCGGGCGCCGGAGAAGCTTGCGGGAGGCGTCGGCTCTGCGCGCTGCGGGAGACGGACGGTGCGAGCGACTGTTTGCGGGAGACGGCTGCGGTTTATTCCCGAGAGATGAGAAATGCGGGTTTTATTTATGCCTTGCGGTTTTGATAACCGCATGAGAAGAGGGGGGGGGGGGATTTTCTATTGGCACCCCAAGACTATAAATTTTTGGCTATACACAACCCACTCCACACCAAACACATACCATTGCACTAAGCGATTTCTCGTCGCTCTTCGTTACTACAATTAAAATGTGTCTCGCTAATATGACTAACTTAAATCACCAGCTAATGAACGCGAGCTGTAGCAATAGAAGCATTGTACCTTGACGTTGCGGTGTCTCGATCAAAATTCGTCGCGATTTGCCCCTACAAATCAAATAATTTTTCGCGTCAAATTTCGGATGTTACAAATCTCCCCTCCTAACAAAAATTTTCGTCCTCGAAAATTGTAGTCATACCTGTATCGAAGAGAAAAGAGTAGTCTGCATTGCTCTGAAGCTCATCCTCTCGCTCCCAAGTATACTCTGGTTTGCCACAGTTCATCCAAAGGACTTTGACCATGCGAATCTCTCTATTTCTGAGCTTCTGTACCCTTGAATCCACTATTCTGACTGGTCTAACTCCAATACTAAGATCCGTCTCAATTGGTGCTTCCTCGGTACTGATGATCTGACTGGAATCTCTGACTGCTCTCCTCAGATAAGAGACGTGGAAGACATCATGTACACCACTCATCTCCTCAGGTAAGGCCAATCTGTAAGCAACCTCACCAATTCTTTCCAGCACCTTAAAAGGACCAACGAATCTGGGGCTCAGCTTTTTCATCCGCTTTATTCTAGAAACTCCTCTGACTGGTCTGACCTTCAGATAAACGTAGTCTCCAACACTGAACTCTACTGATCTGTGCTTCTGATCATGATACTTGGCCTGGCGATCCTGAGCTGTCTTCATACGCTCCTGAATAAGCTTGATCCTATCAGTGGTCTTATCAATCCATGACTCCCTGATTGTGGATCTCTCTTCACTTTCAGCCCAACATAACGGTGTCCGACAACGTCTGCCATAGAGGGCCTCAAACGGTGCCATCCCAATACTTGTCTGCAGACTGTTGTTGTAGGAGAACTCCACTAGTGTAACATATTTCTCCCACTTTCCTCCAAAATCCAAAATGCACATCCGTAGTAAATCCTCCAAAGTCCTATTTGTGCGCTCAGTCTGTCCATCTGTCTGGGGATGGAATGCGGTGCTGAAGTGTAACCTGGTACCCAACCGCTCCTGTACGTAACGTCACTCCCTGGAGGTGAATCTGCCGTCTCGGTCTGAAACTATAGTCATGAGAATACCGTGAAGCCGAACTATCTCGTCCAAATATTACTGTGCCAGCTTCGGACCTTGATCCGTCTTCCTAAGAGGAATGAAATGGGCGACCTTAGAAAGTCGATCAACTATAACCCACAAGGAATCATTCCCACTCTGCGATCTCGGCAAACCATGAATGAAATCCATGGATATATCTTCGAATGTCCACTAAGGAATGAGAAGTGACTGCAACTTGCCTCCAGGCCTTTGACACTCGGCCTTAACCAACTTGCACGTCTCACACTTCCCTACGTAATCTGCAACATCTCTCTTCAAGCCTGGCCACCATACTAACCTCTTGAGGTCTGCATACATCTTCGTGCTACCCGGATGTATAGAATATCTGGAATTGTGTGTCTCAAATAAAATATCCTCGCGAAGGTGACTAACCTCGGGGACACACACCCTGCCATCAAACAATAATAAATCATCCTGAATAATGAATCCCTCCTTCTGTCCTGACTGCACTGAGCTCCAAATCTCTGTCATCTTTGGATCCAACGGTAGAGCTGTCCTGATTCTGTCCTTGATATCGCAGGTAATCTCCATCCAATTCAACTTTGCAGAACCAAAACTACTGCGTGACACAACGGTGATATCCAGTCTCTCCAGCTCTCGCACTAACTCCTCCTGCTGAGTGAGGAGAAAGAAACATGAACCTCTACGGCTAAGGGCATCAGCTACAACGTTCGCCTTTCCTGGATGGTACTGAATGTCTACGTCGTAGTCTGATAGAAACTCTAACCATCTGCGCTGCCTCAAATTGAGCTCTCGCTGATCAAAGATATACTTGAGGCTCTTATGATCAGTGAAGATCTCACAACGAACACCATAGAGATAGTGCCTCCAAATCTTCAGAGTATGTATGACTGCTGCAAGCTCCAAGTCATGAACTGGGTAGTTCCTCTCATGAACCTTTAATTGTCTCGAGGCATAGGCTACGACCTTTCCATGCTGCATTAGAACACATCCCAAACCCTGACCTGATGCATCGCTGTAGATCTGAAACCCGTCAGGCCCTGATGGTAAACTCAAAATCGGTGCGGTCATCAACCTGCCCTTCAAGTCCTCAAAAGCCATCTCACACTCAACTGTCCAATCCAAGCCCTTACCCTTCCTGGTGAGGGAAGTCAGTGGTAAGGCTATCTTCGAAAAATCTCTGATGAATCTCCTGTAGTAACCAGCAAGGCCCAAAAAACTACGAACCTCTGAAACTGTCGTCGGCCTTGGCCAACTCTTAATGGCCTCTATCTTCTTCGGATCAACACTAACTCCTTTCTGACTGATGATATGGCCTAAGAATGCAATCTCTGAAAGCCAAAACTCGCACTTTGAAAACTTGGCAAACAACTGATTTTTCCTGAGTGTGCTCAAAACAATCCTGAGATGTGCTGCATGATCTTCTGCACTCTTAGAGAACACCAAGATGTCATCTATAAAGACGATGACAAAACGATCCAAGTACTCCTGAAATACCCTGTTCATCAGGTCCATAAATACTGAAGGGGCATTGGTCAGCCCAAACGGCATGACCACGAACTCGAAGTGTCCATATCTGGTGCTGAAAGCCGTTTTCTGAATATCCAAGTCACGAATCTTTAACTGGTGATAGCCTGACCTCAGATCTAACTTGGAGAAAGTGTTCGATCCCACCAACTGGTCGAACAAATCATAAATCCTGGGAATCGGGTACTTGTTCTTTACTGTTAGCTTGTTCAACTCACGGTAGTCTATGCACAGTCTCAGACTATCATCCTTCTTCTTCACAAAAAACACTGGAGCACTCCATGGTGAAGTGCTGGGGCGTATAAACCCCAAATCAAGCAGCTCCTGCAACTGACTCTTCAACTCAGCTAGTTCGCTTGGAGCCATCCGATAGGGGGATTTGGCTACCGGTGTAGCCCCAGGCTGCAAGTCTATCGGGAACTCAATCTCTCTATCTGGAGGGGCACAAAGGAGCTCTTCCGGAAAAACATCGGGGAACTCCTGCACCACTGGTACCTCTGACAACTCAGTCTTAGTCTCTGCCTTCATTAGTACTACGAAGGTTTCACAACCCTTACTGATGGACCTTCTCGCTTGGACTGCAGATATGATCATCTTCACTACTCCCTTCAAGCCCTGAAAAGAAAAAGAAGTCTGATTGGGGCCATCAAACTGTATCTGCTTCGCCCTACAGTCAATCCTGGCGTTGACTGCCGAAAGCCAGTCCATTCCAAAAATCAAGTCGAATCCTGCAATAGGTAGCTGCAAAGCTTCCACGATAATCTCGGTGTCACCAAACTGCACCGGTACCCTGCACCTATCTCTGGTCTGCAGAAGGGATCCATTCGACATCATAACATCCAGCGCTACAGTCTCTGAGAATACTTCTCAATTCAACTTACGCACTAGAGATTCTGCGATAAACGAGTGCGAGACACCCGTATCAAACAGAATCTTAGAGGGTAAATTACGAATCATAAGGATGCCTACATGAATGATTTTCAAAAAGAAAAGAGTGTCACTACGGAGGGTTAAAAATAAACTTATCAGGCAAAGTAAACACTTACCTGTCACTACATCCTCCTGCTCCTTAGCCTCCTGTTGACCAAGCCCATAAGCTCTGGGCTGCACCAAATCTCGACCCTGCTGTGGTCTTCCATCAGTAATCATCAACGCTTTGCCCTTGTCTGCTCTGCTAGGGCCACCAATATCATACTTCGACTGCAGGAACAAAATACATTTGTCATCTACCGAAAATTTATAAATGTACAAAATACAACAAGGTTGATTACCTGATTCGAACCACCTTCCTGACAGAAACGAGCAATGTGTCCAGGTTGACGACACTTGTAACACACGCCCGCGCTGGCCAAACACTCTCCTGGATGACGATGCTGACACTTGGGACAAAGGGGGTAGTCCCTGCTCCTGTCACCAGATTGACCATACTTCCTTGCATCAGGCTTCTGCTTCTTGTTCCAGTTCTTCCCCTGATCATTCCTGCTCTGCTGCGACTGATGCGAATCCTGAGATCGCTTTGCACGGAAATTACTTCGCTTTTGAACCTTCTGCTGGTCAGCCTCCAGCCTGCGAGCCGTATCCACTAAGCTCCTGTAATCAGCATTGACCATAGTCATCAGCGGCTGTCTCAATGAGTCACGTAAGCCATCCACAAAGCGGCTGCACTTCTCAGTCTGGTCTCCCTGCATTACGCCCGCATATCGAGCCAGATGGGTAAGCTCTCGCTCGTACTCAGCAACAGTCCTGTCCCCCTGGAAAAGCCTAAGGTATCTCTCCTGTAGACCTCGTCGTGCGGAAGGAGGCACGAACCAATTCGCAAGGGCTCTAGAAAATTCGCCCCACGTAAACATGTCTGGCGTACGACCTGGCCAAAAACATGGTCGTACTATTTAAAAAGAGAACACATCTCTTCCAAAAAAAATCAAAGGAATTTTCATAACCATTTACCTGCGGGATCATCTGCCCGGTACTTGTCCCACCAGACCTTTGCCTCACCTCGGAGGAGGAAAACTGCTAGAGGAACCTTCTTATTCTCTGGGCACTCCAAAACATCCAGCATGTCTCTGGTGTTTGCTACCCAATCATCTGTGTCCATCGGGGTCTCATCCCCACTGTAGTTTGAAGGCTGAAGTTCTCTAAAATTCCTCAAATAACGCTCCAGGGTCATCTCCACGGGCGCTGGGGCAGGAGCTGGTGCAGGGGCTGGTACGTGTACTGGAACCGGAAACCCTGCAGCCAGTCCTCTCTGAAACTCCATCAAGGCAACAGTAACCGCCTTGGCAATCTGAGACGCTATGTCAGTGCCCTCTGAAGCTGCTGGAACTGGAGGTACCTGTGGCACTGCAGCATCTCCCATAGTGGCGTTAGGAACAGGGTCCTGACGTGAAGATTCACCTGCTTCACTTACTCGAGTTGCCTGATAGAACATATAAAAGAAATCTGGTTATTTATCAAACATCTGCTAAAACTGGCTTGACAACTATATTCGTACTCTTGCGAAAACTAAGCCTTAAACGCAACTTAAAATACTCTACTAACATGAGTTTACTCTTACACAGTCCTATGACTCTGTGAAAACCTTCTAGGGTCCAGGGATCCTAAACCTGGCTCTGATACCAATTTGCACCACCCATTCCCAGTATTACAGAAATCAGCCGTCCGGCCGGGTCAGCGATATAAAGAAAACTAGGAAGCAGTATTAAAACTAGTAGCAGCAGGTAATAAAAGTCCAAACTAAACAGATTTAATACTTACAGCGGAAGTAAAAATTTAAACTAAGGTTAACCACATACCTGAAGTCTGGATTCACAGAGCCACTAAACAAGAATGAGATTGCAATAACTGAAAATCTGAACTATCAAAATAAGTCTGATACAAGATATATAAAATATTAATGAGTTACACTGTCCACAACTACAAGTACATGCTGAAATGGAGTAAACTGAAATGGTAAAAGTACTACAAACTGACACCACCATGACGCTCATCCTAGACGTAGTTTCCCACCTGGGTCACCTAAAAAACATTGCCCACGAAGGGTCAGAGTAAAGAAAAACAATTCCCCTTAGTGACACTAAAATAGATTTACATATGGATGCATGCATGTCTTTAAACCTAGTCTCGTGCACTGAAAATATTTCATGATATATGATATGCATGCTTTTCCTATACTTACTGGTGAACACTATAATTCTATACTCATGACTTTCCGTCCATTTACCCAAGTCCTGACGTTCACTAACTAGTGTACTGTCTCACGTCAAGTCTGTACTTGAGTTCTAGGTGACTTCTAGCCTACACGTTTACTGGGAAGGCTTTAGGCAGAGAAGCTCCTAACGCGCAAAATCTGAAACTGACGACCCGAGACCATCTGACAAACTCAATTGTTCTAGTGCCACGCGGACACGGTCTCGAATCTACTAACTGTCTCAAAGGGGAGTCAACTCCCAAGACTGTAACTCATAGGATACCATATGCCCTATGAGGATGGTAGTGCGCCTCTACCAAGCACTAAAAGACTGGTGCGCTACTGACCTTTTTGGTCTGACGCTACTCTGCAAGGGATATCTTTTCTGGTGTACTACTGGGCGACCCTTGACTTTCTCGTAGTCAACTTGAAAGGATCTTCGCATTCTTAATTCGGCAATCTCCAAACTTACGTACACATGTGAAGTTTCGTACTTAACTAACCGTTCACGATTTTACTAACGTGGTTATGGAACAAGACGTTATCATACGCGTTTCCACAATTATTTTCCTACTGTCACACTTTTCTATGCATGCTATGATGTTTGTACGAAACCTACTCATGCGTATAAAATATCATTACTTGATATGTCTAACTAAAAGGAATTAGGATTTCCTTACAGTGGTGCTGCGACGTTCGTAAACTCGGCGCGACGACATTTTCTCTTTCAAAGTAATCCTACTGCTGGGGACCTTCAAAACGCTGCCCCGACCCCGCCAAAATCCTGCAATTTACTGTAACCCTAATTTCAGAATTTCCCCTCTACGATATACTCATAGAAAAATTTATAAATAACTAGGGTTACAAAATTTATGCGTTAAACTTCAAGTATTACCTTTAAGTATAACGTTTGGGGCTCCCAATGCGTTCCACACAAAATCCGTAGCGAACTACGAACACCAAAACCTAGGATAGGGCAATCAAAACGAAAACCTAGGTTAAAATAGTTTCCAAATCAAAGGAAATCCAAGCAGAAAACGAGAAAAGGGAAGGAATCGAACTCACCGAAGCCAAAACGTTCACTTCCACCGGTTAGGGTTGAATCCGGCACTTCCACGGCTAAGGAAGTAAAAGGAATGCCCACCGGTGCTCGTAGAGGAGGGAGGAGTGATCGGAGAAAGGTTTCGGAGGAGGATCGGGCGCCGGAGAAGCTTGCGGGAGGCGTCGGCTCTGCGCGCTGCGGGAGACGGACGGTGCGAGCGACTGTTTGCGGGAGACGGCTGCGGTTTATTCCCGAGAGATGAGAAATGCGGGTTTTATTTAAGCCTTGCGGTTTTGATAACCGCATGAGAAGAGGGGGGGGGGATTTTCTATTGGCACCCCAAGGCTATAAATTTTTGGCTATACACAACCCACTCCACACCAAACACATACCATTGCACTAAGCGATTTCTCGTCGCTCTTCGTTACTACAATTAAAATGTGTCTCGCTAATATGACTAACTTAAATCACCAGCTAATGAACGCGAGCTGTAGCAATAGAAGCATTGTACCTTGACGTTGCGGTGTCTCGATCAAAATTCGTCGCGATTTGCCCCTACAAATCAAATAATTTTTCGCGTCAAATTTCGGATGTTACATAACATCTCCCAAACACTGAAACTCATAAGGTACACTACAACCCATGAGAATGATAGTGCGTCTCTATCAAACACGGGAGGAGACCTCAACCGTGCCCACTAAATATATTCTAACTGCTACTTTGCTTGAGAACATATATGCATGATAATAATAGTTCCTCATATTGATTAATTTGACTAGAAAACATATTTCTAAAGTTAATAACTTATGTTTGTAAATCTATACAATCATTCTTATGATGAGGTTTATATGGTCTAACTGTTTGAGATGGTCTAACTGTTTGAGGTTCATATGGTCCGAACCATATATACTAACTAGGTGATAGTAGAACTACTACTCCCTAACAACAGTAGCAGTTTCATGCATCAATATTAATTTTACTTAATTATACAATAAACTACTGTACAAGCTATCTGATATGTCTAGCCAGAAAAAATAAGGATTTCTTACAGTGGTGTTACGACGTTCGTACACCTGATGTGGCGCTTCTCTAAAAGAAATGTCTGAAATACTAATTTGGTCTTCAAGTAACTAGAATGCTTGTTTTCTCAAGGACCTACAAGGGCATCTACACTTACATATCTCCCGAGAATTTAGATAATAATATTTTATAACGAAGGGAGGACTCGTACCACTTCCCCGATAGAGGAGTTCCTATTTCTGAAACGAAACAAATTCTCGGCTATGTTTGGTGTTATTGAACCACACCCTAATAATGATCCATACATATTATAAGGATTTTTTTAAAAACACAAAATGACTGAAACTATGGGGAAAATAGTACAAAACCTGAGCAAAAACAGAAAATGAAGGGCCGGTCGACCACTTGTTCGCTCGGGGAACCTCGTTGAGGGCTTCAGGAATTTCTTTTGAAGGACCACCCACCCAACAAGTCACTAGTCTGAAATCTCAGTGCTAGGGTAATGAAAAATCATCCCACACTAAGAACAATCACAAAAAGTAACACTAGGATTACCTGTTAGAGAAACCTCGATTTCTGACTCTTAGGAGGAAGAGTAAGGGCCAAAAAAGGCTAAGAATCAGAGGAGCACGCTGGAGAAAACTCCTGGCTGAAGCAACACCACCGAAACTAGCGCCTGGTCCGTCGGTGTTCAACGCCAGAAGACCGACGAGCTGGGGTTTTACTTCGACGACGCCAGGAAGATAAAAAAGAAACAACAGCCGGCTATTGGAGGAAGGAAGAACGGTCCGCTTCTACTTGGAATTGGGATCGGCTGGGAGAAACGAGCGCTAGGTCACGATTTGGGGAAGGAATTTGCGCCTTATAACAGAGCGACGAGTATGTTCGGTTACGAAAACTACCCATGGGGTCCAAGTAGCATCCGCCCCTTGAGGTGAATTTGCGATTACACTTCAAGTTACAAAATTGTCATTCTCCTAACACTTGGAAAATTTCTAAGTTACGCCCTCGCGCTACTACTAAACATGCGGCGAACACTAATTCAACTGCTTAATTTTATCCAACAATTTCATAACAATATTTAATCCTATTAAAATCGTATCTTGACAAGACGCTGTCTCGATCAGATACGCTCGCGATCGTTCCTTGCAATCATCTATCGTTTTGAAATAAATTTTGGCTGCTACATGTCGATACGAGGAGTTTGCTATGGAATCATCATCTCAGCCATCAATTCGATTACATACGTCAAAATCGGGATGAAGTGAAAAGAGATCACACTAATTGGAAACAACAGACGATGGTGACTAAGCTTTGTGTTAGTGAGTTCACATTGATTAGTTGAATTCCGGATTTTGACCGTTGGTAATTTCTTTTTGCAGAAACTAGCTGTTAGAGTAAATGAACCAAATGTAGCTGATCCTTTTGTTATGGATAACCGGTAGAGATTCTGCGAATTAGCTTCAAATCAGTCAAAGATGCCATTTAAAAGATGAAAGATTGGGGTATGGTGAAGCAGGAGTTCACGAATGTTTCAACATTTGTAGGTCGTGACTCCTGTTGAGTGAAAAAGAATATTCTGAGATGGGTGGTAGCGAGGATTCAACAAACTTTTCCGAGGAAATCGGGTTCGTGTGACCTCGATAACAAGATCGATAGGACAAAAAATTGGGAAAAAAGAGAAGATTGACAGCAAGAATTTCCTGTTCTTCTATGTTTCTTCCAATAAGAAATTGTATTTCTTTTGGTTTTTGAGAAGGTCATGTGAATTCTGTTTTGTTATCGTGTCATCTTCACAACAAATGATCAATGGTTCTGAGTGTTGGACAGTGAATTATGTACATGAGTAAAAAATGGGAGTTCTGTAGATGAGAATGCTTAGTTGGATGTGTGGACACACAAAACTGAATAAAATTAGGAATGAATATATCCAGGATAAGACATGAGTGACACCAATTGCAGGGAAGATGGGATAAGCTCGACTAAGATGGTTTGGACACGTACAAAGGAGACCATTAGAGGCACCTATTAGGCGTTGTGAGAGTTTAGTCACTAGGCATGTTAAATGGGGGAGGGGTAGACCAATAGAGACTTGGAATGAAACTATAAGGAAAGACATGATGTACTTAGGCATTAGTAAGATTATGACTACAAATAGGGCACAATGGAGCTAATAGATCCATATAGTTGATCCCACTATAATGGGATAAAGGCTTGAGTGTTGTTGTTGTTTTTGTTTTTATTATCTTCATAACAAATGTATTTTATAAAAATACAATTTTTTTTATATCTGGATCTTATTTTGTACATACACATGTTCATTTTTTTCCAACTGATGTTCAGGTTGTTTGCCTTCTCCCTGTGATATTTTTTGATAATGTTGTCGCGAATGATAGACACGAGGTCGCACATTATGTTCACATAGTGCTTATGTGCGCATGACCCTTTGTCCTCTGCAGTGTATGCGAACACTTTTATGTTGATCATTGTTTTTGCAAAAAAAGTTGTGTAGATGAAAAATTTGGTTAGTTTTTCATTATAATGACTCAAAGTTTTAAGAATATAATCTCGAGAACTTGGAGGTACAATGTTAGGAAATTCTACCATATTCTTGTGTTAGTTTTTGAACTCCAATATGCTTGATAGAGGTAGAAAAAATTTAAAATTATTTACTATACAAAATCGGTTGCGAGTCTTACAATTCGGTCACCATGAAATGCCACCATCAAAGCCACCAATCGACATAGAAACAAAAAAGAGTGGAGATAAAAGGATTACCGTGTGTTTAAGAAAAAAATCCCACGTGAAATTGCAGTCGTCGGTGCCGAACGAGAAAACTCGCAGGGCACTGCTGCCGGCAAGAAAAATGCACATGTTTTCTCTGGAGGCTTCTTGATATGAAGTTGAGCGGAAATAGAAGGCCTCATTATAAAGGGGAGAGCTATTTCTGAAGTCTTTGAAGTAGCTTGATGATAAGAAGTATTGTCTAGCGCAGGAAGGTTAACTCAGCTACCCAGTAGAAAGTAAGAGAGGAATAGAACAATTGTTCTATTATTATTGAATAAGATGGTGTGCTTATATTAAGGAGCACCATTAAGAATTGAATATATAAAGGGTGTCGATCAATGAGTCACCATTATAGTACACACCTAGAATCTTGTATTTTCAATATGTTCCCTTAAACTAATCATAAATCATGATAGATTTAATATGGGTCTCTTTCTAAGTTAAACTCTACTCTCTTATATTTTTAAATATATAAGGGTTCCTTTCTCAAAAAGATTAGTAAGAGAGCACTTTTTTTAAAAAAAACCAGTCTTCAAAATATCTCTGCCAAGTTAATTTTTGAGTACCAGAGCATGTTTCCGTTTATTACTTGATACACATTGATTTAAGTGTTGACCTAGTAATGGGCTTGAGCCAAACTCTAGCTATTTTGAAAATAAATAACAGGTTTAAAGAAGCCTATTTTCAACCAGCAAAACCTTTGTTTATGAGAACTTTATATTCTTTTATTCCTTTTATTTTCAGTTTCATTACTATCATCATTATTCGCCAACCTCCATTTTCGCATTACATTCTTAAACTGTTGTTCATTCTTTTGTTTAGAAACCCATTTGTACTAGTTTTATTTAAGTAACCTATTTGGGAAGTGATCCAACTGTTTTCTTCCTTGAGTTATTTTCACATCAATTCCAATTATCTTCTTTTGATGGCTCTTTCTTGGATTGATTAATTTCTTATTTGGCGCTCCGGCAATACTTTAAATAATGATGATTCATTTTTTTGAAATGTAGTAGACTATACATTGGTTCTTTCTATTTTGTCACATGGTTTTCAAGTGTCTATTTTAACTTCTAGGTGCATGGATTTGTGCAAGATAATATTACAGGAAACAAGGTTGCAATGCTGTTGGGCAGGTGGGACGAAGCAATGTACTATATACTTGGTGACCCTGGTACTAAACCAAAGGGCTTTGATCCAATGTCAGAGGCTGTTCTTCTATTTGATCGTGATAAGACTATTACTCAAACACGATACAACCTTACACCCTTTGCCATATCATTAAATGAGTTGACGCTTGGTTTATTGGACAATTTACCACCGACCGATTCACGTCTTAGGCCTGATCAAAGGCACTTAGAGAATGGTGAATATGAGCTGGCAAATATTGAAAAACTTAGACTTGAACAATCACAACGACAGGTAAATAAGTAAATTACATATTTTCTTTTATATCATATTGCTAATGGATCTACAGATTATGTTTTATGTCTATGATCATCCTCAAAGCTTTCATACTTGTTACTTTTTAGTAATAAATTGACGAAGTCTAATTTAATGTAGGCTTACTAATTGTATTTTTCTTTACACATCTATTTCACTTGAACACAAACCAGCATCATGGAATTGCACTTTTTTTCATCTAAAAATTTATACCATCATTATGTCACATGCAATCTGCAGGCTCATATATTTTAAGAGTTCTCATGATGGGTGGGCGTAGATTGGCCTCTTTTATCTTGTTATAGTGGAAAGAATAATGCTTCGTTAAACATTCAAGAGGGCCCTTACTCGTACATATACTTGAGTAAGGGAAAAATCTAATAAAGGGGAAAAGGCCAAACTACCCCATCCCGGGGTTAATACAAAAAAGGTCGACTTGGAATAAACTACATATATTACAACTCGCCCCCTCAAGTCAGCGGAAGATGTCGGTCATCCCAAGCTGCTGAATATCGTCGGTAAACACATCACACTCCAAGCTTTTGGTAAACACATCGACTAGTTGATCTTTGGAATGAACAAACGAGTGACAACTGTCTTTTTATCTAAGTGATCTTTGATAAAGTGTCGATCAACCTCAACATGTTTTGTCATGTCATGTTGGATTAAGTTATGAGTGATCTTAGTAACTACCTTATTGTCACAGAATAATGAGAAATGAGCTATCTCAGAGAAACCCAGATCTTGTAACACAGTACGCAACCATAGCCCCTCATATAGGCCTTGGGACATGGCACGATATTCTTCCTCTGCACTCGATCTAGCCACAACATTTTGCTTCTTGTTACGCCATGTCATAAGGTTTCCACCAACAAAGGAACAGTATCTTGTTGCGGACTTTCTATCATCACGACATCTAGCCCAATCAGCATCAGTAAAGACCTCAATCTTCAAGTTGTTGTTTCTGGAGAATAAGAGACCAGGAGTAGGGACTTTCTTCAATTATCGCAACAAGCGATATGCAGCTTCTTGATTCCTGGCTCTAGGAGAATGCATATATCTATTAAGGATACCGACCACATACATAAATTCAGGGCGTGTGTGAGATAAATATATAAGTTTTCCAACCAATCTTTGATAACGTGATACATCCATATGATCACCATCACCATCTTCATCAATCTTGTGATTTTTCTCCATAGGTGTGTTCGCAGGAACACAACCAAGCATACTAGTTTTTTTTAGAAGATTCAATATGTACTTTCGTTGGGATATAAAGATACTCAGCTCAGATCTAACCACTTAGATACCCAAAAAGTAGCGTAATCTTCCCAAGTCTTTCATTTCAAATTCAACAAATAGGAGGGCCTTAAGATTGACAATCCCCTCTGTGTCATTTCCGGTGATCATGATGTCATCCATGTAACAACACCAAACTCCGTCACAATTTAAATCGTTATTTCTGAGTGGATTTTTCACACACTTATACGCAGCAGTATAATAAAAGAAGTGTACCATAATTTTTTCAGAATACATAATTACATTGTCTAAATGACAGATACAAGAGTGTCTACATATATTACACCATCACTATACAACAAAAGAAAGAAAAGTAAACTCCTGCTAACCCGTGGACGAGCCATGTCTTCAACTGGTCCTCGCTCTGCTCCGCCTGGGCCCGTCTAGCGGGGTCTGGTACGTTGGTGCTCGGTTCCTACAAATGAGGAACCAATTAGTTATAAAACTAAGTGAATTCTTACTCTTACCTGTAACTTTGCACTGCAAGCATACAAGAAAGTCAGCATCAGTTAAATTTATATGATCGGAACAGTTAAAATCAACATCTCTATATCTGATATCAATTCATATTTCAGTTGTACTGCTTTTATCAATCTTCTCTTATTCATAATTCGTTTCTCGAAATATTTATGGTCTTTTGAATAGCTCAATTATCCAGGTCTGTCGACCCTTCCGATTATTATCTGCTTTAGGGCGCTTCTACGCGCACATGCTTCAACGCCTCCTACTCGGATTCATACCATAATCTTTAGGAGCTCAACCCCCCCTACGGGGTGTGAGAGTTCTACCCCCTCACGAGATGTAGGAGTCTGAAACATTTCCCCCTACTAGGCCGGTCCTTAGTATTTCAATGCGTTCAATTTACTTTTAAATAAGATTTAATTGTATTTGGTTCCCCTCAAAATTCTATCGCTCGCTAAGCCACATTAGCCTTTCCAGCGATTCATATATCCAGTGCTATCAAGTAATTGAAAGGTGCATAAAAGAGTAAAAAAGCAGTAAGAACTCACCCCAAGTTTTCCTTTGCCCTTGTCCTTTGAAGGGTTCACGTCACGTCTATCGCCGGATGCCATCCTCTGCAGTATCAAAATATCTTTTACTTTAGGGTTGCGTCATAAATAGTTATGAGCGAGCTCCTACGACGGTCACAACTACGACCTCTAGGAGTTGTCTAGGGCAGCACTAACATGGGGGATCAAAAAGAGGGCACACCATTCAGCATATATCTATCCAAGTTGCTTCAATACACTGCCACAAAGGTTGTCACGAAGAAAACATTAAGGGCTGCGAATTTCAGCTCAATTTATGGTGTCAATCCCCATAAAAACAGCCGGACAGATCATACCCAGCAGCCCAAAAGGACAAAAACAGCCTCCTATTAGTTCTTCCCAATATAGCCGGCAACCAACGAATTGCAAGGGGTCAAGACAAAACCCCTAAGGAAACCCTAATTTCTTCACTCGCAAAATGAGTTCAAAGCAAGGGTTAGGGTTTGGAAAATCATAAAGAAATTTTTGATTTGAAAAACGAGTGAATCAATTCCAAAACCCCAAACCCTAGGGTTTCCTCCATCATCAATTCATACACAAACTTCATACAAGACGAAAAAGGATTAGAGAGAGGGATCACCGACCCAACGAAGGAGAAATCACACGAAACAGAGAAGATTTGAGGCGACTACGGCTAGCGGCGCAGGTGCGGCCCGGGAGTTCTTCCGTCGGAATGAAGAAGAATAAAGAAACACGGGAATATAACCCACGGTGTATCCACCGCTAAACCCAGGCAGTCGGTCACCCTACCGGTCCAGCCAGTCCAAAATATACTTAAATTACACCGCCAAGCCAACCCACCGGTTCACCCTTAGCACAGCCCCCATCCACCCAATTCCAACCCAAATTCACTTAGGTTTATATTAAAACAAAGCAGCTATCACAAAATATAATATCAACAGAAAACCCGTACATTAAATTAAAGTGCGACGTCACGTCAGCACCAAATTGTTCTTTCATCATCGGGGATATTCACATAGTTTGTTATTTTTATACAAAAATGATACGTTTGAGTCTTACAATTTCTCCCCTCATCAGAATTTTCGTGCTCGAAAATTCAAACATCTTCTTGATTCCCAAAGAAAGAGAGAAATATTTTCCTAAGCAAGTCTTCTCGCTCCCAGGTAGCATCCTTGGCGGAATGACCGGTCCACCAGACTTTGACGAAATTTACTTGTCGATTCTGAAGATTTTTGCTTTGCCGATCAACAATCTGATAAGGTGTTGTCGGATTTGACAAATCAGCTTCTATCTGCACGTCACTGGCAGATACCATCAACTCTGGATTCGAGATATATCGTCTGATTGTAGATACATGAAAAAAATCATGCAATCGTTGCAATTCGGCAGGCATAGTTAAATGATATGCTACCTTGCCAAGACGTTCAATCACCGGAAAGAGACCAATATATCTTGGACTTAATTTTCCAATCCGTCTCAATCAAGAAATCCCTTTGAACAGTTTTATTTTTAAACAGACCTGATCGCCCACAACAAATTCCACTAGACGATGTCAGACATTATAATATTTTTGTTGACGATCTTGTGCGATTTTCATTCATTGTTGAATAATACAGATCTTTTCCTCAATTTTGTCTATCCTTTTCGGCGGAAACAATTTCTTTTTGCCATCTTCTGCCCAGCTCAAAGGAGTTCTGCATCTCCTCCCATAAAGAGCTTCGAACGGAGCCATTTGAATCGTTGCTTGGTAGCTATTATTATACGCAAATTTAGCTAGCGATAAATATTTTTCCCAAGAGCCTTTCAAGTCTAAAACTACCATTCGTAACAGATCTTCGAGCATCTGGATGGTACGTTCAGACTGACCATTTGTTTGCTGGTGGAAGGCAGTACTGTACAACAATTTTGTTCCCAATCTGTTATGTACTCGTCGCCACAAATCAGATGTGAACCGTCCATCACGATCTGACACAATCGTACGTGGAATACCATGTAATCTCACGATTACATTTACATAGAGTTCTACCAATTTCTCAATCGGTCCGCTTTGTTTGATCGGTATAAAATGGACGCTCTTTGTCAATCGGTCAATGATGACCCAAATTCCATCATTCCCAGCTTTACTGCGAGGCATGTCAAATACAAAATCCATTGCAACATCATCCCATTTCCATTCCGGAATGGGGAGATCGAAGGTAGCCAACAGGTTTTTGATGTTCTGCTTTCACTATTTGACAGGTATGACATTGCGCAATATACTGAATGACATCCTTCTTCATATGTGGTCACCAGAAGTCCTGTTTCAAATCGTTGTACATCTTTGTCCGTCCAGGGTGAATCGAATATGGCGTATTATGCGCCTCATACATGATATATTTTCGTAGGCTATCAGCATCTGATACGCATAATCTGTCATTCAGAAGTAATAGAGAATCCTTTTCAATAAAGGCACTCACTTCTCCCTTTCTCAGTTTTTCAACTATTCTCATCAAAAATGGATCCTGAGGTATTGCTTCCCGAATTCTTTTTTTAAGTGAATATTGAATCCGCATTTGGAATAGTTGTGTTTGCTTTTCTTCAGGTGTAAATATGACGCATATTTCCATTTCCTGAAGCATATAAAGAAGCTTCATATTATATTGCAGTATCACTGACAGCGTAGCAAAATTCTTCCTGCTTAATGCATCTGCGATCACATTTGATTTTCCTGGATTGTATTGAATATCTAGATCATAATCTTTAATGAATTCTAGCCATCTTCTCTGACGTAAATTAATTTCCCGTTGGTCGAATATATATCTCAAGCTCTTATAATCTGTGAATATCTTGCATCGAACACCATACAGGTAGTGACGCCAAATTTTCAAGGCAAATACCACCGCTGCTAATTTCAGGTCATGTGTCGGGTACTTCTTTTCAACATCCTTTAATTGTCGAGAAGCAAAAGCAATCACCCTTCCATGTTGCATCAACACGCAACCCAATCCTTTATGGGACACATCGCTATAAATTTGGAAACCATCTGAGCCTTCAGGCATCACTAGTACTGATGCCGTCGTTAATCTTTCTTTTAAGACTTCGAATGCTTGTTGGCACTCGTCCCCCCAGGTAAACACTACGTTCTTTCGAGTCAATTGTGTCAAGGGTAGTGCTAGCTTCGAAAAGTACTTGACAAATTTCCGATAATAACCAGCCAAGCCCAAGAGGCTTTGTACTTCAGTCACAGATATAGGTCCGGTCCAGTTGATTATGGCTTCAATTTTAGCTGGATCAACAGCCAACCCTTCTGTATTAATCACATGACCTAGAAAGGCCACCTCAGTCAGCCAAAGCGCACATTTTGAGAATTTGGCATAGAACTGTTGTTCCCTTAGTAATTGCAAGACTTGGTGCAGGTGCCGTGTATGCTCTTCCTCTGTTTTTGAATAAATTAATATATCATCGATAAACATTATCACAAACTGATCCAAGAATGCCTTAAATACAAAATTCATTAAGGCCATAAAAGCGGTAGGAGCATTCGTTAGGCCAAAAGACATTACTACAAATTCAAAATACCCATACCTAATACTGAATGCTGTCTTGAAGACATCTTCCTCTAGAATTCTCAGCTGATGGTAACCTGATCGAAGATCAATTTTTGAAAATACACGGGCGCCCACTAGCTGATCGAACAAATCGTCAATACGCGGCAGGGGGTATTTGTTCTTTATTGTCAACTTGTTGAGTTCACGATAAATGACGCATAGACGGAGAGATCCATCCTTCTTTTTCACAAATAATACCGTAGCTCCCCAAGGTGAGGTACTCGGTCGGATAAATTTCTTTTCGAGCAATTCTTGCAATTGCACTTTCAATTCGGCCAATTCTTTTGGCGCCATCCGATACGGAGTTTTTGCCACAGGAGCAGCTCCTTCAGTCACCTTAATTTCAAATTCCACTTCTCTGGCTGGAGACACACCAGACAACTCTTCTGGGAATACATCCACGTATTCCCGCACTACGGGCACATCCATAATTTCTTTCCTTTCTTTTTTCGTTTCTTTAATTATCACCAAAATGGCCTCACAACCTTTCCGCACCATTTTTCGGGCTTTCATTACCGAGATCCTGGTTTCTGCAACTTCGCCAAGACCTTTATATATCATCGGACTTCCATCTGGGCATTTGAATGCCACCTCTTTCGTTTTACAATTAATGACGGCTTCTCGATTTGATAGCCAATCCATACCAAGAATGACATCGTACTCAACCAATGGCAAGACCGCAACATCGGTTTCAACACGTTTATCATTAAAAAGCAGCGAGACTACGACTCGCTCTTTCGTCATCAGAATTGTATTGTTCGGTAGCAGTACACTCAAAGGTTGAGCCACTTGATATGACCGTATATGAATTGATTCAAGAATAGATGTTGAAATAAACGATTGACTGACATCAATATCAAATAAGACTTTCAAGACTTGATCATGAACAAGTAGCATACCTGTAACAACAGTATCATCTGCCTTCGCCTCTTACTGACCGAGATTAAAAGCTCGAGCCTGAATTAGCCTCTCCTCTCTGGCCCCTTCAGCGGGTGCTGATGCTATCGACTCCCCTTCTTTGGAAGTCCCAATATGGTAAATTTTCTGAGACGACAAGGCTGGAGCTCCACTCAAACTTTCCTCCCTTTGCAGTTTTGTGCAATCCTTTCGACGATGGCCCGGTTGGCGACAGTAAAAACAGACTCCTGTCAAGCATTCTCCTCGGTGCATCTTGCCACATTTGGCACACTTGATCGACGTTGACTGGGACACTAGCGTGCTACCAGTTGACACCAGTTGTTGCGACTTCTTTTTCCACGGGGCTTCACTTGTTCCGCCCGATTTCTCTTGGCTAACACCCTCTTTAAATCTCTTTCTCATCTCTGTCCTCCTCTGCCTGTTCTTATTGTCTAGCTCGACTAATCGAGACTTTTCCACCAGCAGTGCATACTCTGTAATATCAAACGGAACCACTGAAGCGCGGATATCGTCCCGCAACCCTTCCTGGAACCGTACACAACGAGCTTCCTCGGTCGCCACTGCAGATTCTGCATAGTACGCCAAGCTGGAGAATTCGACATCATACTGAAGAACAGAGTGATTTCCTTGTACCAATCGCAAGAACTTCTCCTGAAGCTACCTCTTCTCTGTCCGCGGGACAAACCACTTTGTAAATTCACGAACAAACTCTGCCCAAGAAACATTTGCCAAACCACGAGTCTGAAACTTCCCTTTCATCAAATTCACCCACCATCTTTTAGCCTCTCCTTCTAGAAGAAAAACAGCCAACTCCACCTTCCTCTCCGCAGGGCACCGCATCATATCAAATATCGTTTCAATCCGCAGGATCCAATCTTCCGTCTCAATCGGTGGCAAACCACCGCGAAATGTCGGCGGTTTCAATTCTAAATATTGCTTCATATCAATGTCAATTGAGCGAAACTGCTGCGGTTCCATATATGCAGGAGGAGGTACAACTGGCACCACTGGGGGTGCGCCAGGACAAGGTACAACTGGAGGAGTATCTCGAACTAGCCGAATAACTTCCGCGATAGCTTGTGCAATATCGACGATATGCACTACAGAAGACTGACTGCCGCTCACACTTTCTTCTGACCTACAGTCCCTTGAGTCCTCAGGTTCATTCAGAGCCTCTCTCATTCTGCGGCTCGCATACACTTGGAAAGGTTCCTGAGGAATAAGCATAAGACAGTTCAGTATTTTCTGATATTTCAATCTCATCATTGTACGTTCTGTTCTATCCTGGTACGCTCTGCGTTACAGGCACTGCGAAAAACCTGCCTCTGATACCACTTAATTGTAACGACCCCAAACTCCGTCACAATTTAAATCGTTATTTCTGAGTGGGTTTTTCACACACTTATACGCAGCAGTATAATAAAAGAAGTGTAACCGAATTTTTTCAGAATACATAATTACATTGTCTAAATGCCAGATATAAGAGTGTCTACATATATTATACCACAACTATCCAACAAAAGAAAGAACAGTAAACTCCTGCTAACCCGTGGACGAGCCACGTCTTCAACTGGTCCTCGCTCTGCCTCCGTCTGGTCCCGTCTAGCGGGGTCTGGTACGTTGGTGCTCGGTTCCTACAAATGAGGAACCAATTAGTTATAAAACTAAGTGAATTCTTACTCTTACCTGTAACTTTGCACTGCAAGCAGACAAGAAAGTCAACATCAATTAAATTTATATGATCGGAACAGTTAAAATCAACATCTCTATCTCTGATATCAATTTATATTTCAGTTGTAATTATTATCTGGGTCCGTCGACCCTTTCGATTATTATCCGCTTTAGGGCGCTTCTACGCGCACAGACTTCAACGCCTCCTACTCGGATTCATATCATAATCTGTAGGTGTTCGACCCCCCCGACGAGGTGTGAGAGTTCTACCCCCCTCACGAGGTGTAGGAGTCTGAAACATTCCCCCCTACTAGGCCGACCCTTAGTATTTCAATTCGTTCAATTTACTTTAAAATAAGATTTAATTGTATTTGGTTGCCCTTAGAATTCTATCGCTCGCTAAGCCACGTTAGCGTTTCTAGCGATTCATATATCCAGTGCTATCAAGTAATTAAAAGGTGCACAAAAGAGTAAAAAGCAGTAAGAACTCACCCCAAGTTTTACTTTGCCCTTGTCCTTCGAAGTGTTCACGTCACATCTATCGCCGGACGCCATCCTCTGCAGTATCAAAATATCATTTACTTTAGGGTTGCGCCATAAATAGTTATGAGCGAGCTCCTACGACGGTCATAACTACGACCTCTAGGAGTTGTCTAGGGCAGGACTAACATGGGGGGATCAAAAAGAGGGCACACCATTTAACATATATCTATCCAAGTTGCTCCAAGCACAGCCACAAAGGTTGTCACAAAGACAACATTAAAGGCTGCGAAATGCATCTCAATTTATGGTGTCAATCCCCACAAAACAGCCGGACAGATCATACCCAGCAGCCCAAAAGGACAAAAACATCCTCCAATTAGTTCTTCCCAATATAGCCGACAACCAACGTATTGCAAGGGGTCAAGACAATACCCCTAAGGAAACCCTAACTTCTTCACTCCCAAAATGAGTTCAAAGCAAGGGTTAGGGTTTGGAAAATCATAAAGAAATTTCTGATTTGAAAAACGAGTGAATCAAATCCAAAACCCCAAATCCTAGGGTTTCCTCCATCATCAATTCATACACAAAGTTCATACAAGACGAAAAAGGATTAGAGAGAAAGAGATTACCGACCCAATGAAGGAGAAATCACACGAAACAGAGAAGATTTGAGGCGGCTACGGCTAGCAGCGCATGTGCGGCCTGTGAGTTCTTCCGTCGGAATGAAGAAGAATAAAGAAACACGGGAATATAACCCACGGTGTATCCACCGCTAAACCCAGGCAGTCGGTCACCCTACCAGTCCAGCCGGTCCAAAATATACTTAAATTACACAGCCAAGCCAACCCACCGGTTCACCCTTAGCACAGCCACCATCCACCCAATTCCAACCCAAATTCACTTAGGTTTATATTAAAACAAAGCGGCTATCACAAAATATAATATCAACAGAAAAATCGTACATTAAATTAAAGTGCGACGCCACGTCAGCACCAAATTGTTCTTTCATCATCGGGGATATTCACATAGTTTGTTATTTTTATACAAAAATGATATGTTCGAGTCTTACAATCCACGTAGACAATGAGAACCACAACCCTCTGTTCATGTCTCCGGATAAACATGGTATGATCAGATTGAGCTTGCTTGTATCCAAACTTGAGCATTGTCGTGAGAAATCTCCCGAACCAGACCCTAAGTAATTGTTTCAGGCCATATAAGGATTTCCTTCGGCGGTAGACAAGCCCTTCAGCTCCTTTCTTCACAAAACTAGGAGGGAACTTCATGTACACCTCTCCGACTTCACCATGAAGGAACACATTCTTCACGTCCAGTTGATGGAGGTCCCAGTTCAGACAAACAGTATACGATAACAATACCCGAATGGAGTCCATCTTATCTACAGGAGAAAAGGTCTCCTGATAATCAACTACCGGAATCTCGGTGTATCCTTGAGCGACCAGACGTGCTTTGTACCGTTCCACCTTGCCATCTTGGTTCTTCTTAGCAGAGAATACCCATCGGGAACCTATAACTTTCTTTCCTAAAGGGAGAGATGAAACATCCCACTTGTGATTTTTGTCCAACGCAGATATCTCATCTTGCATAGCTTGTGTCCAAGCGGGTATCTCCAAAGCTTCCTGCCATGTATTATGAATAATGACTAGGGAAAGAGATGAAACAAAAGCCTGATGCATCAGAGTAAGATGATGGTAATCCACATGATTAGAAATAGGATGTTGCGTACAAGTAGCTTTACCTTTCTTTAGCAATGTCAGAGGGATATGCAGATCGACATCATCAGAATCTGAGTCTGAAGTCGGCACTGGTAAAGGTGGAGCTGTGGTAACCTGTGTACCTGAACGATGGTGGTATACATAGGAAAAAGGATAAATCGTAGTAGAGGAGTTCGGTATCGAGATAGGAGCTATGGGTACTAGAGTGGAATGAGTGGGAGAAATGCAAGGGAGAAGAGGAAGAGGAGCAGTAGTAACATCTGCATCACCACTACTACTCTCCCCCTAATGAAAAAGGTGAGTTGAAGGCTGAAAATATGATTCCCCCTCTCAGAAGGTGACATCCATGGTACAAAACATACGCCTGAAGGGGGGTGGTAACATCGATATCCTTTGGTCGGAGAAGAATAACCAATGAAGACACAACGTTGAGCCCGAGGACCAAGTTTATCGCGATGAGGTTGATGCACATTCACGAAACAGTCACCCAAAACACGAGGATCCAAATGGGAAGTATGAATTACGCCGAAGATGGAGAGACGAGCTAGATGAGTAGTAAAGGAAAGGACACAAGAAGTATGACAGTTGATAAGGTGAGCGACTGTAAGTACCGCATCACCCCAACAAGATTTAGGAAGGTGCATAATGGTTAGGAGACAACGAGCAATCTCAAGGAGATGCTGATTTTTTCGTTCAGCCACTCCATTCTGAGTAGGGGTGTGGACACACATTTTCTGGTGGATGATACCGTGAGAGGTAAGGTAAGAGCCAAATGCAGCACGATTACCATACTCCCTCCCATTGTCACTTCGAACAACAGGATAAAGTCATTAAATTGTGTTCGCACCATTTTATGAAATGCTTGAAAGCAAGGAAAAACTTCTTTTTTTTGTTTTAACAGATAAACACATGTAGTGCACGAGAAACAATCAATACAAGTGACAAACCATCAAAACCAGTTAAAGATAAAATGGGGGACGTCCCCCAAACATCAAAATGTTTAACATCAAAAGGAATGATACTTGGGGAAGAAAGATGAGAAAAAGTATGGCGCACATGTTTAGACCTATCACACATATCATAAGCATAGTTTTGAAGAAAAGGTAAAAAAATAGGAAATTAATTTTGCAGATAAACGGAGGACGAATGTCCTAAATGCAGATGCTAGTGGCGAACATCCTCCGCAATAACGGTGGAATTGGAAAGAGCCTGAGAGAGAGAGGATGAGTGTCCAGGTAGTACAAGCCTCCACGGTTCCTACTACTGTCAATGTTCCGCGCCGTACCCAATTCCTGAAAGACACAAGAATCAGGAAAGAAAGTTATCGAGCAGTTAAGTGATTTTGTAATATTGCTGATGGAGAGTAAATTACGAGGAAAAGAGGAAACATGAAGAACATAGGGAAGATAAATGGACGTAGAACAAGAGATACGATTGTTGCCCGCAATAGAGGACAACGTGCCATTAGCAAAAATAACTTTGTCATTAACAGACAAAAGAGTATAAGAGAGAAAACCTGATGAAGACCCAGTCATGTGGTGAGTAACACCAGAGTCGAGCACCCATTCAGAGGGTGGGGTGATCACAACATGAGCACTCGACATTGCAATGGTGGCAAGAAAAGTAGAGCCTCCGGTGATAGGATTGGGCTGAGAGTGAAGCAGGAGACAAAAGACATCCAATTCATGTACTGTAAGAGGGAAAGAAGCGAAAGACTGAGACTCATCATAAACATTAGTAGTGTAAGTGACATCATGAGAATAGTAGCCACCGTGTCTATGGAAACCGTGGCCTGGGCCACGACCACACCCATGACCAGAAGGTACCAGATGCGGATGAAGTTTGAAACATGCCTCACAAGATTGTCCCTTTCGACCACAGTAATCACAGGTGGGCGCATAAGCTCCAGGAGTGGGAATAAGACCACGACCAACACTAGTCAGGGCAGAGCGCTCAGGAGGAGCCATAACACTGAGGGACTTGCGGCGTCTTCATCACCCAAAACTATACTGAGTGCCTCCCGAATAGAGGGAAGAGGGGAGCGGTGGAGAGCATGTGTCTGTACCATATCAAATTCTATATTCAAGTCCATCAAGAAGACATAAAGACGGAACGGTCCTCCTTTTGCTGTAACTGAACAACATCACTAGTACACGTAGGAGTGAAATGTGCAAAGTAGTACAACTCTTAATAAAGACGCCCAAACTCCGCTAAGGATGATGAAATGGTCATCGATCCTTGCCGCAACTCCAAAATGCGGTGAGTGAGCTCATAAACCTGGGTAGAACTGCCGATCTGAGAGTTTTTCGCGAGCACGAGTCCAGATCTCGAAAGTCGAATCCATCAACATGTAGCTCTGATAGACCTTAGGTGACATCGCATGCAGGAGCTAGAAAACAACTAAAGAGCTGTCAGAATCCCAACTGTACAACCCCTATTCGTCAAGGGTCAACGATCAACGATCAACAATCAACAAGTTAACAAGTAACACCAGTACATGAAGACCCGATCAGTATTCAATGGCCAGCAGGGGGCGTAACGGGACCCGTAGGCACAAGTGAGGATCATACTCGCCAAGTCTCCCGACCACCCAGCGACGTGGGCAAGCTTCAAAGATCATTTTGTGCAGGCGAGCTCTGTATAGTACTAGTGGCAAACAACAAGAATACTCGCCTAGCAGGCGACTTCCGACCAATACCACAGATAATCGCCAACCGATACTCGCCAGTAACTGAGCCAGGTTGCCAGAAGGCAGCAACCGATGATCGCAGGTCCTAGGTCTTCTCGCCCAGAGATCCCCCATATTTTTTTTGCCTATAAATAGGACCCCAGGGGTACAAGAATATGAACTTCAAAATCTTGAAAAAGACCTTGACCACTTCTTTTCTTGGACTTCTAGCCGAGCTTTTGGATCCTTTCTCTGAATGGTCAAGTTCCCAGCTAGTGTCCCCCTTGTATCATGCTCGACGATCTTTGGTTGTGGAGGAGAAGCTTCTTTTAAGCATCTAGGTACATGGTGTGACCTCCCTGCCGCAACACCTGGGGTCCTTTTTGTTGTCCCCCTATTTCTGCGTTTTAGCCCGTTTAGCCATCGAACCCGACCGCTAGACCAGTAACCTTAGGTTGCATTGATCCAAATTTTGGAGCAGTGATTTTCCCGGATTCAACACTTTAGTGCGGTGAGTGTGGATCGTAGCCAAGGAGAAAAGTCTTGCGAGTAGGCGATACAGTGAATGAAGGCGAGAATGAGGAGATAGCTGAAAACTTGACAGGAGTCAGCAACTCGGCAATAGGAGGCGAATTCGTGACCGTGGCGATTTTCGAGGAGTTTGCGTGGAGGAACAAGAGATCCATCCTAGTGGGTTTTCTTCCTCGCCCCGAGGTCACGACGACCTCTCCCCATCGCGTGACACCGTCGGGGGAGGAGGAGCCTCCTAGGCGAGCAGGGAAGGAGTGAGCAAGAGTTGAGCATGAGCGACCAATGCAATCGTAGTATCGACCGATGAGCTACCAGGGGATTAGGTTCCGAGATACGGAGCAGCCGACGAGGTTCCAGGATACTCGGCCGGGTGGCGAATATGAGGAGGATACTCGCGAGTATGAAGCCATCATCTCCAAGGAGTGAGGAGCCCCTTCTGTGACGAATTTCTAGCCACCCCAGTTCCTGAAGGCTTTAGAGAGCCCACCCTGAACTACTACTCCGACAGAGATGACTTGATCAGGCTTTTCCAATGGTTTGAGGACGTGGTGTCTATCTGCAACATGACCGATGCATTCAAATGCAGATTCTTCTCCATCACCTTCGCAGGGAAGGTAAGAGACTGGTTCCATCAGCTGCCCGGAGGTTCCATCTACCACTTTGAAGACCTGCGTCGGGGCCTGATGGCGAGGTTCGCGACGCTTAAGAAGAGCAAGGAGGCAACCACTCTCTTCAAGATGTGCATGGGTAGCACGAGAGTCTTGACCACTATGTCGGTCGTTTCCAAGAGGAAGTTCTAGAAGTCGAGGAGGTGGATGACTTCCCCTTGCAGTTGGGCCTGAAGTTTGGCCCAAAGCATTGTCTCTTCAGCCTAGAAATCAGATCTAATCCCCTGAGGAGATGATCGAAAGTGAGAACAAGTTCGTGCAAGGGGAGGAGAAGAACCTCGACTTGGCAAGACTGGATGGGGAGAACCTGAGAGGTAGGGAAAGAGGAGGACCTTCGGGAGTGAGAGCCTGTTGAAATTTGTGAAGTGGAAGTGGGTGACGGGACAGGCCGGGCGGCCTGGGGCGGACAGCTTTGGCGGACTAGGCGGACTGGGCGGACTGAGATGTGCGGCCTGGTGGAAGGTCTAGTGGAAAGCCGGCTGTCTTCTGAGCGGCTTGTTGCATGAAGTCCGCGGACTATGCGGCCTGGTTTCTGCGGATAGGGTGTTTGCTGATTGGCTTTGCCAAGGAGCGACCTGAGCGGATGGAGGCTTGCGGACTGGTGCATAGCTCAGTCGCCGCGGGTGCAAGCTTGTGCTGATAGGCGGTTTGGCTCGTGTCCGCGGGAAGCTTGCGGACTGGAGTGTCCGCGGTGTGGGCTGTTGCGGACTGGTCTTGGAGCTTGGCTGAGGCCTTGTCGAGCTCTGGTGGCACAGCAGGCGATTTGCTGTGGAGGTCGATTGGCGGACTGGTTTTGGAGTCCGGGGATGGCTGCTGCGTTGGACAGTAGTGCGAGGAGCTCGCGGACTGATGGCGGTCTGTGCTAGGGTGTTTGGCGGACGGGAGTTTGTGTCCGCCATGCTCGCATTGGCCCTTGATGGTTTTGGACTTGGTCACACTTTGTGCCAATGCCATGGTGTCCGCGGTATCCGCCAAGTCCGCTGTGACCGGGCGGACTGTTGCTGTCTTCCTTTGGTTGTGGACTTGTGGCGGATTGAGGTGTGAGTCTTGCGGACTGCCTCGGGTTGGTGCGGACTGTCATTAAAGGGGGTTGCTGTCCTGCAGTGGTTGGAGCTTTGCGGGCTGATGCCTTGTCCGCATAGCTTGGGCGGACTGGAGAGGGTTCGTCAATGGTTGCCTTGCTCCTGGCGGTTTTCCTTGGTATCCGGCTAAGTCCATGCGGACTCGGCGGACGGGGTTTGCTATCGCGCGGGCTGGGGCGGTGTCGCTATCTCTTGGGCGGTGACTACACTCCTCACCTTGCCTATAAATAGGACCCCCCCTGGCACATCTACAGTAACCTAAGTAACTTGAGTGAACAGTAAGTTAGGTTGAGCGAAGGGCTGCGGTCTGTGTTTGTCAGTCCGCGCGGATTGTTTCAGGCTGACGGTTTGCTGTGTGCAGGTCGCGCGGATAGCTTCAAGGAGCCAGGAGTTTGGCTGTGACTTCGGTCAAGTACTTGGAAGTGTGCGGTCTCTGCGGACTCAGCAGGAGGTCGCTCTGCGGCTTGTCAGTTCTGTTTCATCTTTGCCAGCTTCAATAACCTGTCCGCCGGCTTCAGGCGGGTAGGGGTGTTCCTCAGTTCAGGTTCAGCAGGAGGCGAATAACGGTGTGTCCGCGCGGCCTCGCGGCTTCGGCGGACTCTGTGTCTATTCGGCGGATTGCAGCTTAGCTCGGGCGATCTCAGCGGACTCGGCGACCTCGCGGTCTCGGCGGACTCCGGTGCTGTCCGTCCGACTTGTTTTTTTGGTGCTTTCTGTTTACAGCTGTTATACTAGCGAAATCATGTCTCGCTATGTATGCCTCGCGTTGTAAAGAAGTGAATGAATAAAAAGACCTGCTTGTGCTTTCATTGTTTGTTGGGATTAACCTCTGTTCCTTGGTTTCCGCTGGTTCAACGTGCGAACTGGGTAGTTCCGAAGATATTAATTTGGCGTTTGGGCTATCTTGCTGACCACGTTGAGAAAATTTAACATGGTATCAGAGGGAGGTTTCTGAGGTTCAGTTGCGTGAGCGGAAGTCAGCCAGTGTTGTTACTCAGTGACTGAGTGGTGATCAACCTGTGTTGTTGCTCGGAGCTTCTGAAAGGTTGCCAACAGGTGTTGCAATGGAAGAGAGTTTTGCAAGAGGTCTGGGCATTGAACTCTTAACGCCGACTAACTTCAAGAAGTGGAAGTCGTGCATGGAGAGTTATCTTCTTGGCGAGGAGCTGTGGGAAGTCGTCGGTGGTGACGACAGGCAGGAAGTCACTGCTGCTTTCGGTACTGCTGAGCAGGTTAGGCTCTGGAGAAGAACAAATGCTAAGGCGGAGTTCATTCTGAAGAGAGCCGTGTCTCCGGAACTGTTTGATCACATCGTTGGGTGTGAGTCGGCTGCTGATATTTGGACAACCATTGATGAGTTGTTCAATAGGAAGAATGTGGCGCGGCTTCAGTTCCTGGAGAATGAGTTGGCCAGGGCAACTCAGGGAGACCTTTCCATCTCCAAGTACTTCTTAAAGATGAAGAGCTTGTGTGCTTAGCTGTCGACACTGGATCCTGATGAGCCTATCTCTGAGGCAAAGATGAAAAGGCACATCATCCGCGGCTTGCGGAAGGAGTATGTGGCCTTTGTCACATCTGTTCAAGGGTGGGCTACTCAGCCGTCTCTGCTGGAGCTGGAGAATCTGCTTGCCTCGCAGGAGAGCTTAGCAAGACAGATGGCTGGAGTGAATCTGAATCAGGAAGGCAGCGAAGCTCTCTTCTCAAGCAAGAAGAAAGGATGGGAAGGGAAGAAGAAGAAGAAGAAGGTGCAGGCCGCTGGTGAGAAGGAGACTTCAACTTCATATCCGCCGGAGAGGAGCAATGCTCCTAAGGACTGGAAGAAGAATCTGAAGTGCTACCGGTGTCATCAGCGAGGGCACTTCAAGCGGGACTGCAAGGTCAAACTGCAGCCTGGGCATGCTGCGGGAAAGGAGGAAGCTTGCTCGAGAAGTGAAGAAGCAGAATGGGGCGGAGCTTTTATGACGGGCACTTGTGTCCGGGCCTTGTCTGCTGAGGACTTGAACAGCGAGTGGATCGTGAACTCCGGGTGTGGTCATCACCTCACCGGAGACAAATCGAAGTTCACCTCCATGCATGCTTACTCAGGTAATGAAGCTATTATCACTGCTGATAATACTGTTTATGCAGTAGAGAAAGAGGGGGTCGTGTCTTTGGGTAGTGATCAGGGGCCACTCACGTTAAGGAGTGTGTATCACGTGCCGGGCATGAAGAAAAACCTCTTCTCGGTGACCAATGCGGTGGACGCTGGGTATCACGTTCTGTTTGGGCCAACAGACGTGAGATTCCTTCGCAACGTATCAGCGGTAAAGGCTGATGTTGCTCATGTTGGGAGGAGGGTGAAGAACTTGTTTGTTCTTTCCACCAGTGCTTATGTTGATAGAATGAGAGCCAATGATAGTGCTGCTATCTGGCATGAGAGGCTGGGGCATGTTGGCATGGACAAGCTGAAGGCAATGTCAAGTAGAAGTTTGGTGCGGGGGTTGTCGAAGTTATCTTCCTTTGGTGATGGGCATGTTTGTGCGGGCTGTCAATACGGTAAGTCACATCGCCTTCCGTTTGATAAATCACAAACAAGGAGCAAGAAGCCACTGGAGTGTATTCATGGCGACCTGATGGGACCAACGGTTACTGCCAGCCTTGGTGGAAGCAGGTACATGCTTGTCTTGGTTGATGACTACTCAAGGTATACTTGGGTGTACTTCTTAAATGAGAAGTCGGAAGCCTTCCGTTTGTTTGTGGAGTTTAAGGAGTTGGTAGAAGGCCGGCTTGGCTTGCGGATTTAGAAGCTTAGAACTGATAACAAGGGTGAGTTTGTCTCCTCCGAGTTTTCTAACTTCTGCAGGAAGCACGAGATCCAACGGGAGCTTACTTGTGCTCACACTCCACAACAAAATGGGGTAGCGGAGCGGAAGATCCGTCATCTGACGGAGACCTGCAAATGCTGGCTTCATGCGAAAGATATCCCAAGGTCCTTTTGGGCGGAGGGAATGTCTTGTGCTGCTTATGTTATCAACCGGATGCCACTCAGCCCTATCAACATGAAGACTCCTATTGAGCTGTTGCTGAATGAGAAGCCGAGTGTTGGACACCTTAGGGTGTTCGGTTCAACTTGCTACGTGCATGTCCCGGATGCTTCACGGACAAAGCTGGATGCGAAGGCAAGGAAACTTGTCTTTGTTGGCTATGATGAGCGGAAGAAGGGATGGAAATGCATGAACCCTGTGACGAAGAAGTTCGTGGTGTCAAGAGACGTTGTCTTTGACGAGCTGACGTCATATGAAGGTGGCTCGGTGGAGCTAACCGGAAGTAGCAAAGTTGATGAAGCACCGGTGGAGGCTGCTGAAGGCTTGGAAGAGGAGCTTGCTGTTTCACCAACAGCTCCTGTTGCTTCGAACTCCGAGGCTGAGCCTTCTGGCTCAGGAAGCAGGGGGAGCACTGCTCAATACTTGCCCCAGGTAGGAGTGGAGCCCGAAGAAGCAACGGAAGCCGTGAGCAAGGAGCCATGTCTTCGGAGATCGAAGAGGGTGGTTAAGCCACCGGCTCGGTACTGTGATGGGAATGCAGTGAGCTTTGTCTCCTGCTTCTTTGCAGGTCCTCTGGATGAGCGAGAGCCTGCAAACTTCAACGAGGCCACTGGAGTAAAGGAGTGGGATGATGCCATGAAAAAAGAGATTGATGCTCTGAAGAAGAATGAAACCTGGGACCTTGTGCCCAAGGTTGATGACGTTACTCCGGTTACTTGCAAGTGGGTGTATAAGTTGAAGAAGAAGGTTGATGGGAGCATTGATCGGTTCAAGGCTCGCCTGGTCGCTAGAGGATTCTCACAGCAGTATGAAGAAGACTATGAGGAGACATTCAGTCCAGTTGCGAAGATGACTTCTGTAAGAGTGGTGATCGCCTTAGCTGCTAGCAAGGGATGGAGGTTGTGGCAACTCGATGTGAAGAATGCCTTTCTTTACGGAGAGATTGACAAGGACATCTTCATGAATCAGCCGCTTGGTTTTGTCTCTGAAAAGCATCCGGACTATGTCTGCAAACTCAGGAAGGCTCTCTATGGGTTGAAGCAAGCTCCTAGAGCGTGATATGAGAAGATTGCAGAGTACTTGCAATTCTGTGGATACCTTGCTTCCAACTCAGATTCAAGCTTGTTTGTCAAGAATAAGGGGGAGCTACGAGTCTTGGTCCTGCTGTATGTGGATGCCATGATCATCACAGGGAACTCGGAGGGGGAAGTAGCAAGGCTCAGGGCTGAGCTTGCTATACGCTTCGAGATGAAATACTTGGGAGAGTTGCATCACTTTCTGGGTCTGGAAGTGGAGAGGAAGGAGTGCGGGGTTCTCATTAGCCAGAAAGGGTATGCTGATCGCATTGTGAAGCGGTTTGGCATGGGCGAAGGGAAGAAGTGCTCTACTCCACTGGAATCTGGGCTGAAGCTTCGACGAGATGAGGGAAGGGTTATTCATGATCCCTTGGTGTTCAGGGCTCTTGTTGGGAGCTTGATTTACTTGACGATTACAAGGCCGGATATTGCTTATGTTGTTGGCCGAGTAAGTCGGTATATGGCTGAACCAAGACAATCTCATCTAGTGGCGGCAAAAGGAATTCTGAAGTATGTCAAGGCTTCTTCTGATATGGGACTCCTCTATAGAAGGGACTCGGAGTTTGCGTTGCTCGGGTACACGGATGCTGACTATGACGGTGATTCGGATGATCGAAGGTCTACTTCAGGTTATGTGTTCACTTGCGGTTCAGCTAGCATCTCGTGGTGTAGCAAGAAGCAGGACTCAGTGTCAGTTTCAACCACGGAGGCGGAGTATAAGGCTTCGGCCTTGGCTGCTCGGGAAGTCGTTTGGTTGAGGAGGCTTATAAAGGATGTTCATGAAGAAGTGCAAGAGCCTACTTTACTCCGGGGTGACAATGAGAGTGATCTCAAACTGGTTAGCAATCCAGTGTGTCACGCCAGAACCAAGCATGTAGAGATTGATCACCATTTCATCAGAGAGAAGGTGTTAGAAGAATCTCTGCTGGTCGGGCATGCTCGGAGTGAAGATAATCTTGTTGACATCTTCACGAAGCCACTGTCGAAGGGACCCTTTGAACGCTTGCGCAGCTTGCTGGGCTTGGTCACCACTTCCCACTTCAAGGGGGAGTGTTGAAATTTGTGAAGTGGAAGTGGGTGACGGGACAGGCCGGGCGGCCTGGGGCGGACAGCTTTGGCGGACTAGGCGGACTGGGCGGACTGAGATGTGCGGCATGGTGGAAGGTCTAGTGGAAAGCCGGCTGTCTTCTGAGCGGCTTGTTGCATGAAGTCCGCGGACTATGCGGCCTGGTTTCTGCGGATAGGGTGTTTGCTGATTGGCTTTGCCAAGGAGCGGCCTGAGCGGATGGAGGCTTGCGGACTGGTGCATAGCTCAGTGGCCGCGGGTGCAAGCTTGTGCTGATAGGCGGTTTGGCTCGTGTCCGCGGGAAGCTTGCGGACTGGAGTGTCCGCGGTGTGGGCTGTTGCGGACTGGGATTGGAGCTTGGCTGAGGCCTTGTCGAGCTCTGGTGACACAGCAGGCGATTTGCTGTGGAGGTCGATTGGCGGACTGGTTTTGGAGTCCGGGGATGGCTGCTGCGTTGGACAGTAGTGCGAGGAGCTCGCGGACTGATGGCGGTCTGTGCTAGGGTGTTTGGCGGACGGGAGTTTGTGTCCGCCATGCTCGCATTGGCCCTTGATGGTTTTGGACTTGGTCACACTTTGTGCCAAGGCCATGGTGTCCGCGGTATCCGCCAAGCCCGCTGTGACCGGGCGGACTGTTGCTGTCTTCCTTTGGTTGTGGACTTGTGGCGGATTGAGGTGTGAGTCTTGCGGACTGCCTCGGGTTGGTGCGGACTGCCATTAAAGGGGGTTGTTGTCCTGCAGTGGTTGGAGCTTTGCGGGCTGATTCCTTGTCCGCTTAGCTTGGGCGGACTGGAGAGGGTTCGTCAATGGTTGCCTTGCTCCTGGCGGTTTTCCTTGGTATCCGGCTAAGTCCATGCGGACTCGGCGGACGGGGTTTGCTATCGCACGGGCTGGGGCGGTGTCGCTATCTCTTGGGCGGTGACCACACTCCTCACCTTGCCTATAAATAGGACCCCCCTGGCACATCTACAGTAACCTAAGTAACTTGAGTGAACAGTAAGTTGGGTTGAGCGAAGGGCTGCAGTCTGTGTTTGTCAGTCCGCGCGGATTGTTTCAGGCTGACGGTTTGCTGTGTGCAGCTCGTGCGGATAGCTTCAAGGAGCCAGGAGTTTGGCTGTGACTTCGGTCAAGTACTTGGAAGTGTGCGGTCTCTGCGGACTCAGCAGGAGGTCGCTCTGCGGCTTGTCAGTTCTGTTTCATCTTTGCCAGCTTCAATAACCTGTCCGCCGGCTTCAGGCGGGTATGGGTGTTCCTCAGTTCAGGTTCAGCAGGAGACGAATAACGGTGTGTCCGCGCGGCCTCGCGGCTTCGGCGGACTCCGTGTCTATTCGGCGGATTGCAGCTT
Source organism: Platanthera guangdongensis (assembly GCA_039583875.1). Taxonomy (NCBI): domain Eukaryota; kingdom Viridiplantae; phylum Streptophyta; class Magnoliopsida; order Asparagales; family Orchidaceae; genus Platanthera; species Platanthera guangdongensis. The sequence continues at coordinate 158,243,946 of CM077167.1, forward strand.
AGCTCGGGCGATCTCAGCGGACTCGGCGACCTCGCGGTCTCGGCGGACTCCGGTGCTGTCCGTCCGGCTTGTTTTTTTGGTGCTTTCTGTTTACAGCTGTTATACTAGCGAAATCATGTCTCGCTATGTATGCCTCGCGTTGTAAAGAAGTGAATGAATAAAAAGACCTGCTTGTGCTTTCATTGTTTGTTGGGATTAACCTCTGTTCCTTGGTTTCCGCTGGTTCAACGTGCGAACTGGGTAGTTCCGAAGATATTAATTTGGCGTTTGGACTATCTTGCTGACCACGTTGAGAAAATTTAACAGAGCCAGTGTAGTGCCGGAGAGGCAGAAAGAGCGAAAGAGAGAGGAGCCGAGGGGAAGGGAAGAGCCCAAGAGGGTGGAGGAGCTGAGGAGGCAGGAGAGGCCTCGTAGGCCAGAGGAGCCCCTTCATTCACCAGTCGAGTGTATGCCCCTTCTGTCACTCCACCTAAGCCCTCCAACGGCTTCCAGTTTCTTTTCCTCCACCCAATCGAGTGTATGCCCCCTCGACTGCAATCGGCGGTCCACACCGATGCAACACCGCCAACCCCACCCATGGATCCAACCATCCTTCGTTGTCTGGACAACCAAGACAGCGCCATCGCATCCTTGCAGGCCCTCATACCATGCATGGATGTCGAGATTGACTCCCTCTTGGCCGGTCGCCCAACCACGTCTGTGTCGTCCAACGCTGATTCACCATCCCTCTTTGGAGCTTCCTTGGACCCCGACCAAGCCACAACCCCCCTGCCCAAGGGGTTCTCATAGGGGACTCATTCCTTTGATGTTCCCTCATTCAACGACACCTATCCCATGGGATGGATTGCCCGGGCCGAACAGTTCTTCGGTATTTAGTAGATCGCTGAGGCACAGAAGCTCAGCACGACAATGATCGTCATGGAGGGCTCCGCTCTCCTTTGGGTGCACTTTCTATGTCAATCTAAACCGGCCATATCTTGATCGGGCCTTCAACATGAGCTCATTCGCCGTTATGACAACCACTACTCAGGCTACACGGTGGAGCGACTCAGCGACGCCCGTTAGACACCCGTTACTCACCTCCTGTTCAACAAATAGTAGAATGACTTGCAGAGCAAGGGTTTGTGCTACCATTGCAGGCAACCCTACTCGCCCAATCTTAATTATCCTGTCGAGTTCGGGCCCTCATCGAGGATGACTTGGATGAGATCAACATGGATGACTTTGACGCATTTATGATTACGGATGTACTGCCGGATGGAGCTTCGGGCATCTCTGTAGTTGCCCACCCACGGGCGCATCACTACTAGATGGCGGGCGGCATCTCGACCTTGGGGTCAAGGTCGATTTTCTAGCGTGATGGATTGTTATGCATGTGCGTATTATTACTATTGTTATAATTCCTATTTTAAACAATATGTATTAGGGTTTATGTGAGCTCCCTCCCTATATAAGGAGGTGGCAAGGAGTGCTATGGATCATCTTTTATCATTTAAGGTTTTGAGATCTCCACTTGGAGAGGGATTTCTAGGAGGAACCAGCCTTCTGAAGTTAGGCCTGAGCATACCTTGTGATTGTATCCAGTTCATTGTCTATTGCAAGTATTGTTTTCCTCTTCGTAACATTAGTAAAAACATTTTTTTCTAAAATACGTTTTAACTCCCTGTTTACCACTTCTACTTGGACACTTGTTTGAGGGTAGTAGGGGCTAGATAACCTGTGTGTAACACCGCATTTAGAAATAGTTTTTGAAAATTGAGTGTTACAAAAATGCGTACCCCTATCACTAACAATTGTCTGCCGTGTTCCAAAACGAGAAAATAATTTTTTAAGAAAAAGGGTAACGACAAGGGCATCATTGGTGGGAAGGGCTTACGCTTTTGCCCACCAGACACATAGTTGACCGCTATCAAAATAGAACTATTTCCAAAAGAGGAAGATAACGAGCAAAGCAAGGAGTGAGGAGAGTTATTACCTTATAAAGTGTGAGGAGGCGTTCTTCGGGAAATGTAACATCAATTTCCTCCTCTAAAAGCACTTTCCAATTGGGGTTCTCCAACCGAGAGAGGTGATGAGTCGCTAAATTTTTCACTCCATTTTTTGTCTTAGATCTCTAAATCAAATTCTTGTAATAACATGATCCACCTAATCAATCTTGCCTTGACATCAGTTTTAGTTAGCGAATAATGTAAAACCGAGTGATCAGTAAAAACAATTACTTTAAATAAAGTAATGTCGGAATGAAATTTATCAAATGCAAAAATAATGGCTAAAAGTTCCTTCTCAGTGGTGGTGTAATTTTCTTGTGCGGTGCTAAGAGTATTGCTTGCATAAAATATATGATGAAATTTTTTATTAATGTGTTGTCCTAAGACCACATCTACGACAAAACTGCTTGTGTCACACAATTTCAAAAAGAAGATCCCAATTAGAAGCTATCATAATTGGTGTGTTTATAAGTTTTTCTTTAATTATTGAAAACAAGTGTAAAGAATTTTCATCAAAAAAGAAAGACACATCTTTTTTAATAAGGGGCATAGTGATTTTAGAAAAATCTTTTATGAACCGGCGATAGAAACCGACATGTCCCAAAAAAACTTCGTACGATCTTAACGTTTGAAAGAGATAGTTTTTCAATAGTTTTAATTTTAGCTTTATCTACCTCTATTCTATGATTTGAAATTTTAGATCCAATGACCAAATCTTCACGTACCATAAAATGACATTTTTCCCAATTTAACACTAAATTAGTGTACTCACATCTTTGGAGAACACAAAAAAACACTACCATTGTATCCTCCACAAGTTCATCAAAATTTGCTAGCATACATATTTGGAATGTAGTCAGCGCATTGCAATGGCCAAATGACATCCTTCGATAGGCGAAGGTGCTAAAAGGACACGTGAAGCTAGTTTTCTCTTGGCCCTCGGGAGCGATTGAGATTTGGAAATATCCCGAGAGACCATCAAGAAAACAATAAAAGAGTGCCCGGATAGTTGTTCAAGTATTTGATCCATGAACGATAAAGGAAAGTGATCCTTGCGAGCAACATCATTTAATTTACAGTAGTCGATGCACACTCGCCATCCGGTAACAATGCGAGTTGGGATTAATCCATTTTTATCATTTGGAATTACTGTAATCACTCCTTTTGTAGGCACAACTTAGACTGGACTAATCCAAGTGCTATCCGATATTGGATAAATAATTCCCGCATCTAATAATTTAATCCGGACTAACCCAAGTGCTATCCAATTTTATTCATCAAGTTGATTCTCAGCCTATTGTTTTGACCTAGATTCTCAGCCTAATTGGGTGGCAGCTACTAAAGGTAAGCCTTCTAATGACCATGTTGAGCATTTGTTGCGACGTGATGCAGATGAGTTCTCCTTCTTATCCCACGTGGTCCATAAGGTTAAAGTGAGTACTCATCCTCATCAGGTTGGTGAACTAACATCTCTTTCAAGAGAAGAACAAGACCCTTCACCCTTTTCAGATATCATTTGCCGTGACCAAGCTCCAGTTAGGTTTGAAGTGCCTCATCTACCTCAGTTCACTGGAAAAGAAGATTCAGCTTACCACTAATTTTGAGTTTGCAATGACTCTGCTAGACCCATTTTATAGTATCCACTGCAAGCTATTGTCCATGACTCTTGGTGGGAAAGCTAGAGATTGTTTTTATTATTTGCCACCTCGATCCATCAACTTTTTGCAAACTTTCGAAGGAGAAGCAAAAAAGAGGTCCTCGAACACTTCCAAATCAAGCAAGGCGAGTTTGAGACTTTGTTATTATATTGATAGATTCCAAGAAGAAATTCTTGGCATCAATGATGTTGATCAGATCATGTATCAAGTTGCTTTAATGTGCGGCCTCCAACAAGGATGGTTTCAATTTAAAGTAAATCGTGATTCACCCAAGTCCTATAGAGGCCCCATTAGTAAAGTTAACAACTTCATCGAAGGAGAGAAGGCAAACCCAAATTTTATCTCCTCTCTTTCCCAAGTGATACATCAAAAGAAGTAGAATTCTCTTTGTAGCTGCCCCCTGCTAGTTATGAGACCCATTCTTCAGAATGCCGTCAAGAGTCCAATCCACTAGTAGCTCAACATGAGATGCATTCTCATCATCAACATTCATCTACACCTCGACATTTTCGACAATCAAGATAGTCAAAGTCATGCTCTATTTCCTGTGATATATCTCCACGACCTATGTCATCTACATATACTCAGGTTCATTCTAGCTGGTTATATGCGCCTACTCGCGCATACAAGCGAAATGACTCTAAAAAAGAATATACAAATTTAATTATCTCTATGGAAGAAACTCTTCAAATTATGCAGAAGGAGCCAGATTTTATAAGTCCTCCCATCATGCGACCTGATCATGGGATCCACCACAATGACTTCTTTTGTCAATATCATATGAGTGTTGTCCATGATACAGAAAGGTGTCAAGCTCTTCAAAGACTTGTGAAAAAAATTGCTAAAGGAAAACAAGCTACGAGAACACCTTCGGTGGTTAGATTCACCTTCCTAAAACTCTTTCAATTATCTTTGTACTAGTTTGCTTCTTAATTGTTTGCAGGAATGAACATTAGATGAAAACATTAAGGTTGTAAACCCACCTTACGATGATCACCTTGATTAAATAAGGCTGTAAACCTACCTTACGGTGGCCTCCCCGATTAAATAAGGTTGCAAACCTACCTTACGGTGGCCTCCCCGATTAAATAAGTCTGCAAACCTACCTTACTGTGGTCACCCCTATTAAATAAGTTTGTAAACCTACCTATTGGGGTCGCTCCGATTAAATAAGGATGTAAACCCATTTTACGTTGGTCGCCCTGATTAAATAAGGCTGTAAACCCACCTTACGATGGTCGCTCCGATTAAATAAGGTTATGGGCCCACCTTACAGGTGGTTGCGATCAAATAAGGTTGTAAACCCACCATACAGTGGTGGCCCTGGTCCAATCTCGAGTGATGATTTGTAGTTACTTGGATCTCCGCTGACAGTTGTCACGCCTCTGCATCCCTCTGCATCAAGGAAGGTCCAGGTGATTGATGAGCTCATGTACTAATGGAAGGATGACTTTTCTGAGGAAAACAATGCCATTGGACACCTGCCCAATTGGTCATTCTTGCGTCTAGCCCTTGAAGTCTTATTATGGAATCCATCAAATATTATCGCGAGCCTATGACCTTATCCCATGGAAATAGGGGATCAAAAGTATTTTGCGGACAAAACCTTAATGTCTAGGTAACTTCATTATGCTTCATGTAGCTCCACCTCTTATCAAAAATATCACTGACAATGACCATATGTTCGCACATGATGAGCCTATTAGCTCTTATTTACATGTAATGTATATATTCATTTTGTGGAAGCTATCATAGTCCACACACCTCATCTTATGCGAACTCAATGCGCATGCCCTCATAGGCCCCATCAGACTCATTGCTGATCTCTCTATAGGAATTCATGTCACTTTATATGTTGATTATTTATTCTGCAAAAATGCTTCAGGATATAAGAATCACATTCAATCATGATCAGCTATCCAGAACTCTTATATTATTCTGGATTTTAATCCAGTCCGACAATATGCTATTATTCCAGATTTTCGTCTGACAATAGCCAACTCAAAATTTTCACACTTTTTCCTTGTCGCCACATCCCTGCGACACTCACCCAACTGTTATTCTACCCCATAACTACCACCATGCGCGCTTCAAATTCAGACCAACGTTCACTCTGCCACATGACCTTACACTTCCACACGCTTACGACCACTTCAACCACCTCCGACTCAACTTGAACCTCATTAATGCTATGTCGTGCCATTACCCCCATTTGCTGAAACAATTGCCATAAAACCAGGTAGAAAACATGTTTTAAACATGTCTAAAACAAGATTTGAATAGGACAGCTTTCACAAATGCTCTTTAACCGATCAGATTCTTGTAGGAAATGCATAACAAAATCAATAAAATATTTTTCAACAATTTTGATTCATATATTCCAGTCCTAAACATCAAGTGGAGTAATAAACTTCAAGATTACATGTAACGGTCTCCCAAGCAAACTGCTCGAAAGGACGATCGCCGACACCCCCAACACACAGCTTGAAAGGATCAGTCTCAACAGGTTCGCGGACCGTACAACTCAACTCCTCTTCATGCCCACTGGCGGGTTATGGGAGGTTGCAACTTCCCTTCAATGAGGGAAACTCATGTTAAGTAGATAGCGCGGGGACTTCCCGCTACTACACTGACCAAATCACACTTAACAATAGAGTTTCTCCACTGAAGTTGAGTTTCCCTCATCAAAAGGAGGTTGCAGCCTTCAACAACCCACAAGTGGACATGGAGAGCGGTTGAGGTCTATGGTCTGCAATCCTGTTGAGGCTACCCCTTTCGAGCTATGTGCTGGGGTGCCGCCGGTCGTTCTTTGGAGATGTGTGCTGGGGAGACTGCTACAAAAAAATGCACTTTTTTATAACGGTCTAAGACAGCCCCACTCCGAAATTCACTGGGGGGCTGTTAGTCGGAATTCACCGGACCTAGCCTTCCATGGCACCGTTCGGGCTACAACCCAAACACCCCAACTTGTTTCCGGTCCCACCACAGGGCACAACGGGTTGTTGGAGGTCGTATCCTCCCTTTGATGAGGGAAGTTCAAGTTAAGCGGACAGCGCAAAGACTTCCCAGGAGGTCACCCATCTCGCCGCTACTTTTGCCCAAGCACGCTTTACTATATAGTTTCTCCACTCGTCATCACCAATTGAGCTAGGCGAGAGTAGTGGCAGGATGAGTGATCTCCTGGGAAGTTCCTGCGTTGTCTGCTTAACTATAGAATTTTTCTCATCAAAGGGAGACTACGACCTCCAACAGCCCACACTGCCCTGTGGTGGAACTAGAGATGGGTTGGGGTGTTTGTGCTGCAGCCCGGACGGTGCCATGGAAGGCTAGGTCCGGTGGATTCCGACTAACAGCCCCCAGTGAATTCGGGGGTGGGCCTGTCCTGGACCGTTACATTATAGATGACATTTGAACCTATTATGAGCAGAGCCATTATGCTCTCTTTATTTTATAGTACTGATTTACATGGTTTTATGATTTGATAGGCAAGGAAGTTGCAGGAAAAAGGATGGCAACCCAGGTGGTTCAGGAAAGATGGTGAGGATGACTGTTATCTGTATGCCGGTGGGTATTGGGAAGCAAGAGAGAAAAGAAAGTGGGATGGAATTCCTAATATATTTGGTCAAAACGCTGCTATGCAGGGTGTAGAGTAAGGCCTTCTTTTATAGTTCTTTAATTATTTGTTATCCCTTCAGCTGACCTGATACTGCTTTGACTGGATATGGGATGGTGTAAATTATTGAATATGTGAAAAAACCCAGTTCCAGTAAAACTTCTATCCTATAAATAGTATTATTAACTATAAGTGTGATTAGACTGTGGCTTTGTTCGGCGCGGCATATTTGCTCCAGTGAATTTGGTCAAAAACGCCATTATCATAGAATATATATTTGGCAAGACAAAGGTTATTACCGCTACCAAGAAAACAAACTAGTTTTGAGCATAAAATGTATGATTTTTTTTAGATAAGGTCGGGTGTTAACGAACGACGGTTCATGACCACCGCGTCCACGACCGGCCCCACAACGCCAAATGAAGCCTAAGGCTCTGTTTGGTTGGGCTGTTGCTGATGGAAAATTGCTGATGAACTGTTGCTGATAGAAAAAGTGCTGATTATGGAAAACAGAGTTTTGTTAAAAAGTTGTTTGGATACAAAAAGGAGTTGAGTGAAATTTTTTTTCCTAATAAAAAAACTGTTTGGGTCAAATTTGGAAATGTTATGCAATTTCCTGAATGCAAAATGTTTTCTAATGCAAATGTTAAGCAATTTCGTTCATCCTGAATTTTCCTGTAATTTTCAGATCTGAAACAAACTGTAATCCGTGAGCTAGGAAGTAGTAATTTGAAGTGCTTCATGATTTAAAATTCGTTCCAAATCTGCTGCAGCTAATCTAGTATTCGAATTCTCGTGAATCCGTACCTCTGTTTCACTTCCACATCTCATGAATGTTCAATGCATACAAGCTAAATAGAAAATTTATTTCAAAAAAATTACTCCAGATCGGAGCAAGGAGGATCTAATAGAGATTAGTGAAAACTCTAGAAAATTGTGTATAACAGCTAGCAGATTGTCGAGTCCAACGAATTACAGATCCCGATCAAGGATGAGAGAAATACCAAATCAAATCAAAACAGAAAGCCAAACAAATCCTTTAGCGTTAGTTTATATCACAAGGGAAGAAGGACGAGATGGACGGAGAAGAATTGACGTGGAAGAAAAATAAGGACGCGCGAGCTTGGACTCGTCACTGGAGCTTGGCACCCTCACCGGTGAGTTAGCGAGAATGGGCAGCTGATGGGGAGAGATCAGTGGTCAGGGACGCCGCTGCTACCGCTCCGGGAATAAGAGGAGCGATCGAGGAAACACCGGGAAGAGGGAAGAAAGAGGCGCGACCGGGAAACACCGGGAAGAGGAGGCGCACAGGGAAGCGAATCGGGTCTGGACAACCTGCACGGGGACGCCGCTGCTACTGCCGTCGGGGAAGGGAAGGGCTGGTGCCATCGCGCCTTAGGTCAGGAGATTTGTTGCGGCGGAAGCGGAACGGGGATTGTTTTCGCGTCTGGGGCCTAATGTAAAACCGCGGAAGCTAGGAAACGGAATTTTGTAAATCAGCCGAGCCAAACGCTGCTTTTTCACAAAATTGCGTTGCGTTTCCACCGCACCACAGGCCATCAGCCCAACCAAACGCCACCTAAGGCTCCGTTTGGCATGGCGGCGGCGGCCGTGAACACGGTAGTTATCAACCTTCATTCGTGAACGTCCAACCTCACCTAAGGAACTTCATCCACTTTTATATTCAAAATTAGTTATTTTTTCTTAGCGGGGGTCACAACCATTGTCTTACCAAATATGCACTCTATGACGGTGACGTTTTTGTCCAAACTCACCGGGGCAAAATGCCATGCCAAACAGAGCCTAAGTCTACAGGATTACTTGCTAAAGAAGGAAGTTGTTTCAAAGAACTTATCTCTATAGTATCCAGTTATATTAGGAAATGAAATCAAAATCATGTGTGTTTGATGAGGTTATTTCACCAGGCATGTATTGCTGAAGCGCTGAGGTAGAAATTCATTTCAGTTGTTTTTTTGCAGCTTTTGCTGGATAAATGTTATTCCAAAATGCTCTTCCATTATGCCAAATGACTAGTCTGGAAAATATTACTTATTTTCTTTCTCTAACCACTGCTAAAAAGTAATCCCTACAGATATGTTTGTAATTGCCGATATGACGAAGTGGATTAGTTGGCGTGGCGATATTTAGATCCCGAGTGCTTCTTAGGGCAACTTAATTGCCGCATGAGACGAAGATATTGGAAGAATTGCTTATATGTGAGAGGTTCATAAAAATATGAATGTACACTGATGTTTTGCATACTAAGACTGCGTTTGGCGCAACTTATTTGCTCCGGTCAGGTTGGACAAAAACGTTATTGTCATACCAAAATTTTATGTCCCAAGCTACATTTATCATACCAAACATACATTATTTGACAATGACGTTTATGTCCAACCTCACCAGAGCAAATAAGCCGCACCAAACGCTGCCTAAATGATTATATGTGATACTTTATTGAATAGGGAAATCCTATATATATAATCAAGGCTAACTCCTTGTGTGAATTATAAAATAAAATAATTGTTACTTTTAATAACACATGAAATCCGTTTTAAGGGTCTGTTTGGCGCAGCTCTGGCGGCTGGAAAATCTCTATTCCAGCCGCCAGAGCTGTTTTATATGTGTTTGGGACAGCTCCCTGTGAAGAGCTTTTCAATCCGCCAGAGCTGTTTTGCAGCTTTTCAGAAATCTCCCTCCCCCCAGCTTCTGCTCTTGCAAAATAGCTTTCTCTCTCACAGGTTTTGGAAATCTAATGGTTTCTTCAGATGGAACATGCTTAGAGGTCGGACGGCCTTCCTCCGGCGATTCCGAGCCCCTGACGGCCTTCTTCCGGCGATTCCGAGCCCCCGACGTCCTTCCTCGGGCGATTCCGAGCGCACTTCTGCACAGAATACCCAAACACTCTGCAGCTTTTCAAAACTGCTCCCCAGAAATCTATTTTAAAACAGCTCTATCCGGACAGCAGCTTTTCAATCCGCCAGAGCTGTCCCAAACAGAGCCTAAGTCTAAACATGAAATAAAAATAATATTTCTAATAATAGCATGTATGTAATAATTGTTATCTAACTATATTTCAAGCCCAGCATGCAGATATGTGTGATAAGTTCAATACAACTATATATGACATCCATTTTTAACTTTTACGTGTACGTTGACATTAGATATCATATTTCGCTTTTTTAGCTCCTACAGATTTACACAAATGTGAGAACCATATCTATTATTCAATACTCAAGATGAAGAAGTAAGAAGACCGAGTTTGTGACATACATATATATATATATACATATATATATAGATATATATAGATATATATATATATATATATATGTATACATGTATGTGTATACATGTATGTGTATACATGTATGTGTATACATGTATGTGTATACATGTATGTGTATACATGTATGTGTATACATGTATGTGTATACATGTATATATCTTTACCATATATAAAGAAATACTGTGGTCTGTGAATATCATGAGTTCAAAATTCCACAAACCGTTAGATCATGACTTCATAATTCAATAACCGTCTGATCGAGCACAATAAAATCACTCTATCTTTCACATTTTAGTAGGTCTCCTAAACCTACTACTAGAGTGTCCTAAACCTATGTGAAATTACGATTTTGCCCCTGTAACTCATAAAAAATCGGATGACTGACTTTTAAAATGATATTTAAATTCAAACACGGCTATCAGGTTTTGGGATCGATCCCAAAACCTGAAGGACAGGAGAAACAACTCTATCCAATGAAGCAAGGAGGCAACTTTGATATTTATTCAAATAATTTATACATATATTGTTATATTTTATGTATTCTTATATAAATAATATAAATATATGTATAATATAATTCATTATTATATATAAATATACTATATCTAATAATTATATATATTATTCATTATATATATATTTATAATTATAATTTTAAATTTTGTTATTTATAAAATTATATTTACTTTATCTTTTTCTTAAATTATTGTCGTGGGCGGGCAAAGTCTGCCGAGGGTGGGTCGGATACAGTTGTGCGAGATTGTAGTAGCGGGTCGGGTACAGTCGCGCGGGGCCGTAGGGACGGGCCGGGTACTGTCACGATTGGCAGTAGGGGCGGAGCCCCGTGTCGGGCACTTCTTTAAATCCTGGAAATTTAGTAAACAATTCCTCTTCAAATGTTTAGGCTTTCTACAGTACTGCCAATTTCCTTCTTTAACCACTCCCTTACTCTTTAGTGTTGGAGACTTAAGGTTAAACTCGGATCACATATTAGTTTTCTTAAAACCCTTGGCCGCCTTACCCATGATTTTGTGTACCGTCGGTATGTGACTAGCAGACTTGACATTCCTCATATTATTTTTGGCAATTTTTAATGTGTTTAGCAGCTCTATTAATCTCATTCATATTATAATTCATGATAAACTTTTCATAACTATCCGACAATGATTGCAAGATTAAATCAGTGGTCAGCTCTTGGTTCATTAGAAAACTCAACCACTGAAAGTTCTCAATGTACTAAGGCTCTGTTTGGCGCCGCGTTTTTGTACCGGTGTGCTGCGGATTCCTGTGCAGCTCCGCCAAATGGAAATTTCAGCCCGGATTTTGCAGTCGCCGACGCCCGGTAATCTCGCGATATTTTCTCACGACTCCAGATCGCAGAAACAGGGCGATTCGGAGTCGCGGATTTTTCTTGCGATTCGTCGCTGCAAACCGCCCTCGCGAAACAATCCTGACCGCCGAATCACGACATCGCTCCCTCTTCTCTTTCAGAGGCCACCATCGACGACGAAGCAGGCGAGCAATTTCACAAATCAGGCTTCCTCCAGTTTCCCTGTCGCCGACAACGAAGAATCTCTAGTAGGTTTTCCTTTTCCTGTACCCTGGTGGTTCTTCTTCCTAATCACCCTTTTTTGTGTCCAGTTTTTTGTTGATTTGCAGAACTTTTCTATCCAAATCTGTCCATATATCTTGTTTATTGTTTGTCGTAACCTGTGTTTTTTTTCATAGATCTGTACATATATATCTTGTTTCATGGTTTGGTTTAGGTTATGGTTTCTTTAATAAAATTTCGACTTCAGTTGCTATTAGATAATTCTTGTTCTTGTTCATGGTTATTGTTCTGTATAGATAATTCTTGTTCATGTTATTGTTTTCTAGAACTGTGCACCGCATATCTGTATTGCCAAACAGATTAAACAGATTCTCCGTTTGAAACAACTCTACAAAAGCTGTTCATCCAAACAGTTTCACAGATTCTGGCAGCACTCTGCAAAACAGCTGATTATTTCACCACTACTTCTCACCACTGCTTCTGCAATCGCTGTAGCTGAGACAAACAGAGCCTAAATCATCTTAAGTACATGAGTTCTCACTAGGCCATGAGCTTTCTTGCAAATATCTTTCTCTACATGAGATGTAGTAATAGGTGGCTCTTCGAGAGAATCTTCCTCCGAGACATGGATCTTTCGCATCTATTTGAGGAAATCCTCAAATTTCTATATCAATCCATGATATTTTTCTCATTGAGCCTGTCTTTCTCAAGGACTGATCGTAGGGACAAGGTGACATGTGTGTAACTTGCCATGGAGAATATTCAATAAAATCGGTCAAAGTTTAAATTAATACTATTTTCAAATTATATATTTTATTTTAATAAGATCTTTTATTTAAATTAGCTCATTATTTTCTTCCAATTAATAACTCTTAATATTAATTTGAGAGTTTAAGGCTCTATTTGTTTGGGCGTTTTGGTGCTCCGTTTTGGGCACCACGGGCTTGAGGTTTCGATGCATATATATACATATACATATACATATACATATACATATATATATACATAAGTATACATATACATATAATATATACATATACATATATATATATATACATATATATATATATATATATATATATATATATATATACATATACATATAGACACAAGACTAGGAACACAAGGGGAAAAATCGGTCTCATGTGGAGTTCGACCCTTGGGGAAGGGGTGACCGCGCACCTACTACCCTCAAGCAAACGATCTAGACACAAGACTAGGAACACAAGGGGACAGACCCAAGGTCTCAGCGTGGAGGACCCGCCGCATACCCGAAGACTAACTAACTCTTCCCCTCCCAAGCAAAGGGTGAGCTAAGGCACCTTCGGAGGGCTCTCTTGGCCGACCGGAACATCTAAGGAGGATCTCCAGATCCACCCCCAAACTAGAGGTGCCACCTCGGGTCTATGTAAAATGTTTCCCGCCCGCCTTACTATTGGCGCAAAACCGCCCGACAGCCCTATTCTACGCAGCCCCAATTGGGCCTAATAATAGCGGAACTCCGCTACTCTGAAAGGATGGCAACGGACCATCAGGGGCTTCCCGGCATCTATACCTCGGGGCCCACAGGGGGGAGCGGTTCACGAACACGCCGCTCGCCCAAGACAGGAGGAGTAAGCTACATTCTCAGAGCATCACAGATATAAAAGAATATTACAGGAATATAAATTCCATACTCGGCACGCAGGCCGACAATATAAACAAAAAGGCCTTCGATGGCCGGCACAAGCTTGAGCTTAAGCCCGCTACTCCCCGCCTGGTACTACAACACCTGTACGCCAACGTCTCGACGAGCGGCGGCCAACTAGTCATCAGTCAGCTAATAAAAAGCGGGGCAAACATATTGCGACACACCCCCCTTTTTTGGGGCTTATGGCGTGCATTCCCTGCAAGTGGCTAATAAACAACTTTCTCGGAGTCTTCTCGAGTCTTCTCCGGGAACCCAGAACATCACCAATCCGGCTCACACGTCCGGATGGGCTTCACACAGCATGCCTAAACCCGTACTTACGCTTCGCGGTACTAATGCAATTAACTGCGGTGGACGTACACGTCACCCGTCGGAAAGCTCCCTTCCCCCCACTCGTTGGTGGAGAGGGGATTCCATGCAAAAGTATGGTAATTGAGGGCTTCACTTGCCCAAGTAGAAACATCGTTACCCTTGACGCGTGCTTGGCGGCGATGCGGGAGAGGAGCTCCTAGTCGACCTTACTCCAGGCGACTGCGGCGGTGAAGGAGAGCTAGGGCTCAGCCAGCCTTGCTCCAGGCGACGGTAGGGCCTCTCTTTTTGGTAGCTATGAGAATGCAGGAAACCCCAAAAACTGCAGCTTCTTCTTCTCAATCAGATTGCGTGAAAGAAATCTATCAACATACGGAATAGCATGAAACAGGAATTGGCAACGAGCTTATACTCCTCTGTCACCTCCACCAACCAATCCACCCAAATCTCTTTCATGCTGGCCGACTCATCCTTCATCTGCACCGTCTCCCTTAGAAATAATGAGTAATGCTCCGATACATTCCACTGCCAGGGGGAATCCGAGGTCCAGGAGATGACCCCGCAGGCTGGAGGTGTTGACCAACTTGATACATAGAAGAGGTAGTAGAGTAAGGTCCAGCTCAAGATAAATACTAGAAGGAATTCCAGGTGAGCCTGTTGGCGTTCGGTAACGAAGAAGAGCCAATCCCAAAACCTCCATAGCCACAGAGCCGGGCAATGATGAATGAGAAACCCAAAGCCAGCCCATCACCATAGCCATCAATTCCAGTGCCTGCTACCAGTTGGGCCTGCGATGAAGCAACTGGAACAATCGCCCTGGTCTCCATCCGCCTTCGACAAAGAATCTTCCTCAAAGGAAACGCCGGCAGCGGGGGAACACGGGGCTGTAGGGCCGGAGGTGCACTTGCTGCTCCAGGCCGACGGAGAGAGAGAGGGGGGGCGGCGGCTGCGCTGCTTTGCCGACGACGGGAGAGAGCTTGGGAAGGAGGTCGTGCCTGTCCTGGGCGGTGGCCGGAGAGAGAGAGGGGGCGGGCGGCGGCAGCGCTGCTTTGCCGACGACGACGAGAGAGAGAGGGAGGCGGGGGCTCAGGTTGCCTCTATAGGCGGCGGTGGCGAGAGAGAGAGGAGGTGGGAGGCGGGGTGCTGCTGCTCCGGGCCGAGAGGGAAAGCGGCGGGGGTGGGGCGGCTCCTCTCTTAGCCGAACCCTAGCAGGCCCGTCCCAAAAAAACCCCCGCCTGATCCTCTTCTCCTTCTTCCATTACTCCCCTGCTTTTTTTTCTTTTCTTTTTTCTCTTCTTTTTTCTGTCCATCCCGACCCCTAGCCTGCACCCTCTTTTTTTATCCCCTCATCCATACATATAATATTTATATATTATTTATATATATAATATCTATATATATAATATATATATATTTATATATAATATATATTATATATTATATATTATTATATATATATATATATATTTTAACCTATTCGCATGAACCTCCGCACGCACGCACGAGGACCGCACGCCTCCGAACAGGACGCACCAACTCGTCGCCCACAACACGCCCTAGGCTGACATTTGGGGAGGGTCCCACTCGCCCGGCTACGGGGTTGTACACAATCCCCGCTCTTTACGAGCTTGGCACAAGCTCGGAAAGAATCATCCAACCCAACGTTCCGGCGAGTGGAGCCGACCCAAAAAAAAAAGTTTGAGAGAAACTGGAATCTGCGCTTGGAGCACACGATCTCTTCACGACCTTTCTGATCTTTTGAATCGCTCGATACCTTTGGCTCACTGCTATCGAATTGCCCTTATACCATTACTTACAACAAGTATACAATTTCTTGTGATATCGTGAAACAACGAAGCCGTATATTTTGTATCTCATTGTGCACGCGGAGCTAATCCTTTCCCCCCAGGTGTGCCTACAGCCCTGCCAGCTAGTGAGAGCCTGACAGCGAGTCTACCCAGGGCCGAGCAGCACTCGGGTCCCTTACCCCCCAGGTGTGCCTTCAGCCCGCCAGCTAGTGGGAGCCTGACAGCGAGTCTACCCGGGGCCGAGCATCACTCGGGGTCCTGCAAAATATCCAAACTCTCTTCCCAACTCCAAACTCTCTCCCTTACCCCCCAGGTGTGCCTACAGCCCTGCCAGCTAGTGGGAGCCTGACAGCGAGTCTACCCGGGGCCGAGCATCACTCGGGTGCTCCAAAGCTATCCAAACTCTGGGTCTTTGGTCAAACACCCCTAGACGTGCCCGGAATTCCGCCATAGACCTACCAGAATGTGCACAAATTATGGTCAACCCG